>SJYO01046036.1:0-10000 GCA_006410555.1 Capra ibex
CTCTTCTGAGAACTCTCAGGGAACCTGACGTTCCTCGAGTTTAATCAGTTAGGGTTTCCTTTAGTTGGGACTTATAAGTGACTTTCCTGACTACGACTTCGACTTCGAGGTTATGAAACCGGTGGACTCCGTTTCTCGTCTGTGTAACCTTTTCTGGGACTACGACCCTTTCTGACTTCTGTTTCTTCCGACGTCGTCTTCTACTCTACTAATCTATCATAGTGACGGAGTTACCTACACTTAAACTCGTTTGAGGTCCTCTATCGTTCCTTGTCCCCTCGGACCGCAAGACGTCAGGTACTCCAATATTTCTCGGTCTGTGTCGAATCGATGACTTGTTTTTGTTATCTCTAAATCCTTATTCACTACATCTTATTTCTTTAAGATGACATGTGAGTCGATCCTGAGGAAGGGTCCCATGGGAATTCTGACGGACAAGGAAACCAGGAATCCAGTGTCTCCTCCGTGTTAGGGTAGTCCTGATAGGAATGGATTTGTGTCACTTCGGTGCTGGTGGAAGTTTTCCGACCTCTCTTCGTACAAAGTCGAGAAGGTGATCTACCTTTTAAAGAAGAAGAAGTTACATTTCCGAAACGTTCCACTCCACTCGGACTGTCCCACTCCCTTCCTAACGACCCATACACGACGACGACGGGGTGTTGTCCTTTGTCCCCACCCAACTGAATCGTTCAACTCATCGTTCAACTACACCCAATGTAGTTGAAGAGATACTTGGTCCACTCTCAGGATGAATGGGGTTTGAAGGAAAACACAATTGGTCAAGAAACTGACTATCGTTAATGTAGAATTTTATTTGTACTCAATTTAAACTATAACGTTTGTTCTGTGGGTTGTGGGGGGGGTGTGTGTTTGTGTGTATGTGTGTGTTACAACACAACCCAGTAACGAAGGTACATTCTTTACTCAGTCATCGAGAATAAAATTTTATAACAGATATTACATAATACCTTTATTATATTCAGTATGATTGGTACGTAGGAGTGAAGACACAAGTCAAGAAGGTTCCATCTTTATTTAGTGAAATGCCATTCTTTCGTTTCATGAAATCGAGAAGATAAGACGGATAACAATGTTATTACGAAGAGGAGTGATAGTTATAAAAGTCAACGGGTAGAACCCCGGTTTCGTCCTTTTAGATTAGTGGGAAAAGATTCCTCAAACCCGACTCCAACGTCTCTAACTGGGAACAGTGTCTTTAGGGGAAAATAAGAGATGATTAAAACTGTCAAGTCGAGACAACTACTTTCGGTATAATCTATAGAATCAACAAACAAACAAACAACCGAAATAAAAATTTAAAACAAAGATAAAAAAATGAAATGTCCTATATCTATAGAATCAAAACAGTAATCCAATAGTTCGGAAACTTAAATATAAGTAGGGTAATTGAGTTGACCCTGGTATTTGCTTGGTATGGTTTCACAATATATAAGACATACGGGTCGAGATTTCCTTTATGTATCGTCCACTAGAGTAAGTGGAGGTATTCTGTCGATTGGGATTCTAGTGGTGACTAAGGTGGGGTTGGGATGTGGACACGATGGTGTCGGAATTGGTGAAGGACAGACATTATTTAGAAACAACACATACTTATATTGTCCTTTCGGTACGGATCCCTATACTGAGTTGTGGTACCGTTTGTTGTTTCTGGGTGACGGAGAGTGTCGGACAAAGAACTATGTAATCGGTTTTGAATAGAAGGGGACTGTTGAGTCAATCACTTCTTAGGTGGACGTTACGTCCTCTGGGACCAAACTAAGGACTCAGTCCTTCTAGGGGACCTCTTCCCTATCCGATGGGTGAGGTCATAGGAACCCGAAGGAGACACCGAAGTGACCATTTCTTAGACGGACGTTGCGTCCTCTAGACCCAAGTTAGGGACCCAACCCTTCTAGAGGACTTCTTCGCTTTCCGATGGGTGAGGTCATAAGACCGGACCTCTTTAGGTACCTGTCATATCAGGTACCCCAGTGTTTCTTAGTCTGCACTGACTCACTGAAAGTGAAGTGACAAGTGAAGTGTAGAAGGACAGAGTCATTACTGTCGGAGTCGTTTTAGCAAACTTCGTAGAAATCTAGAACGTCACCTTAGAGATAATTCAACTTACCTTGGTGTATGTCATCCCTAACAAGAGGTTAAATTTTTGTGGGTTGAAAAAAGATTGTCGACCAACTGAGTTATACTTTATAGTAATTAAATAGAAGTATAATAAATTCAGAAAATTTGAAGAGTTGATTTCCTAGAGTACTAACATAAAACAATGAGTTTTACGTAGGTATGGGTCTTGTTAAGAAACCTGTCAGAGTATAGTTTGAGACTTAAATATAAAAAAAATTAAAAACTTTACTCAATCCATACCCGCCCTTCCCGAAGGGACCATCGAGTCGACCAGTTCTTAGGTGGACGTTACGTCCTCTGGGGTCAAGTTAAGGACTCAACCCTTCCAGGGACCTCTTCCCTATCCGATGGTTGAGGCCATAAGAACCCGAATGGACCATCAAGTCAGTTATTTCTTAGACGGACGTACTCCCTTTAGCCTTAAACTCGGGATCCACCTTTTTAGGGGTCCACCTTTATAGGGGAAATCTTCCCGTACTGTTGGGTGAGGTTGTAAGAACGGACCTCTTAGGGGTACCTATCTCCTCGGACCCACCCGATGTCAGGTACCTCAACTCTTCTCAGCCTGTGTTGACTCACTGATTCGTGTCGTGTCGGGTCCTTACCCCTCAAACAACAATGTTTTCCTCTCGCGTCCCCTCAAAACCCCTCACCACTTTGACAAGACACAGTAATAGAACACTACCGATGTACTAGAGATGTTACCTAATTTTAAGTTTTATTCGTCTTTACATTCAGTTTTTGTCAGTTTAAAAGATACATTAATGAATCCTTAATTCCAAATTTTATGACTTGAGTTTTATCGTTTTATCCTTGGAAGATGGTAGAAAAGTGGGTCGGGTTTTGTGGTTAAAAGTGTCAGCATGAGGTTCCCTCGAAACTCTTCAGGTCTTTAGGTCGTCTCTTCAAGGTCGTGTGGCAGACTGCAGTCTGTGTTACTTCTCCCAATCCCCTTGTTAAAGTGTAATGGAAGTAGTGAGGAGGGGAGTTTCGTGTGTCGACCCGAGGTCCTCTTTGTAAGAACTGGACGCTAAAGAGGTGTCTCCTTTCACTCCCGGACACTCACTCGTAGACGAGAGGTCGAAACCCTCTTGGATGTCTTTTCGGAGTGGGGAAAGAGTGGAGTGGGTCTTATGAATCCACACGACGAGTCGACCCCTCACCCCTCGTGGACCCTTGTCGTCGGTCCAGAGGTCCTCCCGTAATTTTACCTGTTCAAAGGATGATGGTCCCGTGACCGAGGTAGTCCTGACGGGTGGTCAGTGCCCCCTACGAAGCGGACGGTTAGTAGTTTTCACCGGGTCCCCACGGTCGGTAGTGTGTTGCAGACTGAGTTTGTGGTGGGGTGGGACAGTGACGAGGGTCCCGTGTTTCTTCTCGGTCTCACTCCGAAACGTCTACGGATCACTCGTACACGTCTTCCGCCGGGGTGAGACGACCGGACCTTCTTTGTTCTGTCCACATTCGTCGGTCGGAGGGGAATTCCTTTCCTTCTTTTTACCTCCGATAGTTGTGGGTCTGACCGGAGGATCCTAGTTCTCTTCCGGTACTTCAGACGTCATTTAACAGGTCTCTGTCCTCTTTCGTTTATATGGTGAACTAAACGTTAATAAACTTGCACTGTAAAAGTTTAGTGAAAGATAGAATGAAAAAGAGATTATGTGTTTTTTATATATGATAATGACCCGTGATTTCCTTTTGTGTCCAGTATAAAAGAGTTATTCTTTCACCGTTACGTGTATTTCCCCTACAGTTTGTTATTAAAATTATATAATTATAAAGAGTATCTCGACAAAGTTTCGACTACAAACCCCTGTTCTGTTACTTTACCCCTTACGAGTCAAATTATGAATGATAATTCACCCTTTTCTATGATTAATTCTATTCTTAAATATTTTTCTCATTTGACTTATCATCGTTGCAACACACTAGTATCTTAACAGTTATAGTATAATTAATATATTTCGTAAAAGAATATAAACCGTACATTAAACATATTAGTCTTTTTTACGACAAAAGTTTCGTGTTATAAAAATTTTGGGTAAGTATTACTCCTAACACTATACTTATTGTCCCTCTCATAAATATCTTCTCCTCAGACTTACCGTTTTACATTTCAACCAGAATGTTAAATTTTTATTTAGTCAACAAACAGTCAACAAAGTAAACGATAATAAAAGAGGGTAAGTCTTCCGACAGAAAAGTGGAACGAATATAAAAGGAAACAACATGTCTTCGAAAATTAAAATTAATCTAGGGTAAACAAATAAAAACGAAAATAAAGGTCTTAAGACCCTCCACCTAGTATCTCCTAGGACGACACTAAATACAGACTCTCACAAAACGGATACAAGAGGAGATCCTCAAAATATCAAAGACTAGAATGTAAATCTAGAAATTAGGTAAAACTCAAATAAAAACACATGCCACTATCTTTCACTAGATCAAAGTAAGAAAATGTTCACCAACTGGTCAAAAGGGTCGTGGTGAACAATTTCTCTAACAGAAATGAGGTAACATATAAGAACGGAGGAAACAGTTTCTATTCCACAGGTATACACACACCTAAATAGAGACCCGAAAGATAAAACAAGGTAACTAGATATACAGACAGAAACACGGTCATGGTATGACAGAACTACTGACANAATTTTTCTTAAGTAAACTTAGTCAAGACTACTCTACCCACTTTGACCTCGGTTAATATGTCTCACTTCATTCGGTCTTTCTTTTTGTGGTTATGTCATATGATTGTGTATATATACCTTAAATCCTTCTACCGTTACTGCTGGGACATACGTTCTGTCCTTTTTTCTGTGTCTACACATATGGTCTGAAAACCTGAGTCTCCCTCTCCCTCTCCCACCCTACTAAACCCTCTTACCCTTAATATTGTACATATGACAGTACATTCTTAACTTAGCGGTCAGGTACAGACTACATCCCACGTCGAACGAACCCCGACCACGTACCCCTACTGGGTCTCTCTACAACACCCCTCCCTCCACCTTCCCCCCAAGTACAGACCCTTGCGTACATTCTTAATTTCTAAAATTTTAAATTTTTTTATTTTTTAAATTTTTTTTTTGGCCTTTTTTTTATTTTTATTTTTATTTTTATTTAGTCATTTTATGAGAGAAGTTCTTAAGTCATTCGTCGTCCATAGGTTTTATACAAGATCGGGAAAGATCGGTGGGAACTCGGATTATAAGAATAGGTCACGAAAAATACCGAAGGGACTATCGAGTAAACCATTTCTTAGCGGACGTTACGACCTCTGGGGTCAAGCTAAGGACCCAGACCTTCTAAGGGACCTCTTCCCTATCCGATGGGCGGTGTCATAAGAACCCGAAGGGGACACCGAATCGACCATTTCTTAGACGGACATTACGCCCTCTGGACCCAAACTAGGGACCCAACCCTTCTGGGGGATCTCTTCCCTTTCCGATGGGTAAGGTCATAAGACCGGACCTCTTAAGGCACCTGACATATCAGGTGTCACGTCGTTTCTCAACCTGTGCTGACTCACTTAAAGTGAAAGAAAGTGTACAAAAAATACTGATCGCGTAGTCAAAGGTGGACGTCTACTTGTTATATTGGAAACAGTATAAACTTCCAACGTGGTTTCCTTCCCCGACGGGGTCAGTATCCAAACTCATGTCTGTCTTCTACGGACCCTTCGTGACACATGAACGACGTATCTTCATCTGTCGACTCAGAGGTCGAAGTCACAAACGCTACACGTCCCTCTCTGTAAACCGACAGAACAAGTTATTTTGTCAGTCAGAGACCAGAAGGAGAAACAGGAATAAACTTGCTTATCGATATTCCTCGACCCCTGGAAAGGGTCCAAGAACGAATATGGTTCCCTTTATGCGACTCAATGGTAGACATATTCACGTCCACTATTGTCTCGACAAAGGGAGGACCTGTGAGTCCCATCTTCCTGAAACGAGGTGGACCAAAGGTTCCGACTGTGGACACCTCTTTCATCTTCAGTCTCTTTCCTCTTAAAACAGTCTAATAAATCGAGATCTCCAATGAAAAGGAAAAGATGTTATTGATCTTCTTTGGACTTATTTCGGTCAGAACCGTAGATTTTTTATAGATGATTAGGTGAGACAAAGGGAATTTGGGAGTTGAGTGTCAGGTCGACGTCGGTGTTCTTACGCTAATTTCGAGGTTACCCAAAGAAGTAACAAAAAGGGTAAATCCTAGTTAACACCTGGACGTCAGAGGCCGGTCCTCTCGACGAAAATAATGGTTCACTAGGAAAGAAAAGAGATCACCAAAGAAAGTAACAGATGGGTCGGTTATTCTTTTTCCGAGACGAAGACGGGGTTCGGATGGATAGGTAAGTCTTGGGTGAGTGTACTTGGGAGGTGTATAAGACTAGTCGTCTCAACGTGGTGGTAGACCACCAGTGTAGAGATTGATGACTTGAGAGACCAATTTACAGAAAGAGCGTGGACACGGATACTCCCTGAAACTACGTATTTTTGTCGTTTCTAGTTTGTTTAATACATAATCTAATTTGTAAATTTACGTGTCATTCTTACATCTCTAGTTCTAAATATGGAGACGTGTGTTGACTCAGTAAAAATCATTCAATCTTCCTCCATCTACGACAACGAGAAGTAGGTTACTACCCGGACTATAATCAAAACTTTAATCTTTTCGTGGTACTAAGTGAGAAGTTGTATTTTTATATTTTGAGGAAAAGTCGAACATATGGTACGAGAAAACAGATGATACCCCTCTTTTAGAAAGATTTTCCTTGTACATTAGGTTTCTGCTCATATTCTCTTTTTTCTAGTAAACTATAAGGTTTACGGACAATAGAATCTAGCACAAGGAGATTCGGTCAGAACGGACAATTGACACTGACATCAATTGTTGTGACATGAAAAGTAAACTTTCAACGAGCCTCAAGTCTGGAATTTATTGAGTGATATTGTTGTTGTTCTGTTTTTAGGACCATTAATACACGTCACTTTCTACACAAGTGATTGGAATAGTCACAATAGTGAAGTTTTATATATGTATATGATTTAGTAATGTCTGTAGAATTTGAGTGTGCATAAAATTTTCGTCACTCACTGAGTCGGAAGCACCTTAAAGGAGGTCTCATACTTATACTCAGTCAAGATGACCGTACGAAGACGACGGACTCGGTAGTGACCGAGTCTCAGATATAAGATAATGAAAAGAAGGTCTGAGGGGATGTCACAACAAAGGGTTCAGTGACTGTAACTGTAAAGGGGTTATTTTACAAGAAAGGCGTTATGTAAAGGGGAGTTGAAGACACTCAAAGGTCTTAATAGAAGGAGACGGTTTTGGTGAAACTAATGAATCTTAAAATACTAATGGCGACACTCTTATTCAGGTTCTTTCGGAGTCGTAACGGACTCAGAAGATCTCTTTGTCACGTTTATCTTCTGACCGGGATTTCTTGGACAGTATTCTTTGTCAGGGACCCGTTTGTTCTGATGGAGTAAAGGTCCCCATCCTCGGGGAGAAGACACTAAACCTAAGAGACCGGGACACCTAATGTTTCTTATTTAAATTGGAGACAAGGTATAGAGTATGGAATTTTTGAAACGTGTCGATACCACTTCTTATCGATGAGTTATATATTTATACATATAAATAGTTTTACACGGCCAAAATGCGTACAATTTGAAGAACGTAACGTCCGTCTAATAAATGGTAGACTCGGTGGTCCCTTCGGGTCCATTATGTGTTTCAAACCTTGTTAAAAATTACACTGTAAGAATTAAGTAGTTTCTGATTGAAGGTGAAAAGAAGACCTAAATCTTTCGTCAATAACGAACAGTATTTAAGGGACCACCGAGTTTGTCATTTCTTAGACGGACGTTACGTCGTCTGGGTCCAAACTAGGGACCCAGTCTTTCTAGGGGACCTCTTCCCTTACCGTCGGGTGAGGTCATAAGAACGGACCTTTTTAGGGTACCTGTCTCCTCGGACCGTCCGATGTCAGGTACNCCAAAAGGTCATCAGTACATACCTACAGTCTCAACCTGGTCTTTCTTCCGACTCACGACTTCTTAACTACGAAAGTTTAACACCACGACCTCTTCTGAGAACTCTCAGGGAACCTGACGTTCCTCGAGTTTAATCAGTTAGGGTTTCCTTTAGTTGGGACTTATAAGTGACTTTCCTGACTACGACTTCGACTTCGAGGTTATGAAACCGGTGGACTCCGTTTCTCGTCTGTGTAACCTTTTCTGGGACTACGACCCTTTCTGACTTCTGTTTCTTCCGACGTCGTCTTCTACTCTACTAATCTATCATAGTGACGGAGTTACCTACACTTAAACTCGTTTGAGGTCCTCTATCGTTCCTTGTCCCCTCGGACCGCAAGACGTCAGGTACTCCAATATTTCTCGGTCTGTGTCGAATCGATGACTTGTTTTTGTTATCTCTAAATCCTTATTCACTACATCTTATTTCTTTAAGATGACATGTGAGTCGATCCTGAGGAAGGGTCCCATGGGAATTCTGACGGACAAGGAAACCAGGAATCCAGTGTCTCCTCCGTGTTAGGGTAGTCCTGATAGGAATGGATTTGTGTCACTTCGGTGCTGGTGGAAGTTTTCCGACCTCTCTTCGTACAAAGTCGAGAAGGTGATCTACCTTTTAAAGAAGAAGAAGTTACATTTCCGAAACGTTCCACTCCACTCGGACTGTCCCACTCCCTTCCTAACGACCCATACACGACGACGACGGGGTGTTGTCCTTTGTCCCCACCCAACTGAATCGTTCAACTCATCGTTCAACTACACCCAATGTAGTTGAAGAGATACTTGGTCCACTCTCAGGATGAATGGGGTTTGAAGGAAAACACAATTGGTCAAGAAACTGACTATCGTTAATGTAGAATTTTATTTGTACTCAATTTAAACTATAACGTTTGTTCTGTGGGTTGTGGGGGGGGTGTGTGTTTGTGTGTATGTGTGTGTTACAACACAACCCAGTAACGAAGGTACATTCTTTACTCAGTCATCGAGAATAAAATTTTATAACAGATATTACATAATACCTTTATTATATTCAGTATGATTGGTACGTAGGAGTGAAGACACAAGTCAAGAAGGTTCCATCTTTATTTAGTGAAATGCCATTCTTTCGTTTCATGAAATCGAGAAGATAAGACGGATAACAATGTTATTACGAAGAGGAGTGATAGTTATAAAAGTCAACGGGTAGAACCCCGGTTTCGTCCTTTTAGATTAGTGGGAAAAGATTCCTCAAACCCGACTCCAACGTCTCTAACTGGGAACAGTGTCTTTAGGGGAAAATAAGAGATGATTAAAACTGTCAAGTCGAGACAACTACTTTCGGTATAATCTATAGAATCAACAAACAAACAAACAACCGAAATAAAAATTTAAAACAAAGATAAAAAAATGAAATGTCCTATATCTATAGAATCAAAACAGTAATCCAATAGTTCGGAAACTTAAATATAAGTAGGGTAATTGAGTTGACCCTGGTATTTGCTTGGTATGGTTTCACAATATATAAGACATACGGGTCGAGATTTCCTTTATGTATCGTCCACTAGAGTAAGTGGAGGTATTCTGTCGATTGGGATTCTAGTGGTGACTAAGGTGGGGGTTGGGATGTGGACACGATGGTGTCGGAATTGGTGAAAGACAGACATTATTCAGAAACAAACACATACTTATATTGTTCTTTCGGTACGGATCCCTATACTGAGTTGTGGTACCGTTTGTTGTTTCTGGGTGACGGAGAGTGTCGGACAAAGAACTATGTAATCGGTTTTGAATAGAAGGGGACGATTGAGTCAACCATTTCTTGGGTGGACGTTACGTCC
>SJYO01046051.1:0-10000 GCA_006410555.1 Capra ibex
CTCTGCCTGAGGCTCCAAGCTCCTCGAGGACCCACTCGGGCTTCTTCCGCCTGTGTTTAAGCATTTAAATCGTCCTGCTAAATAATCTCCATGTAAGTCACTTCCCCAAAAGCTTAACTTTAAAGAATTCTTGCATCCCTGGATATGGTTACTGCTGCTGAGTCGCTTCAGTCGTGTCCAACTGTGCGACCCCATAGACGGCAGCCCACCAGGCTCCCCCTTCCCCGGGATTCTCCAGGCAAGAACACTGGAGTGGGTTGCCATTTCCTTCTCCAATGCGTGAAAGTGAAAAGTGAAAGTGAAGTCGCTCAGTCGTGTCCGACCCTCAGTGACGCCATGGAGTGCAGCCTTCCTGGCTCCTCCGTCCATGGGATTTTCCAGGCAAGAGTACTAGAGTGGGGTGCCATTGCCTTCTCCCTGGATATGGTTAACCACCTTTAATTTTGTAAAAAAAAAAAAAAAAAAAAAATCAGTGGAAAAGTTTAGGGGAAAGAATTCCCAACCAAGGCATCCTTGAAAGTGGAAGCACGGATCCCATACAGTGATGCTCAGTGGTGCACACGAGTCCACACCGAGACGCCATCCTCATCAGCTGGAGCTGTTTTCTTATACTTTGTCTCTTCCTCCTAAAACAAAACTATGATGTTAACAGAGGATAATTAGTGGTTACCATGGAGTGAGTTCTTCTTTTTCCCCTTGAATTTGGAGGTGTACCTGTATGTAATGGAAATTTTCACAAGAAAAAAGTTGCATTTAAAATATATTAAAAAACCATTTATAATATCAAAGCAATGTTGTTTCCACACACAGACATTTTAAATAGGAAGCCTTTCAGCAGTCTTTGGGTTAAAATGCTTTGTGTAGACTGGGTCAGGGCCCCTAAAAATTGTGGCCTTGAATTGAGAGCCTAAACGTATGTTCATACCATTACTTCTGTTTTTAATTGAAGTACAGTTGAAGTTACCTTGTGCTAGTTTCTCCTATAGAACAGAGTGATTCGGTTACACATATATACATTTGTTTCTCATATTCTTTTCTGTTGTGGTTTATCACGGGCTTTTGACTAGAGCTCCCCGTGGTGTGCAGTAGGGCCTTGAGCTTACCCGTCCTTATATATTGTTACATATAACCCTGCTAACCCCAAACTCCCTCTCCATCCCTCCCCCGCGCCTCTGCCCCGAGCCACCACACGTCTGCTCTCTGTCTGTGAGTCTCCTTCTGTTTCATAGAAGGCTCCTTTGTTTACGCCATTATTTCTCATAAGCAATTTATGCATGAACTTTCAGGCAGCACTCATAAAGGAGACCTGTCACTTTGAACCCGGGGCTGCAGAGGAATTACCAGGAGGTGATGGTGATCTTCAAAGCCCTCAGACTACAGTGCTTTTGGTCTTTTTGTTGTGGTGGTTCTTTTATTTTTAATTAGGGCCCCTGCAGGGTGAGAAGCAGAGATTCACGTGGTTTTTTCAGTCCCTTCTGCCCGGAATGTCCCCATCTGTCTTCAGAAGAAGCGCTTGAAGGAGACTGGAGGAATTGTCAGCGAGGCTAAATTATTCATGGGAATATTAAAAAGGAAAAGGTATTTTCTTACCAAAAAGCTGTGTAAACCTCACACTTTGTGACAGTCGGAATTGGGTTAGAAATAGAGCATCCCTGGGAAGACCACAGAATCTCAATCAGCCCGTCTCTCCGAGCAGTTCTGACGTTTCAGCGGCTTGTCCCGGGGGCCGGGGTGGGGGGGGGGGGCAGTGGCCAGGACTGCTGTACTGCACACGCGCTTTCCAATAGTTTAAATAGAAAGAGGAACCAGTGTGCCCGCTGAGCCAGCTGCCTGCGGCGCCCACCTCGGGGCGGACAGGAGGGCCCTGCGTCCACTTGGGGCTTCCGACGGCTCTTTCTCCTTCCTGACCCTGACCCCGACCCCGCTTCCGTGGCCATCGCCTCGCCCCCCGCCCCATTCTATCACAGTCCTTTTGCATATCGTATCCCGTCGCAGGATGTGTTTTAATTTCCCTGAAACCTTACAGATGCAATTGCCCATCCTTGACTTCTTTCCACTTCTGATCGCTCTGACCCACTTTATGTTGAAATATGGCCGATTTGACAGAAATGAAAGCACCTTTTAAACTGGTGTTTCCGAGTCATCTGAATCTTTTTTTGGGTCAGAGACCCCTTCGAGAATTTGACGAAAACTATGGGTTCTTCTGCTGAAAAATGCTTATTTTACACCCAGGCAGTCGTATGTAACACTGCAGGAAATTTGCGGCTACCTCCAGACACGCCTGTGCGTCCCAGCTGACGACTCCCAGGCTCTGGGTGGGCGTAGGGGGCGGGGGTCCCGGAGGAGCCTGACTTGTGGTGTCAGCGCTGGGACTCTGTGGAAGGCGTTCCAGGAGGCGCCGGGCAGGAAGCGTGTTCACAAGGCGTGGGTCAGAGAGAACCAAGGATTCGGGTTCGGGCCCAAACGCCCTGTTCCCAGAAAACATTAATGCTTTTTGTCCAAACGGGAGGAGGGTAAGTGGTTCTGACTCCCTCCCCCAGGAGGCCTCCTGGTGGCTCTGATGGTAGAGTAATGAGTTACTTGTTTGTTGAGGCAGAAACCCTACTGGAGAGTTTACACATACTAACCTGGCCCCTGCACGCCGACAGTGTGAGTTAAACGTTTACCACCACTTAGCTGATGTCCCCAGAAGAAATCAGGGTACGGACACTGGCCTTACAGACCCAACAGCTAGCCCTTTAATGCTTTAAAGTTTTCAAGGAGAAGAAAATGAACACATGGCCCAACCCTGTCTCAGGATTAGGGCAGAAAAGGGTATTGCAAGCGGGATTATTCTGGTAAATCCCTGGTGGGTCGTTTCCACGGTTGTTGGTCCCACCTGTGTCCTTCTCTCTTTATTCCTCGTGGGGAGCACTGTGAAGGGGGCATCCCCTCAGCGTGCCACCTGCTTCTCCTGATCCTGCACCCTCCGTGGGTGAACAGGTGCCCAGTGGGTGTCCAGCAGAGGCCCCCTGGGCAGATGGAGAAGCCGGTGCTTCAGAGGCCCTGGCCCTGTCTCAGAGCGCTGGCCGAGATGGATTTGGTGGAGAAGCTGGCACTTCAGAGGCCCTGGCCCTGTCTCAGAGCGCTGGCCGAGATGGGTTTGTCGTGTCTTGTCGGCCGTTTTCCTGAACCCGCTAAGGATCGAGCACACAGCATCTCCCACCTCCACGGCTGCAACGGCACCCGCCCTTCAGTCTCTCCTTCCTCTCATCCCCCCTCGAGGGGCTTGGCTGCTCCCGGGGGCTCTGTGCATCCGTGCGCCCCTCCAACTCCTCATCACTCCACAGTGACCCCTCTCAGCCCAAGCCCATCACGTCACTCCCCGGCCTCAGGTCCCTTCAGCAACCTCGGACTCAGCCCACGTGTCCCTGACGGTGGGCTGGCTGCACACATCTCCTGCCGCTCCCTGCACGGTGCCCCTGATGGGCCCAGGAGCAGCGTAGGCACCTCCTCCTCCCGGAGGCAGCAGGTTGTGGGGCTTCATGGCCTGGAGTGACTCCCTCCCTTGCCATCCCTTCCTGTATGAGCGGCACAGGCTGACCTTGAAATTCGGCGGTGGGACCACCTCCTGACCCCGTCCCTAAGCTGTGCCGAGTCTCCATGCCCTTCAGTGTGACCTCAGCCCAGGCGTGAGCAGGGCCGGGACGGGTGTGACCTCGGCCCAGGTGTGAGCAGGGCCAGGACGGGTGTGACCTCGGCCCAGGCGTGAGCAGGGCCGGGACGGGTGTGACCTCGCCCCGCAGGGCTTCGCCAGCTCAGGTCCCGAGCACTGTCACGCTCTTGTAAAGAAGGGGACGAATGAGCGCCATCCCCAGCCCGGGAGCCTGGAGTCTGGTTCTCCGGTGAGCGCTTCGTCAGCTACGCGACGTATGGACGGAATTAGCCCGTCCTGCCGTCCTTCCGCTCTGGGGTCAAGTGCAGGAAAGGAGGTTGGTTCTGAGTCAAGTCACGGGCATTCATTTCCAACGAGCCCCTCTTGCAGTTTGTGTGGGGCTGGACAGAGAGCCTTCTGTGTGCGCACGGGTGTCCCCTCCCAGTGGGGCTCAGGGAGGGGCCCCCGGGGGAGCCAGGGCGGTGGGGGTGGGGGGTGGGGGGCAGGTGTCTCGCCTATCTTGGTGCACGTGGGGACACCAGACAGCCCAGGGCAGGGAGAGCTGTGCCGCCCGGCCACCACCGGCAAGAGCAGGCCTGTGGCCGGGAGTCTGAGCCTGTCCTCGGGCTGTGCCTGCAGGTGGCCGCCGCCTCGTGGGGCCAGCCGTCCCCTGGCTCTGCCCCAGGCCCCTGTCTCCTCTGGGAGGTGTAAAGCGGGGATCCCTGCGGCGCCAGGTCAGGGAGCCAAGCGGCGATGGCCCTGTCTCAGCCAGGAGACCTGGACGGCCAGCTGCACGCAAGGCAGAGCCCGCAGCCGAGATCCTGCCCCTTCCTGTGCCCTCCCACCCCCCATCCTTCCGCGAAGTGTGCACACGTGGGACGCGGGATGCTCCCGAGGCCTGGACGGAGGGTCCCCCAGCCCCGCGCTGCTCAGCTGTCCACCTGAGCTCCCTCTGAGCTGCTCGCTGTGTCTGCCCACACCTGGCCCGAGGCTCCCTGCCTCCTCCCCCAGGAAGCCTGTGGTGGACTCGCCTCCTGGGGCTGTCTGCCCCTCTGTCTGGCGTCATCACAAAGGCCTCAGCTCGCTCCTCGGGAACTGGGGCAGCATCTGAGCGCAGGTGGCGGTGGACGCAGGAATAAGTGGAAACGTGGGGATGGGTGTGTGTATGGAGATGCCGGGGTGACCTCAGGAGGTGAGAAGGCCCTGAAGTGACCTCTCCCTGCTGCCGAGCAGGTGCCTGACATCTGACCGTCAGGATGGAAGTGTCTATTTTAAGCCACATAGGATCCTTGCCCTGAGGATGGAACACAACACCCTCCGGAGTCAGTTCCATGTCATGGTGACTGAGTTTATCTGGTCCCACAATGGGAAAGGGGACATAAGGACCCTGGTGTGTGGGGCAGGTGGGTACAGGCAGGGCAGGGCTCCAGAGGCAATTATGCCTGCTTTCTGTTGATTTTCTGTTGTAATAAAAGACATATGATGTAAAATTTACCGTTTTAACTATTTTTAAGTGTATAATTCAGCAGCATTACGAATGTTTGCATTGTCGTACTGTCCATTTCCAAAACTTTTTCACCTTTTGCAAAACTGAAAGTCTATCCGGCTAAGCACAGCATCCTGCCCCCTTGTCTCCGGCCTCTGGCAACTACCCGTGTGCTCTCTGTCTCTGTGAATTTGATGGCTCCAGGGGCCTCGTAGGGGTGGAATCACACACACTTGCCTATCGGCTGTCTGTAGATCTTCCTTGGTTTCCGTTTTGTTTTACACTCGCACTCAGGATCCTTGTTCGAGTGGAAGTCTCTGTGTGGGGGCTGAGAAGGCCATTTGGTGACAAGGGCCAGCCCCCGCCCACCGGCTCAACACCATCTGTGTCTGCCGGGTGCTGGCGAGGCCTCTGGGAGGTGGGCCTTCCAGCCCTGTCTCCGAGTCAGCCGGGCCTCCGTTGGCGCCTTCCCGCAGGCCCTTCCCGGAGCCCCTGCTTCGCTCCGCTGAGATGACTGTGGCTCTGGATGCCATCTGTGTGGTCTGCCGTCTCTGCGGCACTGAAGGAATAAGACTTTCCCTCTCGGCTCACCCCGTCTTCCTGTCATATTAAATCACTGAGACCCACGGGGGTGGGGGCCGGGGGAGGGCAGATCTGCCGTGGAGGCAGGCAGGCAGGCAGGCAGGCAGGCAGGCAGTGGAGGCCTGGTTCCGAGGCGCTGGGGCACAGAGAGCAGAGGCTGCCCAGGACGTGGCCCAAGCACCTGTGAACCTGCAGAGTCCCCACCCCTGCCTGCCTCCCCGCTGCAGCCCCTCCTCACGGACCTGTGGCCCCTTCTGGTGCTGTCTGTGGTGATGAAGCAGACCCTCCGGGGGCTCTCAACCGGCTCTTCCTGGGCATGAGCTGAGCCCTGCCTTCAGCCCCGCCTCCCTGTCCCCCACAGGGTGGTTTCAGACACCTTTCCCTCTGCAGAGTCCTCCCCAGGGTCGCCTCCCTCCTCCCCCTCCCAGGGGTCTGACCTCAGAGCCCCATGCCTCCTCCATCAGACTGTGGGCCCCTGAGGCCGGCAGGCTGCTCACTCATCCTGGCACCTGCCCCAGCAGAGCGCATCTGCACAGCCCCTGCTGAAGGAGCAGATAGGGTGCGTTTATGGCGCACGACCAGCCTTCTCTTTCCCGTGATTCGCCGTTACTCAGAGCTTCCTCTGGGTCAAAAGCTGGACGTGGGACTTAGAATAGGAACGCAGCCCCTCACCTCAAGGAGCTTTTAATCTGGCCACCAGAAGGGTTGAGTCTGGATTTTTATTTGTGATACATGTTTAGATGTCTCTTTGGTATTCCCTGGTGGCTCAGACAGTAAAGAATCCACCTGCAATGCAGGAGACCCGGGTTCCATCCCTGGGTCGGGAAGACTCCCCTGGAGAAGGGAGTGGCACCCCACTCCAGTATTCTTGCCTGGAGCATCCCATGGACTGAGGAGCCTGGTGGGCTACAGGCCATGGGGTCACAAAGACTCAGACACAACTAAGCGACTAACAGCTCCTCTTTCTTGATACTTGGAAAGAGGTAAACAGCACGACGCATGGGGTTCGGTTTTTGAGGCAGTTAAGCTCTAGCTGATGCAGGGCGTGGGGAGCTGGGACACACGCACCCTGTGTGGGCATCGCCTCCTCCTGCTGCTTGGTTAGGGGGTTGGTCCCCACGCTGTCACCGGGCTGCCGCCTGCCTGACCGAAGAAAGTCGTCTGGGTGATCATTAGCACAGGCTTTCCGGAAGCCGCGGCACATTCTCCAGCCGGTTGTTTGCACTGGGAGTTAGTCTGTGCTTTCGACCTTTGCTTTTAAGGTAAGGGAGGGTTTGTTCGGCAAAAACAACGATAAATACTCCCCTGGCCTTTGTGTGCCGCTGGACTTCTGAGACCTGGGCAGTGTGGTGTGGGCCCCACACGAGGTGTTAACATCTTGTGCAGACCTGCCTCGTGTCTGGTTTTCATGCTGCTGTGACTATCTCCTCCAGGCTGGCCTGCTTAAAGAGGAGCCTCCGGGATGCCCGCAGTGGGTGATGTAGAAGCCTGGGTCTCTGGTGTATCCCCGTGTCGATGAACCGGCCTTTGAAGGTGTCGTTTCTCGTCTTAGAGATGGGCATGACACCTGATATCCTTATTTATAGGGTTTACTGAGGCCTTACGAGGTCATGAGTCTAAAAACGCTCTGAAGGGCCCGGGTGTAACCGTGCATCCTCCTCTGTTGACATCACGGGCCCGATTCCAACAGCCGGCAGTCCAGGCCAGCAGTCCTCATTGCCCAGCAGAGGATGGAGTCATCGGCCACAACCCAGCTCCACACTGGGGGAGAGACACCCTGCTCGGATGGGGTCCTGGCCAGCAGGTTTGGTCCTAAAATAAACACTCTTCCCCTTGGCTAAGATCTGCCCAGTGAAACGGAGATGCTGGCCGAGGGCAGCGCGCGGCAGCTCAGTTTAGGGTCAGCTGTATTTTCAGCAGCAGATGAGGAAGTAAGAGGCTGCCAAGGTCACTCCTGGGAGGTGTCCCTTCCTGAGACGGCCACTGCCGTCTCCAAGACAGGGGCATGGCCCATGACCCCGCCACGGGTCAGCTGGATTTCGTGCCCTGCTTTAGGGCCCAGCGCCGTCAGCTGTTGGCTTGCTCACCATTTCCTTCCAAACGTGCCAGGAGCCTCTGGTCCAACTCCTGAGAACGGGCAGGCACAGGGGAGCCGCTCAGAGGAGCATGTGGGCTTTGATTTCTTTCATCCACGGTCACTAGGAAACATTCCTGACGTCACCCAGCTACGCACCCCCTCCCCAGACTCAGAGACAAAGAATCATTGTGCAAAGTAGTATATACAGGATGGACGGACGACAAGGTCCTACTGTAGAGCACGGGGAACGGTATTCAAGGTCCTGTGATAAACCAGAAGGGAAAAGAATATGAGAAAGTATATATGTGTGCATAGCCGAGTCATTCTGTACAGCAGAAATTAACACAATGTTGAGAACCAACCTCACGTCGATAGAATTGTTTTGAAAAGGATCGCCTAGGCCTCCTGCCCCTCGGCTTTTCCTCCCCGCTTGTCTGGACCTCCCATTGCTCTGTCAACCCATGAATGTCCTTTCATCTTAGCCCATCTGTCCTTGTCCCTAAGCCGTCTCTAGGACACCACATGGTACTGTGCTGTGTGCCAAGTTGCTTCAGTCGCGTCCGACTCTTTGTGACCCCATGGACTGTAGCCCATCAGGCTCCTCCCTCCATGGGATTCTCCAGGCAAGAACGCTGGAGTGGGCTGCCACGCCCTCCTCCAGGGGATCTTCCTGACCCAGGGATCAAATCTTAGCAACTAAACAACCGCAAATGTATTTGCTCTCCTGAACTTCCTCTTTTTCTTTTGAAAGCTCAGCACTGTGTTTGGGAGGCGCTTCCACATAGACAAGGGTGGAAGGGACGAACAAGAGCCGAGTCAGCTTTGACGGTTACGTTTGCTCAGGACTGAACTTGGGCCTTGACTTGAGAAATAGCAAACGGGTGCAGTGGAGGAGGCAGAAAATCACATGCTTCTGTTTCCTCCGTGCTGAAACTGAATTTTGGAAGGCACGAGACGGTGGACAGGGCAGCTGGAGCCTGAGCCTGCAGCCTGGGAGTGTGGTGATGGGGACGTGGGGTGCGAGGGCCCAGATCACACCCCATTTTCACGTCACAGGTATAACCTCGCTGGGGCTCTTCCTGCCCTTGGCCATGGCCCTGGCCCCCTTTCTTTCCGTGGTACAAACAGTGAGAAGGAAAGATGGTCATGTTGCCAAGAATAGGGCACGAGGAATCAGTGAGCGGGAAACTGGGCTTCCTCTTATTTTTTTTTTTAAGTTCAAAGGCTTCTTACCAGACACAGTAAGTTCATCTCTTTTCTCTGATACTCTGATTTTCAGCCTGAAGATGGGAAAAGTGATGGTAGCAGGGCCTCTGATCATCCTCTTTTGTTTCCACGGTGTGAAGGTGCAGAGATGCTGGTCGGGTTTAGAGGGAGGCCCCTTTCGCTTTGACTGGTGAACTGCGGCCGCGCAAGGAGGGTGAGGATGGGCACCTCAGACAAGGGCGCGGACGCTGGCGCAGCCTAGAGGGGCCGCTGCTCTCCTGTCTTGCTGTCGGCTCAGGTTTGCCGACTCAGAAGCTCTCCCGTTTCCCATTTGAAAGGAGCGAGGCAGCACGGAGGCATCCAGACATCAGACGCTCTTAGGGGCGGAACTAGAGCTGTAACCTCTGACCCTCAGATCACTGCTCTCCCACGGGCCCCTCTTCCCTGGGAACTGACGCAGCTCCCTGCCGCGGGAGGACACGTGCTAACGAAGGTGATGTGCTGTGATGCTCAGCGGCCAAGGCCGCTTGACCCAGGGCGGCTCCTTCCCTGCGGACGTCCACTGAGCGTGACAGTTTTCCGGGACTCGGAGGAGTGTAATAGAGGTTTCTTATTAAAGGTGGAAAAATGAGCCTGAGACGGAGGCAAAGGTCAGCGCCTCGGAAACCAGCCCCTCAGAGGGCTGCTCTTTCCCTGCTGCTGTGGACCATTGTTGTAGCCAGGCCCCGTGCTCCCTCCCCGTGTGTGACTTCCACGCTGCCCGTCCCAAAGCCCCCTTCTCCGTGGTCCCCGAGGCTTGGCCGGGGGCCCTGTACCCTGGTCGCCCACAGGCCCACAGCCCTGCGCAGTGCTGGGAGGCTGTGCCTATGCCGGGAGGCTGTGCCTGTGCCGTGACTTGAGTTCCGAGTCGCCTGCTGCCAGCTGGGCACTGGGCACCGGAGCCTTGAGCTGTGTCCTCCCTGCCCTTCTGCTGGCCCTGCCGTCTGTGGGGCGTGGATGGGCCTTGGCCTCTTGG
>SJYO01046055.1:0-57543 GCA_006410555.1 Capra ibex
AAAGATACTTAAACTAGTAAACTCCATGGAGTACATCTACCTTAGTATGATACAAACAAACAGAAAAACACCGACCGAATAAAGTGACTCGTACTACTGAGTTTCAAGTAGGTGCAGTATAGTACACTGTCCTAGAGGAAGGAAAAATTCCCACTTATTGTAAGGTAACATACGTATATGGTGTGAAACAAATAGGTAAGTAGGTAACTACCACACACACACACACAAGTCAGTGAGTCAGTACAGACTGAGTAACACTGGGATCCCTGACATCGGACGGTCCGAGGAGACAGGTACCTTAAGAAGACCGTTTTTATGATCTCACCCAACGGTAAAGGAGGAGGTCCGTTAGAAGGACTGGGTCCCTATCTTGGACATAGAGGACGTAACCGTCCGCCGAAGAAATGGTGACACGGTGGTACTTGTGACCCGAAAGAAGACGGAGAATCGATAACATTTATTACGACAATACCTGTACCCACACGTTCGTAGAGACTTTCTAGGACTAAAGTTGACAAGTCCTGGATATAGGTTAGTACCCTAACTACCTAGTATATCATTAAGATAAAAATTAAAAAACTCGTTAGTGGTATGACAAAAGGTATCGTAGACATGGTAAAAAGTAAAGATGGTAGTCACGGAAGATGGTTCCAAAATTAAAGAGGTGTAGAATAGAAGACAAGAAAAAATATCATCGGTAGGATCACCATTCATTGAACCATAGAGAAACACCAAAACTAAATGTAAAGGGATTACCGTGGGGTGAGGTCATGAGAACGGACCTTTTAGGGTGTCTGCCTCCTCGGACCATCCGACGTCAGGTACCCCAGCACTTCTCAACCTGTACTGACTTGCTGAAGTGAAAAGTGAAAGTACGTAACCTTCTCCGTTACCGTTGGGTGAGGTCACAAGAACGGACCTCTTAGGGTCCCTGCCGCCGTGGACCATCCGACGGTAGATACCCCAGCGTGTCTCAGTCTGTGCTGACTTCGTTGAGTCGTTGTTGTTGTCGTTGTCGTTACTGATTACTACAACTCGTAGCAACCGGTAAACATATATAGAAACTCTTTACAGATAAGTTTAAAAACAGGTAAAAAATTAACACAACAAAAGGACAACAACTCAACATCTTCAAGAAATATATAAGACCTAT
This sequence comes from Capra ibex, assembly GCA_006410555.1. Taxonomy (NCBI): domain Eukaryota; kingdom Metazoa; phylum Chordata; class Mammalia; order Artiodactyla; family Bovidae; genus Capra; species Capra ibex. The sequence goes on from SJYO01046055.1 coordinate 1,154, forward strand.
AATGGAGGAGGAGTCTGTATCCTAAACGTTTAGAAAAGATGGTAATATATCCAATGAAAATTTGAGACAAATAACACAGGAAAATACGTGTCTTCAAAATTTAACATTGTATCAACATAAAGAGATAAAAATAAAAACAATGGACATGAAAACCATAGTGTTGATCCTTTAGGAACTTTTTAGGTTACAGTACTTCCAAGATGTAAATCTAGAAACTAGGTATAACTCAATTAAAAGTGTGTACGATATTTCATTCCCAGTTTGAACCAAACAAACGTATACCTATATGTCAACAAAGTCGTGGTAAACAAATTCTCCTAAAAAAAAGGGGAAAACTTTAAGTACCAGAACTGTCGGAACATTTTTTTAAACTGGTATATATACTTTTAAATAAAGATTCCAGAGACAAGATAAGGCTACTAGACGTCCAGACAGAAATACGGTCATGTTGTGATAAAAGTATTGACATACAAATATTATTCAAAACTTTAGTCGTACACACTCTGGAGGTTAGAGTAAGAAAAAAAGGTTTCTAACAGAACCCGATAAATCTTAGGGACTTCTAAGATATACTTAAAATCTACCTAGAAAGAATTAAATAAATAATTTTTTTTAACAACAACAAGACCCAGTAACAACGACGTGTGCTCGAAAGAGATCAACGTCACGTGTCCTGAAGAATAACACCACCGAAGAAAATAACGTCTCAGGACTGAGATCCGTGTACCCGAAGTCATCAACGTCGTACGTCCGAGTCCTCAACACCGAACACCCGGGATCTCGTACCTGAGTCATCAACACCGTGTATCTGGATCTACGAGTCACCGTACACCTCAGAAGGGTTTGGTCCCTAACTTTGGTACAGGGGACGTAAGTGGTCACCTGAGAGTTGGTGACATGATGGTCCCTTCAAGTCCTACCTAGAAAGACAAAGGTGTTTTTTACGTTAATTTAGACATCTAATGAAACCCACGATAACTGTAGAATTGTTATAATTCAAAAGATTAGGTGCTTGTGTTCTACAAAAGGTAAATAAACACAGAAGAGACAAGAATTCTTTTGGTTGACATGATTCTATATTAATTATATGGTATTTTGAGTGAGTAAACCCTTAAGGTTTATAAAAAGAGAGTCAGGTATCCAACGGAAAGTAAAACAACTACCCGAGTAAGCGACAAGTTTTGACAAATTAAATGTATCGTTGTAAACAGATAAATACGGAAACAACCGACACGAAAGTCACAGTATAAATTCTTTAGTAACGGTTCTAGTTACAGTTCTTCTAAAAGGGGAAAAAGAGAAACCCTAAACCCAGAGTAAATTCAGAAATTAAGTAAAAAACAACGAAAAACATATAATGCATTCTATTCCCAGGTATAAAGTAAAAAAAACGTACACTTGTAGTTCAAAAGGGTCGTGACAAACAACTTCCTGACAGGAAAGGGGTAAGTTACCAGAACTGTCAGAATAACTTCTAGTCAACCGATATAAACACAACCAAATAAAGACCTGAGAGATCCGACACGGAAACCAGATACACAGACAAAAATACGGTCACGGTATGGCAAAACAAATGACATAGAAACATTATATAAAACTTTAGTCCTATACCCTACCGGGGCTGAAACAAGAAGAACGTGTCTTAAAGAAATAAACAAACAAAAAAAAAAAAAAACACCAAGGTATACTTAAAATACTAACAAAACGATAAAAAGATTTTTTATGGCAACCCAAAACTATCTCTAACGTAACTTGGACATCTATCGAAACCCGTTATACTTGGAAAATTACTATGATTATGAAGACTAGGTACCTGTACCCTATAGAGGTACCTATAAAGAGGTGAATAAACACAGACGAAAGAAAATAGATCTCAAAATATCAAAACAAAAATTTACTTACTATCGATCAACATAATTATATGGTGTAAAACAAATAGGTAAGTAATTACCTACCTGCAAACTCAACAAAAGTGAAGAACCGATGATATTTATTACGACAATACTTTTAGTCACATGTTCAAAAACAAATATACATAAGAAAGTTAAGTTACAGAAAATCATATAAATGTTCGGATACATTGTCAGGATGTCAGTGTGATGGGACTTACATGGACTAAAAGAGACTAGAGTCTTGAACCAATCATGAACTGCCCTCTTTATAGTTTGGAGTCTATACGTCTACTATGGTGAAATTACCGTCTTTCATTTCTCCTTGATTTCTCGAAGAACTACTCCCACTTTCTCCTCGTACTTTTTCGACCGAACTTTGAGTTGTAAGTTTTTTGATTCTAGTACCGTAAACCAGGGTAGTAAAATACCGTTTATTTTGTTCTTTTTTACCTTTGTCACTCTGAAATAAAAGAACCCGAGGTTTTAGTAACACCTGTCACTGATGACGGTACTTTAATTTTCTGTGAACGAGGAACCTTCTTTTCGATACTGTTTGGATCTGTTGTATAATTTACCGTCTCTGTAGTGAAACGGATGTTTCAAGGCAGATCAGTTTCGATACAAAAAAGGTCCTCAGTACATGTCTACACTCTCAACCTGGTATTTCTTTCGTCTCCCGACTTCTTGACTACGAAAGTTTGACACCACGACCTCTTCTGAGAACTGTTAGGGAACCTGATGGTCCTCTAGTTTGGTCAATTAGGATTTCTTTTAGTTGGGACTTATAAATACCCTTCCTGACTACGATTTCGACTTCAAGGTTATGAAACCGGTGGACTACGACTCTCGACTGAGTAATCTTTCCTGGGACTACGACCCTTTCTAACTTCCGTTTTCCTCTTCTCCCACCGTTTCCTACTCTAACAATCTATCGTAGTGGTTGAGATACCTGTACTTAAACTCGTTTGAAGTCCTCTATCACCTCCTGTCTCCTCGGACCACACGACGTCAGATACCCCACGTTTCTCGACCTGTGTTGAATGACTGACTTGTTGTTGTACGTTGTTAACGGGAGATTAAGGTCTTATAAAAGTAGATGGGTTTCTTCTTAGGGACATGGATACATCAGTAAGGGGTAAGAGGTGATGGGGGGTCAGAAACCGTTGGTGATAAGATGAAAGACAGAGATATATAAACGGATAAAACCTGTAAAGTGTATTCCCTTTAGTACACTATAAATAGGAAAACACAGACCAAAGAAAGTGAATCGTATTACGAAAGATCAAAGGAGGTACAACTTATTCCTAAAGTAAGAAAAATACTGACTTATTATGAGGTAAAATACTAATATGTTGTAAACAAATAGGAAATCAGTCAACTACCCGTAAACATAGCAAAGGTGAAAAATCGAAAGTACTTATCACAACGACCCTTGTAAACATATGTTCAAAAACACACCTACATACAAAAGTTAAGTGAACCTATAAAAGTCATAGAAATCCTCACCATAACGACTTAGTATACCAATGAAACAAATTAAAGAAATCTTTGATGGTTTGACAAAAGATTACTTGATTTGGAAAGTATAAGGTTGGTTGTTACATACCAAAGGTTAAAGAAGTACAGAAATGGTTATAAACAATAATAAATAGAAGGTTTATAAACCCAAAAGAATGGTTATCTGAAGAGACAAAGAGTCGTAAAACAATCGGAAGGGAGTGATACCAACAGAGTCTACCTCACACAAGTTTCAGAAGGACGACTTGGAGACATCACCCAATTAAGTTCGTCATCCGATCTCGTTTTACTTGACTAATTCCACAAACTAAATACAAAGGACGAAACTCTCGTATATCTACGAGGGTTTCCTTACCAGAAGGTCTTTGAAAAATAATGGTGAGATGATATACTATTACAAAATTTCCACTTTCGTGTCAAAAGTGATCTCCCCACAAACACAAAGAGGTATTACAGTTAGCCGAAAGGTGGATGAAGAAAAAGATGTGATTAGTTTTGAACTTCCTTCTTTCTAACTATTACATTGTACGACGGGAAGAAAGTGGGGTTTTCGGATTCTAGGACATTACCAAAAACATTTTAGTCTTGTACTAATGGATTCTTTGGTACTGAGGTACATCCTTCGAGGACAACAGAAAAGAAAGACATGATAAGTGAGAAGACAAAGGTAAAAGAAATACTACTTAGTCGGAAATTGTACGTTACTTTTAAGAGTTTATACATCCGTGACTGTTAAAAATTCATTAACGTCGAGGATCATTTCTCCAAAAAGGTAAAAACTTTAAACGATAAAAATTTGTATAGAATTTGTATGTTTTAACAAAACTTCTCTCAATACATCAAAAGAATACACTCTTCTCCTTACCGTTTCAACCTTCGTTATAAATTCGTATAAGAGTTGTTAGGTAAACTTAAAGTAAACATCCTTTCTCATATGAAAATTCTGTGTTGTCCTGTATCGAAAAAAACGGAGTACGACCCTTAGGTTTGTTCACTCAACGTAAATGTAGAGTCGGGGATTGAACTATTCACCTTAAGATCTAGTAATATAAACAAACGTTTCATGGTTCGTCAAAATTTCCAGACTATAAAAGTGACTCTAAATTAAATGTATGGTTTTTGAAGTGTTGAAATTTCATACGTTAAGTCACCCAAAATCATATAAATTTTCCAACACGTTAGGAGTGGTGAGGAATTTAGGTCTTTTAAAAGTAGTGGGGTTTTTCTTTGGGGTGCGAGTCATCGTCAGTGAGGGGAGAGGAGGAAAGGTGGTCGGTTACTGTTGGTGATTACATGAATGACGGAAATACCTAAAAGGATAAGACCTGTAGAGTATACTTTCCTTAGTTTGTTATGTACCAGAAAGACTGACCCACAAAAGTACTTCGTACAAAAGTTCCACATAGTTACTACATCGTCCGTAGTCACGAAGTAACGAATAATTTTAAAAATAACCTAATACCGATTAGGTTACATAATCAAAGTCTACATGTCGTTTCACTAAGTTAATATGTATATGTTATAAGTAATAAAAAGTCTAAGAAAAGAGTATATCTAATAGTGTCTTATAACTCATCTTAAGGGACACGATATGTCATCCAGGAACAACAAACAAATAGAATATATATCATCACTCCGAAGGGACCACCGAGTCACCATTTCTTAGACGGACGGTTACGTCTTCTACACTCAAACTAGGGACCCGGTCCCTTCTAAGGGACCTCTTTCTTTACCGTTGGGTGAGGTCATAAGGACGGACCCTTTAGGGCACCTGTCTCCTTGGGTCGTCCGATGTATGTCAGGTACCCCAACGTGTTCTCAACCTGTGCTGACTCACTGATTTGTTGTTGTACATCATCACACATATACAATTAGGGTCCGAGGACTAAATAAGGAGGGGACCGGCCGGTGTAAAGTGAAAACCATTGGCATCTAAATAAAAAATATAGACATTAGAACAAAGAGAAAACATTTATTCAAGTAAACATAGTACAAAATTTTGATCTAAGGTGTATACTTACTATAGTACACTATCAATAGAAACAGACTGAATGAAGTGAATCATACTATTAAAGATCCAGGTAGGTACAATGACTCACGAAGTAATGAAAATTAACGGTTTATGTTAAGGTAACAGATATATATGGTGTAAAATGAATAAGTAAATGGTCAACCACCTGAAAACTCAAGAAAGGTGAAACCCCGATAATACTTACTACGAAGATACTTATAAACATATGATCAAAAACACACCTATAGTCAAAAACAAAGGGAACCTATGTATGGATTCTCGTCTCAAGGAACTTATATACTATTGAGATACAAGTTGGTGATTTCCTTAACGGTCAGACATAAGGTATCACTGACGTGGTGGAATATGAAAGTGATCGCACCCAGTCACAAGAGAAAAGTGGTTGTAAATTATAACAGACGGAAATATATAAATATATTATGAAATCGGTAATATCGATGGGATCACCCATACTTCACCATAGAGTAGTACAAAACTAAACGTAAAGGAATTACTGATTAATAAAACTCGTAGAAAAGTACACGAAAACTTGGTAAACATACAGTAGAAACCCTTTCACGTATAAGTTTAAGTAACGGGTAAGAGAAATTTTTTTTTAAATCAGTGTGGGGTATCGTACACCCTGGAATCAAGGGGCTGCTCCCCAACTTGGATGTGGGGAACGTAACCTTTCATTCATTCATTCATTCACAATCAGTGAGTCAGCACGGGTTGAGAAACGCTGGGGTACCTGACGTCGAGTGGTCCGAGGAGACAGGTACTCTAAAAGATCTGTTCCTATGACCTCACCCAACGGTAAAGGAAGAGGTCCCCTAGAAGGGTTGGGTCCCTAGCTTGGGTCCAGTGGACGTGACGTCCGTCTAAGAAATGACTGACTTGATGTTCCCTTCGGTTTCTTCTCAGAATTGGTGACCTGACGGTCCCTTTAGGGGTAACGGGTAAAAGATTAACCTTACGGAAAAATAAGAACTCGACATTCTCAAGAAATATATAAAACATACATTCTGTATAGTATATACACTAGACGTTTACAAAAGAGGGTAAGACACCCCACAAAGTGGTGAAAGAACTGCCGTGGGAAACTTCATATTTTCAAAATTATAAGTACCTTAATAGACAAAAAAATAAAACCAACGAACACGAAAACCACAGAATAGATTTTTCACGGATCTAAGAGATTAGATCCAGTACTTCTAAATGTGGATAAAAGGAAGAATTTCAAACTATCACAATCGAGAAACTAGGTAAAATTTAATTAAAAATCATATACCACAGTGGTCACACAAGAAAACCGTTTTGAGATAATCAGAAACGGGACGAAGTAAGGTATAAGGTTCCGGTTTAAACGGACAATGGGGTCCACAAAGAACTGAAGGATGAAAACGTAAGGTCAGGGGATATTACTTTTCCTGTAGAAAAAACCCACAATCAAGATTTTCCAGAACCTCCAGAAGTGTCTTGGCAAGTTGAAGTCGAAGAAGTCACAATGACCAACCCCGTATCTGAACCTAATGACACTATAACTTACCAAACGGAACCTTTGTTTGTCTCTAGTAAGACAACAAAAACTCTAACGTAGGTTCATGACGTAAAGTCCGAGAAAACAACTGGTACTACCGATAAGGTAAAAAAGATTCCTTAAGGACGGGTGTCGTCATCTATATTACCAGTAGACTCAATTTAAGTGGGTAAGGTCAGGTAAAATCAAACGACTAAGGATCTTACAGCTGTAAGTGAGAACGGTAGAGGACAAACTGATGAAGGTTAAACGGAACTAAGTACCTGGATTGTAAGGTCCAAGGATATGTTATGACGAGAAATGTCGTAACCTGGAACGAAGATAGTGGTTAGTGTAGGTGTTGACCCATAACAAAAACGAAACCGAGGTAGGGAAGTAAGAAAGACCTCAATAAAGAGGTGACTAGAGGTTATCGTATAACCCATGGATGACTGGACCCCTCAAGGGGAAAGTCATAGGATAGTAAAACGGAAAAGTATAAGAAGTACCCCAAGAGTTCCGTTCTTATGACTTCACCAAACGGTAAGGGAAGAGGTCACCTGGTGTAAAACAGTCTGGAGAGGTGGTACTGGTAGGCAGAACCCACCGGGGTGTACCGTACCGAATCAAAGTAACTCAATCTGTTCCGACACCAGGTACACTAATCTAACTGATCAAAAGACTCTAATAACAAACACACAGACGGGAGACTACGGGAGAGCATTGTAGATGACAGAATGAACCCAAAGAGAATGGAACCTACACCCCATAGAGAAGTACCGACGAGGTCCTTTGGTACCGGCGACGAGGAATGGAACCTGTCCCCCATAGAGGAGTGCCGGTGGGGAGGACTGGTACTTGTACCTCATCGAGGAGAGTCGGGAGGACGCGGGCGCGTCGGTGGCGAGGAACCTGCGTGACCAGTATCGTTTTTGGGAGAAGGTTGTTGTGTTCTCTTCTGAGATGTGTACCTGTAGTGGTCTACCAGTTGTGGTTTTAGTCTAACTAATACAAGAAACGTCGGTTTCTACCTCTTCGAGATATGTCAGTCGTTTTTGTTCTGGTCCTCGAGTGACACCGAGTCTAGTACTTGAGGAATAACGGTTTAAGTGTGAATTTAACTTCTTTCATCGCTTTTGGTAATCTGGTAAGTCCATACTGGATTTAGTTTAAGGAATACTAATATGTCACCTTCACTCTTTATTTAAATTCCCTGATCTAGACTATCTATCTCACGGACTACTTGATACCTGTCTCCAAGCACTGTAACATGTCCTCTGTCCCTAGTTCTGGTAGGGGTACCTTTTCTTTACGTTTTTTCGTTTTACCGACAGACCCTTCCGGAATGTTTATCGACACTTTTCTTCTCTTCGCTTTTCGTTTCCTCTTTTCCTTTCTATATTCGTAGACTTACGTCTCAAGGTTTCTTATCGTTCTTCTCTATTCTTTCGGAAGGAGTCACTAGTTACGTTTCTTTATCTCCTTTTCTTGTCTTACCCTTTCTGATCTCTAGAGAAGTTCTTTTAATCTCTGTGGTTCCCTTGTAAAGTACGTTTCTACCCGAGCTACTTCCTATCTTTACCACACCTGGATTGTCTTCGTCTTCTATAATTCTTCTCCACCGTTCTTATGTATCTTCTTGACATGTTTTTTTCTAGAAGTGCTGGTTCTATAAGTGCTACCACACTAGTGAGTGGATCTCGGTCTGTAGAACCTCATACTTTAATTCACCCGGAATCTTTCGTAGTGATGCTTGTTTCGATCACCTCCACTATCTTAAGGTCAACTTGATAAAGTTTAGGACTTTCTACTACGACACTTTCACGACGTGAGTTATACGGTCGTTTAAACCTTTTGAGTCGTCACCGGTGTCCTGACCTTTTCCAGTCAAAAGTAAGGTTGAGGTCTCTTTCCGTTACGGTTTCTTACGAGTTTGATGGTGTGTTAACGTGAGTAGAGTGTGTGATCATTTCATTACGAGTTTTAAGAGGTTCGGTCCGAAGTCGTTATACACTTGGCACTTGAAGGTCTACAAGTTCGACCAAAATCTTTTACGTCTCCTTGGTCTCTAGTTTAACGGTTGTAGACGACCTAGTACCTTTTTCGTTCTCTCAAGGTCTTTTTGTAGATAAAGACGAAATAACTGATACGGTTTCGGAAACTGTCACACCTAGTGTTATTTGACACCTTTTAAGACTTTCTCTACCCTTATGGTCTGGTGGACTGGACGGATATATATCCAGTGGACTTTGGATATATATCCAGTCCTTCGTTGTCAATCTTGACCTGTACCTTGTTGTCTGACCAAGGTTTAGTCCTTTCCTCATGTAGTTCCGACATATAACAGTGGGACGAATAAATTGAATATACGTCTCATGTAGTACTCTTTACGACCCTACCTTCTTCGTGTTCGACCATAGTTCTAATTTCCGTCTTTATAGTTATTGGAGTCTATACGTCTACTGTGGTGGGAATACCGTCTTTCACTTCTCCTTGATTTCTCGGAGAACTACTTTCACTTTCTACTCTCACTTTTCCAACCGAATTTCCAGTTGTAAGTCTTTTGCTTCTAGTGCCGTAGACCAGGGTAGTGAAGTACCGTTTATCTACCTCTTTGTCACCTTTGTCACAGTCTGAAATAAAAAAACCAGAGGTTTTAGTGACGTCTACCACTGACGTCGGTACTTTAATTTTTTGCGAATGAGGAACCTTCCTTTCAATACTGGTTGGATCTATCGTATAAGTTTTCGTCTCTGTAATGAAACGGTTGTTTCCAGGCAGATCAGTTCCGATACCAAAAAGGTCACCAGTACGTACCTACACTCTCAACCTGACACTTCTTTCGACTCACGGCTTCTCAACTACGAAAACTTGACACCATAACCTCTTCTGAGAACTCTCAGGGAACCTGACGTTCCTCTAGGTTGGTCAGGTAGGATTTCCTCTAGTCAGGACCCACAAGAAACCTTCCTTACTACGATTTCGACTTTGAGGTCATGAAACCGGTGGAGTACGCTTCTCAACTGAGTAACCTTTTCTGAAACTACGACCCTCCCTAACTCCCGTCCTCCTCTTCCCCTGCTGTCTCCTACTCTACCGACCTACCGTAGTGGCTGAGTTACCTGCACTCAAACTCACTTGAGGTCCTCAACCACTACCTGTCCCTCCGGACCGCACGACGCTAAGTACCCCAGCGTCTCAGTCTGTGTTGTCTCGCTGACCTGACTTGACTATACCACACTCCATTGAAGGGAGAAAACGTACGTTATATGTAAATAAAGTCATGGAAAACAACTTTTCTGATTAGAAAGGGGTATCTTACCAGTACCATGGGAACAACTTTTAGTTAACTGGAATCTTCACTCCCAAATAAATACCTGAAAGAAAGAATGAGGTAACTAGATATACAGAAATCCGGTCATAGTGTGACGGAAGTAATTTCATCAAATTATCATTAAAAACTTTACTTCTTCACATTTCAAGTGTAAGAAACAGGAAGACTAGGGAGGTCACCGACGAATCAACGACCAAAAGTGACACCAACACCCGACAACTAAAAATTCCGATGGTGTCCTGACCCCTCCCTCGTCCCTTTGTCTCCCTGAAAGATTATTGTGTTTCGAATGACAAGAATAGTTCTAATTCGGTAAACGAACTTCTTTACAAGAGACCTAAAAACATTCGAAATAAAAGACCTTATGACCTTTTCAATGAAAACTGTTAAAAACCGATCACAAAAGTAACGAAAATGCCTTCCCTCCCAAAAGTCTCAAGGAGTAAAGTAGTAAGAACTTCAGTAGATCTAGACTCAAAAATTAGAGGTGATGAAGGAGGAGGAAACGTGGTTTACAACAATCTAGTTGAACACGTCGAAAGATCCTTAACTTATCCATTGTCTTAGTGTCTAATAGTGTATGTAAACCCGAAGGGACCACCGAGTCTGCCATTTCTCAGACGGACGTTACACCCTCTGAGTCCAAGCTAGGGACCCAGTCCTTTTAGGGGACCTCTTCCTTTACCGTTGGGTGAGGTCATAAGAACGGACCTCTTAAGGGTACCTGTCTCCTTAGACCACCCGATATCACGTATCCCAGTTTTTCTCACCCTGTGCTGACGCGCTAAAGTGAAAGAAAGTGTTTGGTCGTTTTTTGAAGACACATTCTGTCCTAGGAACAGAAAAATACATAATTACACATATAGTGAATGGGTGTGACTTCATCTCATAATTTTACCCTTTAAGACAGTATATATATACACACACACACATATATATATATATATATATATACTAGGTTAGAGGTATCATGATAAAACAGTTAACTGGTCATTATAGGAAATGTCGTGAAATAATAGGAAATCGTGTCCTAGGCCAGATTCTAGTCTATATCTAAATAAACAGCGTAGAGAAATCAAACCTCGTACGTGTGTCAGAAAGAAAATACTGTGACGCTAAAAAACTTCTTATTTCGGAAGTAAGGAAAACAAGATTATCTGACAAAGAGTAAACCTCAAACAGATCATAAAGGAGTATAAATCTGGGTGCAATATATAAGAGCCGATCTTTTGATGTATGAACGACAACACAGTAAGTATCCCAAATTATAACTCTCTGTATTCTACAAATAGACTGGAGGTACCCACTACATTTAAAACTAGTAGGTTAGTCCAACAAAAGCCTAAGAAGGCGAAATGTGAATTATAAAAAAAAAGAGATTGTTGATTATTCATCAGACACCTCTCTGTAAAATTCTTGTTACATTCATAAGACTAGGAGTAGTTTTTAAAGGGAAACCAAACCGTAGTTAACTACTAAGGACGAATTTAGTTAGAAATGATACTACCAACTTTTTACTACTAAAAGGTCGAGGTTACGAGGGAGACGTTAATGGTAAGTTATGAGTTCCTGAGTATAAAATTTTGTCGAAATAGATACCAGGAAAGATACACCCCTTCGATCATACTGTATGATGTCAGTTTTGGTCGAACAACCAGAGTTACTCCTATTATACCACACCACCCCCCTCGATGATCCTATCCCTCGTCTCGGACATACCCATTAGTCTTTAACATCAAGTCACCAGGAAACCGTAATATATTGACTGGTCCATGGGATCCCTGTATATCTACACGTCAGGTGACTCGTTGATTGTTTTAAGGACCAAATCACTTCCCTTTGTACCAAACTAGATGGTGTTATCTCTCAGTGCTGGAAAGTGGGGTAATGGTATAGACTCAGTCAAATATCTAAATGCTAGAGTATTTACTTCTCCTCAGGTCCATGGGAATTTCTTCTTATGGTGTTCATACATATGTAAAAGGAGGAGTAAAAGAGGGGTCACTGTGACTTCGGTAAAAGGGATGTCTTCCCCTTATAGGTGTAAAACCTCTTGTCATCTAAGATTAAAACTCAATTGTGATAAAAGACCTGTCAGTCTTGTGATACCGGTAGTCGGTGTCTGAAAATCTTATTCCTAACTGTCGTATATTCATCAAAACTGGGATCCGTCAGAGAGTGGTATCCGGGTTACTTTGGTGGTTCGGGTTAAGTTACTTTTATAAGGGTCAAGGATTTCCATATTTACTTTACGTATAGGAGTCGTTACTGTCTTAAGGGTGACCTGAAGAACTCGGTGTCTCTATCCTGAAAACTCTGGTAATACCTTCTTTTCCGGTTCATATCTGAGAACCTTGAGGTGGAGGGATTGTTACTTCGTTATAAAGGAGGAACCATCTTATCATCTCTATTTACAATGGTATCACCGAGTCTACCATTTCTTAGGTGGACGTTCCGACCTCTGGACCCAAACTAGGGACCTAACCCTTCTAAGGGATCACTTTCCTTACCGATGGGTGAGGTCATAAGAACGGACCTCTTAAGGTACCTGTCTCCTGTGACCGCCCGATGTCAAGTGTCCGAACGTTTCTTAGTCTGTACTGACTCACTGAAAGTCTAGTTGTATCCTCTATGTCTTCACTACTAAATTAAGTATAAACCGATGAAATTTTCAGTCCACTCAGACTTTCACTGGAATTTAATAGTAATTAACATACAATTGAGATTTAGACCGATGACAAGGTCTACACTAGAATATTTGTCGACCGTTCATCGATAACTAGATTACTTTCGTGAAAGAAATATATGGTTAGTCCTGTTTATAATCCCACTCCACTCACTTCGTCAACGGAGACCGTGTTTTAAATTCCCTGAAGGGGGTTTTAGTCATTGGTTCTATTTACTATAAAATTACGTTATAAAATGTTTTGATTTTGATTGCGTTTTTGGGCACTGTATGTTTTATCGTTTTAAAATTTATCTCTGTTCCAATCGTTGTCTCTTATCGTCTTCGTCTTAAGGTGTCTAATACAGTCAAGAAGTCGGTACACGATGATTAAACGTCCCTTGTGACTAGTAGAGAAGTAGGGTGTCGTGTAGTAACACGACGACGACGACGACGACGACGACGACGACGCAGTGAAGTCTACACAGACTGAGACACACTGGGATACCTGACGTCGGGCGGTCCGAGGACACAGATACCCTAAGAGCCTCTTAGGGTCCCTGCCCCCTCGGACCACTCGACGACAGAGACCCCAGCGTGTCTCAACCTGTACTGACTTCTCTGAATCGTCGTCGTCGTCGTCCGTTCTCATGACCTCACCCAACGGTACGAGAGGAGGTCCCCTAGAAAGGTTGGGTCCCTATTTTGGGCCCAGAGGATGTAAAGTCCGTCAAAGAAATGACCACTCGGTGGTCCCTTCGGGGATAGTAATACGATCAGATGGTGACTATTGTAGTATAACTGATTTGTGTCTTTCGTTTTTAATTGTCCATGGAGTCTACGATCTTTTACCCGTTGTCAAGAGGGATTTTATGTTCCAAGAGGACTGTGTAGTCATTTTAAAACCACCCTCCTCCCGTTCATGTAGGTCCTAAACCCTGTATGACTTATAGGGAAGGTTTCATTTATTTTTCACCAACGTGGAAACTGAGGGATAGTAAATTTCTTAACCTCTTCCGTTACCGCGGGGTGAGGTCATGAGAACGGACCTTTTAGGGTACCTGTCTCCTCGGACCATCCGACGTCAGGTACCCCAGCGATGATCAACCTGTACTGACTCGCTGGAGTGAAAGTGAAAAGTGAAAGTACGTAACCTCTTCCTTTACCGTTGGGTGAGGTCACGAGAACGGACCTCTTAGGGTCCCTGCCCCCTCGGACCACCCGACGGCAGATACCCCAGCGTGTCTCAGCCTGTGTTGACTTCGCTGAATCGTCGTCGTCGTCGTCGTCGTAAATTTCTTAAAGTTACCTAAAACATCTATTGTATCTAGTACAAACTGACCAACGAAGAAAGGTAAATGACCGGATGTTACGACATTAGAAGGTAGAAACTCTCTTGTGTCTCGTTCTCTACCACGAGGTGGATTAGGTTCCTCACCAATATGGTGAACCGGTGATATTGGGTAATTTGGGTTACCATGGTCTTTGTAAACACCGTCTGACCCTACAATATTATCGAATACCTTTCAGGTATGGGTTCTTAGTGTCGTTCCTCAGGGACCTCAAGAATTTGTTTGACTATAAGGGAATTCGTTCATTGAAAAGAGGAAATTTTGGTTGGGTACAGAGCGAAGATCAAAGACCAACAAAAATCAAAGACCAACTTAAAGATTGTGTCTAGAAGGTCACTGATTAATATTGGGTTTGACGGGTAGTACTTAACTTACGATTCTCAGTCGACGGATCGATATTGGAATCTACATGGGACTTCGTAAAAGGAGAAGTTACCTTCGATAACTCATATATAAGTCTTACACCGTACTCATCTATAACTTCAAGTTCAGGGTCGTATAGATGAGGACGAAGTATCGATAAAAACGTTATGGATGTTGGAGTACCCTTCAAGTTCCGAATAAATTTTGACCGAGACGCATTATACGGATGTTGTCGGTCTTCACTTAACAAGGTCGTAATATCGGGACTCTCGATAGGGTCTTCTTGTCACCTCTTCATTTCAGGAGGGTCACACGTCTTGAAGTTCCTCATGTTGAAGTCCAGGTGAAACGAATGAACCGGAAATCCGGTCCTAGATATGGTCACCAACCGTTTGAAAAAGAGATTTGTCGATCCATCATTTATAAAAGTCGAAAATCCGGTGTATCCTAGAACAACGTTGATGAATTAAGATGGGGACATCACGTTTTTACTGGTAGTCAAGTCAAGTCAAGTCAGTGAGTCAGCACAGACTGAGACTCTGGGGTACTTAATGTCGTGCGGTCCGAAGGGACAGGTAGTAGTTGAGGGCCTCAAGTGAGTCTGAGTGCAGGTAGCTCAGGCACTACGGTAGGTCGGTAGAGTAGGAGACAGCAGGGGAAGAGGAGGATGGGGGTTAGGGAGGGTCGTAGTCTCAGAAAAGGTTACTCAGTTGAGAAGCGTACTCCACCGGTTTCATGACCTCAAAGTCGAAATCGTAGTAAGGAAGGTTTCTTTAGGGTCCCGAATAGAGGAAGTCTTGTCTGACCAACCTAGAGGAACGTCAGGTTCCCTGAGCGTTCTTAGAAGAGGTTCCTATACATAAAGTTATTTTGAAATAAATATTTTCGTCCTCAAATGGTCGGAGAATCGATATGTTAAGTGACCGTCTTAGATTACCAAACTAAACAACAATACCTGAACCTTTTGTACTTTCATCTTTTAACCATTGATCTAATCGGAGAATTAAACCCCAGGTGTCTTAGGATTCACCGACCTTCTACCTTGTTATATTATAATATATTAGGACCAAAGGAATTATTAGAATACATAAAATACACAACATGAATTTTTATGATGAGACTCTTACCCAAGCACTCGAAATGGTCTGATGGTTTCGAAAATTTTCTGTTTTACCGATTCTTCAGAAGTCTTACCCGGAGCTCTTACTCTTGAAAGTACAGAGTTCATCTTACGTACGATTTTCCGGAATCGGAGGTAACGTTTTCATAACATGGTCGTCCCACTCTCTCTCTCACTTAGGTCTTTGTCAAAGACGAAATCCCTCCCTTCAACGATGGGGTAGGTATTTCCTTCCCCAGATTACGTTAGTTGGAAGGGATTCCAATACCGATCAGTGGAGTTTCATACCATGAAATAGTCCCCGAGTTTCACACAACGACGACTAACCCAACTTCAGGTGCTCTAAGTGACCACAATACATGTGGCAGTGGCTTCCACGTCCAGAGTATCTAGTAACCTTTCCAATGACTTCTGAGTCAATACCATGGTGGATCCTTTGGATGTGGAACGCTCCGACCCTACGACGATGTCTATACCTTAGTGAGACTCAGTCGGTTATCATGTATATTACGATAAAGAAAGTAACAGGCTTATGTACCCTGACCCTTGGTTCTTCATTTTTTCCAATGACCGTGGAGAGTACTTAGTAATTTGTATTACCAGGTAACTGTTTGGAAACAAAGGGTATAAACTTTGAATCTTCAACTCCTGTCGTCATAGAAACTATCTGAGACCGTCATTACTGTTGAAGTAATGTAGTTTTTAGAACCGCCGTCCAGTGGTCTGTTACCTTTTTCATACCCGTTCTGGTGAACTTTCGACACTCATACTTACTCTAAAATAAAAACCCTCAAGGTTCTTTATTACACCAACTCAAAACTACACCTCTCTTTGACCTCTGAGGTGTTCTTTCTTGAGTTCGTTTGTGTCTCTTTACTACTCACGCTGTGAGACTGGTATAACACTAATAAATTTGTAATATTACCGTAAAAAAAGGTACTTTAGACACTTAAAATGTCAGTACGTCGACTTTCTTAGTACTGAATACAAAATATTAAATATATCGACAAAACTATATAAAAATTGGTAGAATGAAGAAAATTAATAATTGTAAAAAACATAGAGACACATACATCTATACACGAGGGGATAGTTACAACATGGGTAGAAATGGAAATTCTACTCTTCCTTTCTGGAATCAGGAGGAGGACACATAGAAAAAATAAGAGTGATGATGACGTGAGTGTGAAGACCATGGTCTACACACCTCTGAAAGGGGGTGGTTCGTTTAAGAGACACGGTGGTCGACCGACAGGATTCTAAATTGAGTTAAGACTATCCTAGATAGACCTCTATACAGTCTAAGATGTCCACTCGAGTCAGGGTGTTCTGACGGGGGACGGTGTATGTATGAGTGTGTGCACACGCGCGTGTGTGTGTGTGAAGTCTACGGTCAGTGTTCGGGACTGGTTGACCGATATCTAGTCTTTAAGGTTCCTGGGAGAGAAGTCCAAACTAATTAAACAATCCCACCGAGCGTCTTGAGTTCTGTAAATGAATGTAAATGGTCAAATAATTTCCTATACTATTTTCTATGTCTACTTGGTGGTCTACTTTCTACGTGTCCCCTTCTAGACTCTCCCAGGACTCTTGTCCTCGAAGACAGGGGTACTCCAACCATATACAGTGGAATACTGACTGGTAATTGAGGTTATGGTCGGGAAGAGGAAAGAGTTTTCTTTCCCCCTTCCCGACTTTTAACGTTCGGTGATTAGTACCGAACCAGAAAGACCACTGGTCGGAAGTAGGTCCTCTGTCGGTCCTCGGGAAAAGGGGGATCTCAACGGAGTTATCTTGTTTTCTGTGAAGATAGTGGGTCCTTTACTGAACCCAAAATCCTCGGAATATGGTCATTGGTCCCTTCTCTGGTTCTATTTTAAAAAGATGACAGAGTGTCACTCGTACAGAAAATACAGTGAGGTCCGACTACGTCAGACCCTATCGTATCTAATATTATGTTAAAACATAATATATTTTTATGTTAATATTTAACATTATGTTAAAAAATGAGAGTATTACAAGTGGGATTGTTCTAAGAGTTGAGGAATTCCTCTCCCAGAAACGAAATATAGTCAAGTCAAGTCAAGTCAGTGAGTCAGCACAGGCTGAGAAACGTTGGGGTACTTAGCGTCGTGCAGTCCGGAGGGACAGGTAGTGGTTGAGGGTCTCAAGTGAGTTTGAGTGCAGGTATCTCAACCACTACGATAGGTCGGTAGAGTAGGAGACAGCAGGGGAAAAGGATGACGGGGGTTAGGGAGAGTCGTAGTCTCAGAAAAGGTCACTCAGTTGAGAAGCGTACACCGGTTTCATGACCTCAAAGTCGAAATCGTAGTAAGGAAGGTTTCTTGTGGGTCCCGACTAGAGGAAATCTTACCTGACCAACCTAGAGGAACGTTAGGTTCCCTGAGAGTTCTCAGAAGAGGTTGTGGTGTCAAGTTTTCGTAGTTAAGAAGCCGTAAGTCGAAAGAAGTATCAGGTTGAGAGTGTAGGTACGTACTGGTGACCTTTTTGGTATCGGAACTGATCTACCTGGAAACAATCGTTTCATTACAGAGACGAAATATAGTTACAATGAGTTTCACATCACACACCTGAGATATAATGGTCAGGTATCGATCTGTTCATGTCCTTAATTCTAATTCGTAAAATTTAATAAATGTCTTTAAACTGTTCTATTAAAAGTACAGATATGTTAGAAATTTTAAAAAACCTAAAAATAAAAGATACTGTAACTAGAAAATTAAGAAGATTATCAAACAAAAATAACATAAAATATTTTCATAATCAAGTGATGTTAAACGTTTAAAAATCTTTACAGGAAGTGATGTATAAAACTCTTCGTCATAAAATATATTGAAGAAAAATTAGCCTTCGAAATCTCTTCTGCTCTACCGTCTCTTCTTCCTACACTTCGAAAATTCAAACTGCGGTGAAAAATATCAAATTAAACAACAACAAACCAGCGAGTCAGTACAGGTTGAGGAAGGCTCGAGTACCTGACGTCGTACAGTCCGAAGGGACGGCATCCACGAAATTAAAACGAAGAAAATTAGTAAGAAGGAACATAACAGTCCTAAGAAGCCGTCTCGTAAGTCTTTGAGAGTTGACTCGACGTGGACTAATAAAATTTGTTTTTTCCCCCTCAACGGCCCCCGGTCGCACTCCTTGAGGCGGGTATCTTTTCCAGTACTCCTTCCTTCGAACCGTATGCGTTTCCGCACTAGTTCGGAGTCCTTTGGGGGACAAGGGCTCGTAGATGGGGGTTTTGGTCTCATGAAATACCCCCCGAGAGGGGGTATTGGTAAAGAGAGCCTCTTCCTCAATTGAACGTCGAGGTTCAATTATTTTTAAGGACCCGCACTGTTCTCACAAAGTTGAATGCTTGAGACTTCCAAGAGACCGGACGGACTAATCCAAGCAGGCCGGCGTACACTAACAAATGGTCGGAGGGTTGATACTCCCCGTGTCCTACAAAGTTTTGAAAGATTTATGTCTGAGAAAACTCTTCAATCTTCTAGTAATCATATCATAATCACCCAACTAATCCTTAATATAACCACTTCCCAAAAAAGTAAATAGGACGGTTATTAATGACGATTAAGGGACGGGACCTACACTGTTCCTACAGAGTCCAGTTTGGAGAGACGACTGTGTGGTCGAGCACACTGTTGGAGAGTTGGTATTTGTCGTGTCTCTCAAACCTCATAATCGCATCCCGAAAAAAGTAACTACTCAGTTACTAACGGTAGTCCGGAGGTATAGGAATCCGTGGACCCTTATATAATTAGTTACATAAACCTTATATCTTTTTATTTATATCATCAAAAAACTACAATCGTTATGATCTGAAAAACTCAATTACTTAAAAGAGAAAACAATATCTAGTGACATGAAACAATATTTAGTGATATTTAGTGATACGATACATTTTTACATTGAAATAGTGATAGAATTCTGTTTTATCCAGAATTCCCCTTGTAACCACTTCCCAAATGTAAACAACTCGGTTATAAACGACGATTTAGAGGTATAAGGACGGGAATATTACTTATATTGATCGTATATCCTCTTTATTCATAATTGGAAATTCTAATTAGTACAATTTGGAATCCAATTAATTTAAGGAAAGAATTAACATTGAGTGATGTGTGAGTGGGATATCCTTACGTTGAAATAAACCTTCCACCGCGGACTAAATTCTTTTTTTAGTGGGGACCTTTTTATTCAAAAGACCAATTGACTGGTCATAGTCTTTCCTGGTATTTTACAGTCGTCTGGAGTACCGATCTTCTACTACATTTTTGGGTATTCTGGAAACATATTAAAATATACTTCGTGGACTAACACTGTTCCCAGTCCAGACGACTGGGGGCGCACTGAGACATAAGTAGGGATACATATTGTTTTTCCATATATTTGTTTGGACTTTTCATTTCTTTAGCCTAGTCAAAGACCTTTCTGACTAAGGGGGCACAGTAAAGAAAGAACGAGGGACGAAAGGACCGGCTTAAGGGTAGACTTTATACCCATGAGTGGTTCGGACGATTAAGACGGACCCGAAGACTCTAGCCTGGCCCCTCCGGAGTCACGGAGGAGAGGAAACCCTCTTACCTTTCTACGGACGCCGGATGCATCCACCACTAACCATAAGATACATTTGGTCAATAAGTCGGACAAAGAGAGGTGATTAAAAGGATGATGTGATAGGCAAAGATTAGAGAGAGATATAGACATTAATTTATTCAAAAAAGGTCCTGCGACTAAGGCAGGGGTGGAAGCTTAATGGGACCTAGGTGGCCCCGACCTGGGGCCGTTCACCGCGGGTTTGTAAACCGAGTTGTTTACATTTGGGAAGTGGTTACAAGGGGAATTCTAGATAAAACAGAATTCTATCACTATTTCAATGTAAAAATGTATCGTATCACTAAATATTGTTTCATGTCACTAGATATTGTTTTCTCTTTTAAGTAATTGAGTTTTTCAGATCATAACGATTGTAGTTTTTTGATGATACAAAGAAAAAGATATAAGGTTTATGTAACTAATTATATAAGGGTCCACGGATTCCTATACCTCCGGACTACCGTTAGTAACTGAGTAGTTACTTTTTTCGGGATGCGATTATGAGGTTTGAGAGACACGACAAATACCAACTCTCCAACAGTGTGCTCGATCACACAGTCGTCTCTGCAAACTGGACTCTGTAGGAACAGTGTAGGTCCCGTCCCTTAATCGTCATTAATAACCGTGCTGTTTACTTCTTTTTTGGGAAGTGGTTATATTAAGGATTAGTTGGGTGATTATGATATGATTACTAGATTGAAGAGTTTTCTCAGACATAAATCTTTCAAAATTTTGTAGGGTACGGGGAGTGTCAACCCTCCGACATTTGTTAGTGTACGCCGGCCTGCTTGGACTAATCCGTCCGGTCTCTTGGAAGTCTCAAGCATTCAACTTTGTGAGAACAGTGCGGGTCCTTAAAAATAATTGAACCTCGACGTTCAATTGAGGAAGAGGCTCTCTTTACCAATACCCCCTCTCGGGGGGTATTTCATGAGACCAAACCCCCCATCTACGAGCCCTTGTCCCCCAAAGGACTCCGAACTAGTGTGGAAACGCATACGGTTCGAAGGAAGGAGTACTGGAAACGGTACCCGCCTCAAGGAGTACGACCGGGGGCCGTGAAGGACCAGGTAGTGGTAGAGGGTCTCAATCGAGTTTGAGTACAGACAACTCAACCCCTACGATAGGTTAGTAGAATAGGAGACAGCAGGGGAAGAGGAGGATGGAAGTTAGAAAGGGTCGTAGTCCCAGAAAAGGTTACTCAGTCGAAAAGTATAGTCCACCGGTTGTATAACCTCGAAGTCGAAGTTGTAGTCAGGAAGGTTACTTTTAGGTACTGACTAAAGGAAATGCTAACTGATCAAACTAGAGGAACGACAGGTTCCCTGAGAGTTCTTAGAAGAGGTTGGTTGTGTCAAGTTTTCGTAGTTAAGAAACCACGATTCGGAAAAAAATAACAGGTTGAAAGTGTAGACATGTACTGATGATCTTGTCGATAACGAAACTGATATACCTGGAAACATCTGTTTCATTACAGAGACGAAAAAGTATACGACAGATCCAAAGAGTAACGAAAAGAAGGTTCCTCGTTCGTAGAAAATTAAAGTACCGACGTCAGTGGTAGACGTCACTAAACCCTCGGGTTCTTTTATCAGACAGTGAAAAAGGTAACAAAGGGGTAGATAAACGGTACTTCACTACCCCGGTCTACGGTACTAGAATCAAAAGACTTGCAACTCAAAATTCGGCCGAAAAAGTGAGAGGAGAAAGTGAAAGTAGTTCTCCGAGAAGTCAAGAAGAGGTGAAAGACGGTATTCCCACCACAGTAGACGTATAGACTCCAATAACTATAAAGACGGAAATTAGAACTAATGTCGAACACGAAGGAGGTCAGGTCGTAAAGAATAATACATGAGACGTATATTCAATTTATTTGTCCCACTGTTATATGTCCGAACTACATGAGTAAACGGTTAAAACTTGGTCAGGTAACAAGGTACAGGTCAAGATTGATAACGAAGAACTAGACGTATATCCAAAGTATCCTCCGTCCATTTCACCAGACCATAAGAATTCAGAAATTATTAAAAGGTGTCAAACAACACTAAGAGTATCAGTTTCCGAAATCGTATTAGTTACTTCGTCTTCATCTGCAAAAAGACCTTAAGAGAACGAAAAAGATACTAGGTTATCTACAACCGTTAAACCAGTGACCAAGGAGACGGATAAGATTTAGGTCGAACATGTAGACCTTAAAGAACCAAGTGTATGACAACTTCGGACATAACTTCCTAAAACTTGTAATGAAACGATCGTACACTTTACTCACGTTAACACGTCATCAAACTTGTAAGAAACCGTGACTGAAAGAAACCTTAGCTTTACTTTTGGTTGGAAAGGGTCAGGACACCGGTGACGACTCAAAAGGTTTAAACGACCGTATAACTCACGTCGTGAAAGTGTCGTAGTAGAAAATCCTAAACTTTATCGAGTCGACCTTAAGGTAGTGGAGGTGATCGAAACAAACATCACTACAAAGGATTCCGGGTAAACTGAAGTGTGAGGTCCTACAGACCGAGATCCACTCACTAGTGTGGTAGTACCAATAGACCCAGTAATTCTAGAAAGAATATATCAAGACACATAAGAACGGTGGAGAAGAATTATAGAAGAGGAAAACAATCCAGGTACGGTAAAAGACAGGAAAAAACACGGATAGAAACGTACTTTACAAGGGAACCATAGAGATTAAAAGAATTTCTCTAAAGATCAGACAAAGTAGAATAACAAATTAATATTTCTGACTTTATGTTCACTGTTATGCGCGTTTTATAAAGGTTAATTTACTCTCCTTCCACTTCTTTCTTTAGAAACCACATATAATAGCTATATATGGAGATCGTAATATCTGTGGTAGTCTATGAATAAAATCGAGTCATATAGAGTCTGTTATCCAGTCACTATTGAACATTGTAGAGAACCAAGATTACACTTCAAAAAAATAATGTTCCCTATTTTTCCTTAAGGTACAAACCTAAAACAGGTGGTTTATTTAAACAAAAACACTTGGTATCAAGAACTATGTGTGTTCAAATGAAACTTTCTGTAAAACATTTTAGAAGGAAAGTGAATACTGAAAATTTTATACAAAAAATTTACCACCTAGAATATGATCAAATTGAAGACAAAATAGGTCATACTACGACCAAGAATTTACGTACTAACTATTGCGTAATTACGAATACAACATTTCAGAATTACGACATAAAGTACACACTCGGATCTTACTTCTTTTGAGACTTTTATCTCTATAGAATGGTTTTTTTACTTATTTTTAATACAGATTATTGATCTGATAATTAAGTAAATTATACATAACCTGTGGACTCGTGGTCTATGGGTTTCGATCCGGTACCATACCTTTACATTAAAATTGAAAGAACGTTGGTCCTTATGAGAATAAAACATGGGGTAATTACCGGTCCATCATATAGGAACTTTTGTCAAAGATAAACAAATTATGATCTTCGGATCAAGTTTAAGTATTAACGACTTACTCGATAAGACCACGTGACTCCTAATTGGGTAAAGGTATAATATAATGTAACTTTCCATTTTTTCTTTCGTCCTCTATTCTGATGTACATGTGATGTTAATGTTTTCCCATTTTGTACGTATACTTTTATCGGGTCTTTAGTCATTTTGACGATTATCGACACAACCTTATCACCGTAATACCCGTCAAAAATAAAAAAGTTTAGAAAACATTATATAAGAAATGTATTAAATTTTTTATCTCCGTCATCTGTCCTTGTCTGTAAAGTGTTTTCTCCTTTAAGTTGATCATTCGTTTGTATTTTTTTTAAAACGTGAGTGATCTTTTTCTTATATATAGTTTTGTAGTGACACCATGTTAAGAAGTGGATTAATCGTTTTGTTGAAAAAATTTTTTATTTCGAATTGGGTACCGACTAAGTACAGTTACATACCGTTTTTGGTGACGTTATAACATTTCATTAATCGGAGGTTAATTTTATTTAATTAATTAAATTTTCATTTATTTATTTTTTATTTCGAATTTACAGTAACTCCTATGTCCTTTTGTCACGAGAATATGTACTATCTACCGTGATATTAACCAAACTAGGAACAACACCCAACTTGGCACATGGGGATTTTAAGTATGTGACTTTAGGAGTGGGAATTACATCGGAATATATACCTTTATACTAACAACGTCTACATTAAATCAATTCAATCCTACTGTATTACGACCTCATACCACCCGGGGATTAGGTTATACTGATTTTAGGAATCCTTTCCCCCTTTAATTTAAAAACAACAAATTTGGTGGATTAAACACCATAAAACAATACCGTCGGGAGTCAAGTCAAGTCAGCGAGTCAGCAAACGCTGACAAACGCTGGGGTACTCGGTGTCGTGCGGTCCGGAGGGACAGGTAGTGGTTGAGGGCCTCAGGTGGGCTTGGGTACAGGTAGCTCAGACACTACGGTAGGTTGGTAGAGTAGGAGACAGCAAGGGAAGAGGAGGACGGGAGTTAGAAAGAGCCGTAGTCCCAGAAAAGTTTACTCAGTCGAGAAGTGTAGTCCACCGGTTTCATAACCTCAAAGTCGAAGTTGTAGTCAGGAAGGTTACTTGTGGGTCCTGACTAGAGGAAATCTTACCTGACCAACCTAGAGGAACGTCAGGTTCCCTGAGAGTTCTCAGAAGATGTTGTGTCTTTTGATTATTTTGGGAATATGTTAATTTTACCGTTTTTATATAAATATACAATATATAATACATTATATAAATGTAAACATATATATTTAAGTTCAGTACACTAGTTGATACGTATTTTTATTACACTACTTTGACTAAAAAGAAAGAGAAGATGGTAAAATAAATTACATAGAGAAAATATTACTTTCCTTTTAATTATTTTACATTTTTATTCTTGTTTAAAAATTAAGGGAATGGTTAATTAAGTCCCTGATCATTAACTCTTTACATAGATAAATCAGAGACTTCCTGTAAAGTCAAGACTTTAAGAATTAAGACGTTTTATCAAAAGAACAACCACATAATTATAAAGAACATCCAATTTTTTGGAAGGTTTCTATATACCTACTTTTAAGTTAGTTTTGGAGTAACGATTTTTCTTAAGTTCAGTTTATGTGTTGACGTCTTTAACGTCCTGAGTAACTTAAGGGACATAGTAGGGACTGTCTACGAGTAGACCGGAGACGGGTTCATGAAGGTTACTATCCCTCCAGTGACGAAAAGGTTAATCCGGTCCGTTAACAACGTATCGTCAATATCGATTTTCAGCAGTCACATAATTCGACTTAAGACGAAGAGGAATAACACGGGTCCCAAGGGAAACCTTGTTGTGTTTTATTTAAGTAAGAGGCTAAATATACCGAGGGAAAATTTATATTCTTCGGAAAACTCCAGTATATAAATTAAGGACTATAATAAAGAACAGACTATAACAAAGGTCTCTAGGAGAAAAGTACGAATGAACCAACGAGGGATCAGAGAGTCACACAAAGTTTTATACTACGTTTTTGTTTCAAGAGGTCCATATTTGACTTGTTTCGTCTAATCACACTTGTTAATAGTGTCGACTAGATCTTGTTCCGATTTACGATTTTTAAATAATAACGATGATTTATGAAAAAGTCCGAGAAATGTATATAATAAAACCAAGAGAGTTAGTAGTACGTAATAATAATCAGTATAAAATGTTTATTCTTTTACCTCTGTGGTTCTTCATTGAACGGATTCTAGTGTCTCAGGTTCGATTCTGGTTAACTGTAGGTTTCGGGAAAGAGAGTTGGTCGAGAATTATACGTAAAGACCTTACGTACAAATTATTTAAGAACAACTTACTTTCTTCCTAAATATATAAATGAGAAAATCATTAAAAAACCGGAACAGGATTAGAACCGTGAATGTCTTAATTGTCACTTGACTTTAGTGGTCTACGAACAGTATATTCGTCTGAAATTGAGAGTAGGATTTGTTGGAATCGGGCGTAGAGTGATTGGAGTTACGTTTTTTTTGTATGTAAAGATAATGTAAAGTGAACAAACACCGAGTAGTAATGTCGGACAACTTGATCAAGACTTAGGACAGTATACCACGAGAGGATAGAGACATAGTAGTGTTTAAACGATTTGTGTGGAAGAGGTTATTAAGAAGTCAAACTTTTTCTTTTTCTATAAAATTTAAGGATTAAAAGATACTGTAGTTTATAACGAAACTATCGATGTGTAAATTACTTATTTTATTTTCATTACTGTCATCCTTTCGTATGGGACATTAAGTCAAAATTAATAAAGTACAACCATAAGTCGGGATTACCCCGACTTCGATACGAAAAGACCACGAAGAAAAATTCTGACTCTATTTCTGGAAGGGGTTTCCAGAGGTTGTCTGAAAAGGTAAACACAGTAATAGTCTTAATTTAGTGTACAGGAACGGATTCGGACAGTAATTGTTCCTATTACCTTAAGAGTACCAACGTCTTACCCCTTTTATAAACGTTTTCTATGTAGACTATTTTTCCTGATAATATGGTTTATATACTTCTTGTGAATGTTGATTTATTTTCTTCGTTGGACATTTTTTTTTACCCAGTTTCTGGAATTGTCCGTGGAGTTGTTTCTTCTATATGTCTACCGTTCATTCGTATCCTTTTCTACGAGGTGTCGTATACATAAGTCCCTTTACATTTAATTTGTTCTATACTCATGTGAGGATAATCTTGTCGGTTTTAGGTCTTGTGACTGTTATAGTTCACGACCGGTCCTACGCCTTGTTGTCCTTGAGAGTAAGTATCGACTCCCCTTTCATTTTACCATATCGGTAAAACTACTAAAGAATATTTTGATTTGTATGAGAAACAACGGTATGTTAGGTCGTTAGAGGGGCGAACTATAAGTGGGTTTCCTCAACTTTTAAAAACAGGTGTGTTTTTGAACACGTGTTACAAATGTCGTTGAACGGAGGGTTAACGGTTTTAAACCTGAGTTGGTCCTACAGGAAGTCATCCACTTACCAACGTATTTGGCACCAAGTAGATCTGTGACCTGACAATGCACTACGATTTTTCATTACTTACTAGGCCGGTACTCGTCTGTGCCTCCTTTGAGTCTACGGATAGTGATTCGCTTTCTTCTGTTAGACTTTTCCGATGTGTGACCTACTACGGTTGAGATACTGTAAGACCTTTTTCCTTTTGATGCTTCTATAATGTTTCTAGTCAGTCATCAACGGTCCTCAACCCCCAGTCTCTCCCTACTTATCCGTCTTGTGTCTTCTAAAAATCCCGTCACTTTTATAAGACATACTATGGTACTAATACCTATATACAGTAATTCGTAAACAGGTTTACGTATCTTACAAGTTGTGGTTCTCACTTACCATTACATTTGATACCTGAAACCGACTATTACTACACTGTTGTATCCAAGTTGTTTACATTGTTTGCATGGTACGACCTCCCCTACACCCATTGTCCCTTTCTCGCCCTCCCTCCGACACGTATCCACCCTCGTCTCCATTTGTCTTTTTAGAGACATGGATAACGGCACTTAGACAGTGACCGTTTCCGGTAATTGTTAAGGGTCCTCTATTTTTATCTTAGATCCATTATATTACTTCAGATTGGGAAAAACAGGAAGAGAACAGGAAACACGAATCAGATCAAAGTGAACAAGGACCCCCCGACCCATACCTCCGGAGTGTAGGCCGTGAAGTCTTGTCTCAGGATCGCACTTTACCGGCACGGACTGCGGAGTCGAATCGCCCGGGACACGTCTTCGAGACATGTACTGTAACGTTGGGTTCTACCACCGTCGTCTGATCTACGACTATTACGACGTGTACTGGTTCTACCGCCATTTCAAGTCTTCGCAACGCGGGTCGTGAACCTAGACCTGACTCACGATACTCGTCGTGTTGGTACGGGGTGGGCACTCTTTAGGACCGGGGACGGGCGACTGTTTCGGGATATTTCGTCGGGACGGGTGTCTGCACACGAGATGTCGTGTTCGAACGTGAAGGGGTGAGACTAGTCTCGTAAGGAAACGAAAGAAACGGAGACTTGACTTGAACCAGAGGAAGACGACCGAGGTTACTGTGACCCGTCCTCCTGGCAACAACCTGGGGTCGATCTCTCTCTCAGTTATTGTTTAGATTTTGACGAGATTTTTTTATTTTATTCAAAATTAATTTTTTTAAATGGTTCCGGTCGAATCGACCCATTGTCTGACTCGATCTTCCCTAGCTCGGAGACAACTTTGGATGTCACGGAGTTTGGTCATGTTTAACCCCAAGACAATAGCACCTTCTCCACCACTACCATCCGTTAGTTACCACAGACGTTGTACATGGTCCTATATGACTGTCAAATTTTACACCCTACTTGTCTATTGTAGGTCTACATGAACGTACTAATATATATCAATCTATGATAAACCGTCACCTTATTTTGATAATTTTGGGTTCCGGTAACCTTTTTCATTTGATTACGTCACCAGGTGAACCACCTGTAATAGTACCTACTTTTCACCTCGACTAGAGTTTTACGATATTTGTTTAATGGTGTATAAAGTAGGTAAGTTGTTTCTAACTTAGTTTTTCCCTTCCTTTTAAAGAAAGTATTTTAGGTTCATCTTAAGTCATTTACGTGTTGTTACTTCATAGTACTAAAACGTAAATAAGGTATCTTTTTATTTGTTATATGAAGTCCGAAGGAATACAAATATGTTCATATGAGGTATCAAAGAAACTACAGAAGTCATATTTCCGTGTGATTATGGTCAAAAATTATTCCTCATTCTCACTATATCACTTATAAAGTAAAAGTTCTCAACCGTTTTTCTAATAAAAATTCAAATGAAGTTTCCTTTTCCTACTTTATTATTTTCTACTTTCTGACTAAGTACAAGAGTCACGATCAATTAAGCCTTCTGAGGTGTCAGGGTAAAAATAGATGACTGACGTTAGAAAGATTCTATTAACTAGATTCAAAGACAAAATGACGTAGACGACAGTGAGTAACGTAACAAACGGTCTAATCTTCACAAACTATATTCAAATACATGATCCATATTAAAGTTATACAGTAGGTCAGAAACAAGTAGAAAATGACAGTCAAATACCGAATTTTAACGGAGAGGTTCTTTAGAATTAAGTGATAATAGATTGACGACGTAATTTTTTATTACTCCCTCCCCCTGAAGTAGTGGATGGTAAAGTTTGTATTAAGGTATTTGGGATGTGTGAGTCTCGATGTCGTACTAATCAAACCAACCTAAAATTTAATAACTCAGGTTAAATATTGTCAAAATGTTTTTGATGTAAAGTTCAGGACACTTGGTCTAAGTAATGGACCTTAATCCTTTTGTCCTTCATAAAGATTTTCTTAACATTTCTGTAGTCACCATAAGTGTCCTAGTCTACCTACTCATATTATAATAGTTTAGGTTATCGTCTATCTTTTCACAGGAATAAACCACCCTGACCATGCAAAACAAACACTGTTTCATTTTGTCTGTTATTTATGTTCAGGTTCATGGACGATGTCTCGATTGTCTTCCCTATAAATCGGTACACGGGACCTCTCATGTATACGGAGTTGGCATTTAGTTCTCCTTTAAGATCTTGTTCACGTCTCTTCCTTCAAACAAAAAGTATCTCACTTCAGTCTTTTAGATATTCTCCCCTACTGGGTACTTTAAGTTCCTTGTCTCGTTACTATAGAGTCTTTCATTGTTAAACCAAGTCTTCAAAGATTCTTCGACACCACTCATTACGTAATGAGTCTTCGGCAATCGGGTGTCAAGGGGGACTTCTGTTCAGACGACCCTCAGGGGAAGTTGGAGGGTAGTTCAATGTCTCGCCCCTGAAAAACAAATTTAAGTTTGTTCGAATAGTTCTGGTACCACCAAGTCCTTTATCCGTTGTTTCCTTTCATGTTATTTATTTCACGAGAAGTGTTACTTTAAACAGTATGAAAAGCTCTTTTCATTGATAGTTTTCTTAAAACGTATTATGGAATGGGGTCCCCCAACTTTAGTTTCAAAAGTGTTTAAGAATTAGAAAGATGTTTCAACCTTTTCTACCACATCGTGTATCGTCATGTTCTCTCGTTGTAGTAAGTAAGTAAGTTATTCGTTCATAAATCATGGATGATACACATTTTAAGTCACATTTGTATCTCCTATGTCTTAGTTTCTTCTGTAACCACAACCGGGGGTTCTCCATACAACCTCCCTCTATCCGTTTATTTGAGTATTAAGGTTAGTTCACATCCCTTGGGATCCCACATAGGCCTATCTCCAATGGGGGTAGAAGTAAGATAAGGGAGGACCGTAGGAAAGAGTAGATAAGGGGGTTTTACATATCTACTTTTATCTTTTACCATCCTTTTCCTTTCTATCTCTCCGAATACTTTACTCGTCTCCTATCGATTTAGTCGGTCTTTAGGTCTTACACGTTTTAACTGGTGAAGACCAAAACAGTTGTTTATTTAAGGTTCCCCTTTTTTTCTCCCCCCTCGTCTTTGGAATGTAAATTTCTCTAAATTTTTTGTATTATCGGTTTACATTACACACTGCAAACGGATCTAGGAATAAGTTTGTTCAGTTTTTAATATCCTGTGTCTCTTTTAAATTGTGATAGACCTATAAACTGTAATTCCTCAGTAACAGTTAAAGAAATTCACCTATTAGTATAACCTCAACACGGAAAAAACTCAAGAATAGAGAATCTCTGAGAATGGTTTCATAAATGTCTACTTCACTATCCTACCATCTCTAAACGAAAGTTTACTAGATTGTCCCCCACGTCCCTTACACCGTCCGACATCTTATTTGTATTAACTGATATACAATTTTAAAAAACTTCGATCCCCTGTCAATGTACCACCAAGTAGTATAATAAGAGAAATGAAGACACATACAAACTTTATAAGGTATAATTTATTTAGTAGAATCCCTCAGTCTCCTCCAAAGGGTTTCCTTTAAACTTCACTCAAAACTTCCTCCTGTTCTCGATAGATCGACCTTTTTTTTTCCGGTAGGAGAGTAGAGTTTCTTGAATTTTTATTATCATGGAAAAATTTTTTTTTTTTGTATTTTTGACACTCCATATGGTACGCACATTATCACATAAATTCCGTTTATGTATCAAATTTCTTATTTTTATGTTACTTTTAGACACTATATGGTGGGTCGAATTCTTTCTTACGGAAATTTTGGAAGGTTCGGTGAGGAGTCGGATTGTAGGGGAAGAGTGGTGGACGTTCTCGATCGGTGAGACGACTTAAAACACGATAAATAAAGAGCAAACAGAAATCTCAAAAATAGTGTACACAAATGGAGGTATTGGTGTTTGGCTATTCTATAATGTATCAAAATGGACAAAAACTTGAAGTTACTTTACTTTAATATGACGCACACAAGAGACTGAATGAAACAAGGTGTAAAAGCTCTAAATAGACACTAAGAAAAGACCATTAACGTCTAATAAAACAAAACCAAAAGGTAAATTACTTATACGGTATAAATACGTTGGTATGCCTCTTCCGTTACCGTTGGGTGAGGTTATGAGAACGGACCTTTTAGGGTACCTGCCTCCTCGGACCATCCCACGTCAGGTACCCCAACGCTTCTCAGTCTGTGTTGACTCGTTGAAGTGAAAGTGAAAAGTGAAAGTACGTAACCTCTTCCTTTACCGTTGGGTGACGTCACAAGAACAGACCTCTTAGGGTCCCTACCGTCTCGGACCATCCGACGGCAGATACCCCAGTGTGTCTCAGCCTGTGCTGACTTTACTGAATCGTCGTCGTCGTCGTCGTATGTTGGTATCTATATTAAATATGTTGACTACTTACGAATACAACGGGAGTTAAACCCCGTCGAACGATGATTTTCATTAGTAAATGTGTAGAAAGCTCGTATCTGCGTTCCCAAAAGGATCCTGACCTTTTACAGTCAAAAGTAAGGTTAGGGTTTCTTTCCGTCACGGTTTCTTACAAGTTTGATGACGTGTTAACGTGAATAGAGTTTGTGACCGTTTCATTACGAATTTTAAGAGGTTCGGTCCGAAGTTGTCATGTACTTGGTACTTAAAGGTCTACAAGTTCGACCTAAATCTTTTCCGTCTCCTTGGTCTCTAGTTTAACGGTTGTAGGCAACCTAGCATCTATTTCGTTCTCTTAAAGTCTTTTTGTAAATGAAGACGAAATAACTGATGTAGTTTCGGAAACTGACACACCTAGTGTTGTTTGACCTTTTAAGAATTTCTCTACCCTTATGGTCTGGTGGACTGGACGGAGGACTCTTTAGAGATACGTCTAGTCCTTCGTTGTCAATCTTGACCTGTACCTTGTTGTCTGACCAAGGTTTAACCTTTTCTCATGCAGTTCCGACATATAACAGTGGGACGAATAAATTGAATACACGTCTCATGTAGGACTCTTTACGACCTGACCTCCTTCGTGTTCGACCTTAGTTCTAACGACCTCCTTTATAGTTATTGGAGTCTATACGTCTACTGTGGTGGGAATACCGTCTTTCGCTTCTTGATTTGTCGGAAAACTACTTTCACTTTCTCTTCTCACTTTTTCGACTGAATTTTGAGTTTTAAGTCTTTTGATTCTAGTACCGTAGGTCAGGGTAGTGAAGTACCGTTTATCTACCCCTTTGTCACCTTAGTTCCTCTCTGAAATAAAGAAACCTGAGGTTTTAGTGACGTCTACCACTGACGTAAGTACTTTAATTTTCTTTCTTTTCCAGCCAAAAGTAAGGTTAGGGTTTCTTTCCGTTACGGTTTCTTACAAGTTTGAGGAACCTTCTTTTCGATACTGGTTGGATCTGTCGTCTAATTTTTCGTCTCTGTAATGACACGACTGTTTACAGACAGATCAGTTTCGATACCAAAAAGGTCATCAGTACCTACCTACACTCTCAACCTGATATTCCTTTCGACTCGTGGTTTCTTGACTACGAAAACTTGACACCACAACCTCTTCTGAGAACCTCAACAAATCTTACCTGACCAACCTAGAGGAACGTCAGGTTCCCTGAGAGTTCTCAAAAGAGGTTGTGGTGTCAAGTTTTCGTAGTTAAGAAACCGCGAGTCGAAAGAAGTGTCAGGTTGAAAGTGTAGGTATCTACTGCTGACCTTTTTGGTATCGGAACTGGTCTGCCTGGAAACAACCGTTTCATTACAGAGACGAAAAGTTATATAATAGATCCAACCAGTATTGAAAGGAAGGTTCCTCTTTCGCAGAAAATTAAAGTACCGACGTTAGTGGTAGACGTCACTAAAACCTCGGGTCTTTTTATTTCAGACTGTGACAAAGGGGTAGATAAAGGGTACTTCACTACCCTGGTCTACGGTACTAGAAGCAAAAGACTTACAACTCGAAATTCGGTTGAAAAAGTAAGAGGAGAAAGTGAAAGTAGTTCTCCGAAAAATTAAGGAGAAGTGAAAGACGGTACTCCCACCACAGTAGACGTATAGACTCCAATAACTATAAAGAGGGTCGTTAGAACTAAGGTCGAACACGAAGAAGGTCGGGTCGCAAAGAGTACTACATGAGACGTATATTCAATTTATTCGACCCACTGGTTATAAGTTGGAACAGTATGGGGAAAGGGCTAAACCTTGGTCAGTCAATAAGGTATAGGCCAAGATTGACAACAAAAAACTGGACGTATGTCCAAAGAGTCCTTTGTCCATTTCACCAGACCATGAAGGTAGAGAAATTCTCAAAAAGTGTCAAACAACACGAGGTGTGTTTCCGAAATCGTATCAGTTACTTCGTCTTCATATACAAAAAGATATTAAGGGAACGAAAAAGATACTAGGTTGCTTACAACGGTTAAACTAGAGACCAAGGAAACGGAAAAGATTTGGGTTGAACATGCAGACCTTCAAGAGTCAAGTACA
Organism: Capra ibex; assembly: GCA_006410555.1. Taxonomy (NCBI): domain Eukaryota; kingdom Metazoa; phylum Chordata; class Mammalia; order Artiodactyla; family Bovidae; genus Capra; species Capra ibex. The sequence goes on from SJYO01046055.1 coordinate 35,462, forward strand.
TGACGACTTCGGATCGAATTTCCTATACTTCGTATTGAAACGATCGTACTTTACCCGGGTTACATGTCATCGAAGTTGTAAAAAACCGTAACGGGAAGAAACCCTAACCTTACTTTTGACTGGAAAAGATCAGGACGCCAGTAACGACTCAAAAGGTTTAAACGACCGTATAACTCACGTCGTGAAATTGTCGTAGTAGAAAATCCTAAACTTTATCGAGTTGACCTTAAGACAGTGGAGGTGATCGAAACCAACATCACTAGGAAGGATTCCGGGTGAACTGAAACGTGAGGTCCTACAGACCGAGACCTACTCACTAGTGTGGTAGTACCAATTGGTCCAGTAACTCTAGAAAAAAACATATCAAGAAGACACATAAGAACGGAGGAGAAGACGAAGACAATCCAGGAACGGTAAAGACAGGAAATAGTACGGGTAGGAACGTACTTTACAAGAGAATCATACAGGTTAAAAGAACTTCTCTAGAAATCAGAAAGGGTAAGATAACAAAAGGAGATAAAGAAACGATACAAATTCTGGAAGAATAGAGAGGAACGATAAGAGACCTTGAGACGTAATTCAACTTATAAAGAAAAGAGGGAACGGAAAACGAAGACAAGACAGGAGTCGATAAACATTTTGGAGGAGTCTGTTGGTGAAACGGAAGAGCGTAAAGAAAAAGAACCCCTACCAAAACCAGTGACGGAGGACATTTTGAATACTTGGAGGTAGGTATCAAGAAACCTAGACAGATGGTCTAGATTAGAGTACTTAGATAAGCAGTGGATGCGGACATATTAGTATTTCCTAAAATAAATCCAGTATGGACTTACCGGATCATCAAAAGGGATGAAAGAAGTTAAATTCAGACTTAAGACGTTATTCCTCAAGTACTAGACTCGACGTCAGTCGAGGTCCAGAAAGAAAACCACTGACATATCTCGAAGAGGTAGAAACCGACGTTTCTTGTAGTAGTTAGACTAAAGCCACAACTGGTGGATCACTACAAGCACACGTCTCAGCAGAGAACAGAACAACCTTTCCCCACAAATGATACTGGTCACACAAGAGAACTGTGTAAATACAATCAGAAACGGGACCAAGTAAAACATGAGGTTCCGGTTTGAACGGAACTCTATGGTTCTCAAAGGTCCATAGAGAACTGAAGGATGAAGACGTAAGGTTAGGGGATACTACTTTTCCTGTAGAAAAAAAAAAAAACCACAATCAGGATCTTTCACAACATCCAGAAGTAACTTGACCAGTTGAAGTCGAAGAAATCGCAGTCACTAATCCCGTGTCCGAACCTAATGACACTACGACTTTACCAAACGGAACCTTTACTTGTCTTTAGTAAGACAGTAAAAACTCGAATATGAGTTCATGACGTAAAAGTCTGAGAGAACAACTGATACTACCGATGAGGTAAAGAAGATTCCCTAAGAACGGGTGTCATCATCTATATCACCAGTAGACTTAATTTAAGTGGGTAAGGACAGGTAAAATCAAGTGACTAATGATTCTACAGCTACAAGTTAGAACGGTAGAGGATAAACTGATACAGGCTAAATGGAACTAAGTAACTGAATTGTAAGGTCCAAGGACACGTTATAACAAAAAATGTCGTAGCCTGAAATGAAAGAAGTGGTCTGTGTAGGTGTTAACTCGTAGTAAAGGTGAAACCGGACCGACGAAGTAAGAAAGACCTCGATAATCATTAACGGGAGGTGAGAAGGAGTCATCGTATAACCGGTGGAGGACTGGACACCCTACTAGAAGACCACAGTATAGAAAAACGGAAAAGTATGACAAGTATCCTGAGAGGACCGTTCTTATGACCTCACCCAACGGTAAAGGAGAAGTCCACCTGGTGAAAAACAGTCTTGAGAAGTGAAACTGGGTAGGTAGAACTCATCGGAACGGACCGTACCGAATATCGAAGTAACTTAATACGTTCGGGAAAACGGTATCGTTCCGGTACTAGGTTCCTGATTCTGACGAAAAAACTCTACAGTCGACTAATGTAGTTGAGTTTTACCTTCCTCTGACAGTTGAGGTGACAGTGAGTCGGTTACCACAATTGTTGTGAGTTATTACAGAGAAACATCTTGAGTCGTAACTTTTTTCACAAGGTACTCGTATCAAACCGTTGTATATAGAACGTGGAATACTCCCTCACTTTTTCAACTTGAATCCACGGTAAACGACGTCTCGTCTCTCTCAAGAAGTCCGAAGTAGTATCGACCTTATCTTGTAGGGAGTTCTGATAAGGGGAGGGTAATAAAATTCAGGAACGAGTGGTTCGTATAAGCACTTAACCTAGAGACTTATTAAGACTATAGTCCTTTTCCCTCATGAGATGTATTCTGTCATGAGTTTGTAAGATAAATACCTTTTCACTAATGCAGATAACCTCCTGTTCTACGACTTCATATTTTGACCGACTGTTGTCACTCTTACCTTTATACTTCTAATGTACTGTTAAGGAATCTTGAGACTCTCCAGTTCTCAAATTCGAACCCCGGACTCTTATACTATTACGTTAATTGTCTGTATTTGATAAGTTTTCCTGGCCACACTCCACCCCCGCCCCTCGTCTTAATCTTTACTACTGTAACCGTATATGATCTACACACCCCGGAAACTCTATAGGTCCACTTCTACCGGTTCAACCCTCGGACCTTTAGTCCAGACCTCAAGTTCACCTTTTAACCTTGGTCTCTATGTATAAATCTTCAGCAAGTACATTCGAACTTTACTTTAACGATTCTCTCCCTTACGTCTTGTTCTTCTTAAAACTCGTGCTCTAGAACTTCCGTATAGATGTAAGTCCTTTATTTCTTTTCCTTCTTCTCGGTCATTTCCGTTGTGTCTCTGACAGTTTCTTCACGTTCCTCTTGGTTCTTGTGTCTTCCGTTCCTCTCTTTCATTCTTGACTTCCTCCTTTCATTTTGGCAAACCTCATCCAGGAGATTTATTTTGACGCCCCTAAGTGGATCACTATTTTTTCTCCATCTATCATTTCTTTCGAAGGTCGAAACATTAGCAATAAATCAACGGTTCAGTACAGGTTGAGAAACGGTGGGGGTACCTGACATCGGGAGGTCCGTCGAAGGTTGATAAGTCGTGGATAATTCGTCGTCCGTGACACTGTTCTTGAAACGGGCCTAGTGACAAAAATAGTACCATCTTAGATGTGTTGTATTATAAATGGTAGAGTTGATAATTCACATGTCAAGTCCCCGTAATTTGTGCAAGTAAAACAACACATTGGTAATGGTGGTAGGTGGTGGTATTGAGAAAAGTAGAACGTTTTGACTTTGGGATATAGATAATTGAGGGGTGAGGGGGGAGGGGAGTCGAGGATCGTTAGTAATAATGTGAAAGACAGGAATACTAAAACTGATTCATAGTGTATCAACCCCTTAGTATGTCACAAACAGAAAAACACTGGCCAGTAAAGTGAATCCTATCACAGGGGTTCTAAGTAGGAATAACATCGTGCAGTGTCTGAACGGAAGGAAAAATTCCGAGTCATTATAAGGTAACATACGTATATGGTGACATTCTAGTATCTTTTATATATATAACCAGAGACGGGGATCAAGGACCGTGTCCTGGGGTCTTTTGGAACGTTTGAGGATTCACTATTCTCGTGTTCTTTGTAGAACACAAGATTATAAACCAAAAACTGGGACCAGGGACTGAGTTCCGAGGATTTGAGGGACCTTAAAGGATCCACCATCCTCGTAGTAAACAAGACTACTGGTCATTGAGACCCACTCGAGGACCTACCTCCGACCAGTGGTCTTTATGAAGCAGTACTAGTCTTCGAACCTTGAAAGTCGGAGTTGGGGTGAAGAGATCTCTCCCCTCTTCCCGACCTTTATTTCAATTATTAACTAATACGGATACACTACTTTGAAAGTATTTTTAGGGTCACACACACACGATTCAACGAGTCAGTACAGGTTGAGTCACGACGGCATACCTGGTATCGGGTGGTCCGAGGGGACAGACACCCTAAGAAGTCCGTTTTATGACCTCACCTAACGGTACAGGAGGAGACCCCCTAGAAGGTCTGGGTCCCTAGCTTGGGTACAGAGAATTACAGAGGACGTGATCCTTCATCCGAGCAATAGTGATCGGGGTGGATCCTTCGGGGTTTTAGGGTCATCATCCACTATTTCCCTCGAAGGTCCAACCACTTGTGTAGGTACATGGTCCTCCCACTACTTGGGTTTAAGACGTCTCTGTCTGCGAGGACATGAACACTGGGAGGGTCTAAAACGAGATACCCATATAGAAGTAGCCCGACAAGACACGGAAAATAGTATAGGGAATTATTTGACCATTTGTATTAACGAAGGGACTTAAGAAACTCGGTAATTTCGTTTAATTATGTTGAAGTCCTCCCCCAGTACCCTAGGAAGTCAGACATCGGTACAACCTCTCTTCGACACCTATTGGGTCCCTAACCCAATGGACCGTTGACCGTAGACTTCACCCCCACCCCCGTCAAAGAACCCTGACTCTCGAATTGGATAGAGGTCTATCTCTCACAGTCTTAACTCACTTTAATATTCTATGAGTTGACTCCATAGTCTCTTCACGAATCACCCCTTTAGCGGGAGGATGGTGTAGTCCACAGTCTTCATAGCACTTGATCATCTTCACACTCTCATTTCCTCTCCGATGATCCAAAAAGGAGAAATGTTGGTGTAAAACGAACAGGTAAGTAGGTGACTACCTGTGAACCAAACGGAGGTACTAAATCGATAACACTTATTACAACGACACTCGTACCTGCGTGTTTATTGAGAAACTCTGTGACGAAAGTTAATAAAACCCATATATGGGTTTTCACCGTAACGACCTAGTATACCATTAAGATAAAAATTAAAAAAAACTCCTCGAGGGTATGACATAAGATGTCGTCGACATGGTAAAATGTAAAGATCGTTGTCACGGGTTCCCAGGGTTAAAGAAGTGTAAAAGTGGTTGTGGACAATAAAAGAACTAAACAAAAAAAAAAATATCATCGGTAGGATTACCCACTCTTCATCATAGAGTAACATCAAAACTAAACATAAAGGGATTCCGAAAAATAACAGTGGGACGAATGAATTGAATACACGTTTCGTGTAGTACTCTTTACGACCCGACCTTCTTCGTGTTCGACCTTAGTTCTAACGGCCCTCTTTATAGTTATTGGAGTCTATACGTCTACTGTGGTGGGAATACCGTCTTTCACTTCTCCTTGATTTTCCGGAAAACTAATTTCACTTTCTCCTCTCACTTTTTCAACCGAATTTCGAGTTGTAAGTCTTTTGCTTCTAGTATCGTAGACCAGGGTAGTAAAGTACCCTTTATCTGCCCCTTTGTCACAATCTGAAATAAAAAAACCCGAGGTCTTAGTGACGTCTACCACTGACGTCGGTACTTTAATTTTTTGCGAATGAGGAACCTTCCTTTCAATACTGGTTGGATCTATCATATAACTTTTCGTCTCTGTAATGAAACGATTGTTTCCAGACCGATCAGTTCCAATACCAAAAAGGTCATCAGTACACACCTACACTCTCAACCTGACACTTCTTTCGACTCACGGCTTCTTAACTACGAAAACTTGACACCACAACCTCTTCTGAGGAGAACTCTCAGGGAACCTGACGTTCCTCTAGGTTGGTCAGGTAAGATTTCCTCGAGTCGGGACCCACAAGAAACCTCCCTTACTACGACTTCGACTTTGAGGTCATGAAACCGGTGGAGTACACTTCTCAACTGAGTAACCTTTTCTGACACTACGACCCTCCCTAACCCCCATCCTCCTCTTCCCCTGCTGTCTCCTACTCTACCGACCTACCGTAGTGACTGAGCTACCTGCACTCAGACTCACTTGAGACCCTCAACCCCTACCTGTCCCTCCGGACCGCACGACACTAAGTACCCCAGCGTTTCTCAGTCTGTGCTGACTCACTGGCTTGACTTGACTTGACTTACTAATCACTACAACTCGTAGAAAATACAAATAACGGTAAACATAAAAAGAAACCTCTTTACAGATAAGTCTAAGAAACGGGTAAAAACTTAGACCAACGAACAAAAGAAATAACAACTCAGAAACTTTAAGAGAAATATAAGATTTATAGTCTATATACTAAAAGTTTATAAAAGAGGGTAATACACCCAACGGAAAAATAAGACACCTATCATAGAAAACTACGTGATTAAAATTTAAAAAGTAACTTCGGGTTAAACACATAAAAAAGGATAACAATGCGGAAACTACAGTATAGGTTCTTTAGTAATGGTTTAGGTTACAACACTTCAAAAACAGAGTACAGAAGATTCTCAAAATAACAAAATCCAGAATGAATCCAGGGACTAGGTAAAACTCAAATAACAAAAAACGGATAATAATAATGATAATAATAATGACACGGTGTATCGTACACCTTAGATTCAAGAGGTTGGTCCCTAACTTGGGTACGGGAGACGTCACCTCCACGTCTCAGAATTAGTGACCTGGTCCCCCCTTCAGGGACGGATATAATAAAACTTAAAAGAGTTGTTGAGAATTGTCATCTATCATAACCATAAGGATAAAATGTCTTCTCCTTTGTTTGAAAGTTACTACTCCTGGAACAGGTTCCGGTATCACTATCATTCTCCTCAGTCCTAAGTTTGGGTACAAATATACTGAGATATCGAGTCCAAGAACGGTATATAGTATGTCAGTTCCGAACCGGTTCTAATCGTCCTTTAATATTCTTTTAATCGGTGACGGACTGAAATCAACTCTCAACCTCTACACACCAAAGGGGTTTCGGACCTTAACCGGTCTCCTGGAGTCTCAAGTAAAGACCACACTGACTTGTATTCGAGTCAACCCTTCACTCGTATTGTTTCTCTCACCTTACCACTACCCGTACCCCCCGTCCCCTTCCGCTCCGCCTTCCTCGGAGTTTCGTATCTTTCTTGAATTTCCGGATCTACACCAGTCTAGTTTGCATCTTCCGAAACCATTTCTACCCTCAAAGTCTCAAGAGTGACTTTAGAATCCTCTACATCGTGAGGGGTTTCGGTCTGTGTGAATGAGATCTAGAAACGTGTGTTACAAAAAAAGGATGTAGGTTATGACGAACGTTGGCCGTATGGGTGGGGTCAGTGTGTGTGTGGGATTGAAACGGACCAATTCAGAATGAGTGGGAAGCCAGAGTTGAATTTCAATTTCAAGTCAGTGAGTCAGCACAGGCTGAGAAACGTTGGGGTACTTAGCGTCATACGGTCCGGAGGGACAGGTAGTGGTAGAGGGCCTCAAGTGAGTTTGAGTGCAGGTAGCTCAGCCACTACGGTAGGTCAGTAGAGTAGGAGACGGCAGGGGAAGAGGAGGACGGGAGTTAGGGAGGGTCGTAGTGTCAGAAAAGGTTACTCAGTTGAGAAGCGTACTCCACCGGTTTCATGACCTCAAAGTCGAAATCGTAGTAAGGAAGGTTTCTTGTGGGTCCTGACTAGAGGAAATCCTACCTGACCAACCTAGAGGAACGTCAGGTTCCCTGAGAGTTCTCCTCAGTAGATGTTGTGGTGTCAAGTTTTCGTAGTCAAGAAGCCGCGAGTCGAAAGAAGTGTCAGGTTGAGAGTGTAGGTATGTACTGGTGACCTTTTTGGTATCGGAACTGATCTGCCTGGAAACAACCGTTTCATTACAGAGACGAAAAGTTATACGATTCCAGAGTCGAGTCTACTGGGGGTAGACTTATTCTACGACGAACAGACACGAGGGTGTTGTGAGGTACGAATAAGACACGGTCCGTGACGCAAGTGGTGACCCTTTCTCTGCACTTGTTGTTGTTGTTTTTAGAGACTGTAGATCAAGGGGCTTTCAGACCACCTACTCTGTCTTTACAGTTAGTATCACCACACCTATGTTCCGTAACTCCACTGTCGGCAGGGTCCCTTCTCTAGGAGTTCAACCCGAGAAGTCCGACTTCTTCATTCTCCGTCGTACCTTCCACTCCAATGACTCCAGTAGAAGGACCTACCTGGGTACCGAAAGTGTAACGTGACGAATGATAGAATCCGTACGGAGGTGGTCCTCGGGGCTGGAGATCTGGATCGGGGTGGGACGTCGAAAGTCGTAACGAGAACCGGGTCTCAATCCCAGTGGTCTAAATTGTTTTTGTGTCCAACCCTTAAGAGACTACCAGGTCACCAATTTTAAGGAGTGAAAGTCACGGTTCCCGTACCCAAGCAAAGGACCATCCCTCTGATTCTAGAGTGTTCGACGTTCCACACCGGTTTTTGTTTGTTTTTGTGTTCGATGGGTCAATTTAAACATAAAGGACTTGTTGTTTATAAAATATTATATATGTACCCTGTAGGCATGTGATGTTTTAAAAACAGTAAATAGACGTCAAGTTTTGACCCGTAGGACATAAAACAGACCGTTGGGATGATTCTCATTTACAAGGTGTCTATAAATACCCTTATTCCCTTACTGTCTCCTTTCTTCTTTTCTTCGTTCCGTCCCTTCTTCCCCGGTCAAGTAGGGGACTACCTCACACGCGTCCTTCACAACGTCCGAACTCCTTTGACGATCTAAACAGTTCCGAATCTTTGGTGTCTTTTAGACCTAAGTTATATTGAAGAGTAATAAAAGAAAGAAGAAGGAAAAAGGAGGTCAAAATAACTTTATCTTAACTATGTATTGTGACAGATTCAACTTCCACATGTTGTATTAGTACACTATATCCACCAATAACCCTGTGCCAGTGGTACCATTTTTTTTTTTTAATTGTAGGTAGTTGAGTGCATCAATGTTAAGAAAAAAGAGTACCACTCTTGAAAAGCCCAGATGGGAGAATCGTTACAAGTTTATACGTTGGGAGAATCGTTACAAGTTTATACGTTTTGTCGTAACAACCGATATCAGTAGTGTAACATGCTATGCTATGTAGGGGTCGTGACAAAGTCAAGATATATCACATTCCATTTGTCGACGAAGGAGAAAAAAAAACAACAATTTTTCAGACGGGAGTACACCATCCTTTTTTCATAATCCGGTCTTCGGAATTTAGACCAGAAGGTCGAGTAACCCCGTTGTCCGTGGTGTCTCCGTACACTAGATTTTTCCTCTTACACTATGATCCTCACAAACAAACAAACAAATACGTCCACTCCCTGTCTTCTCCTTACTTGTTTTCTACTTACCCGAAATACAGAGTCTATGGTCCTCTCAATTTTATCGAAAAATTTTACTACACTTTACGTAAACATTGAGATACGTTTGGTTGTATTAGACAAAGGTTCGATAGACCCACACTTTTATGTAATTCTCTGTCGGATTTTAAGTACGTCATCTTATAAAGTTAACTCTGTGTGAAAGATATACCATTTCATGATAAAGTTACACCAGTCAATTTTTTGGTGGACTACCGGACCACCAATCCTAAGCCACGAGAGGGACGGTACCGGTCTCAAGTTAGGAACTAGTCCTTGACTCTAGGACGTTCGGTGCACCGTATCGGTTTAACTAAATTTTTAAATTTTCGGTGACACCACTGGAACCTACACTCCTTTCGGACCAAACGGGCGAAAAGGACTAGTAATTGGAAGGACCAGGAGAAGGGGTTACGTCCACCGAGTAAGAGAGGTTGGCACTCTTGTTCTTGTCTACTCCAACGGTAGCAGGTTTCTCTAAGGTCATAGATTCACCCGTGGGGGTGTGTGTGGTCCGAGTCCCAAGGAGGTCTCATAGTGAGTGTTGGAGTGTGTGTACGGGTACATGTATTGAAACCGAAACGGTAGAGACCTATGTGGAGGAGAAGACTGTGCAGGTTGAGGTTTTAGAATGAGAGTCTGACCTGGTGCTGAAAGACAAGAAAGGTGAAAGAGCGGAAGGGTGGCTCTGATAAGTTGAAGGTCGTCTGAAAGTCTTGGTACTCGGTGGGGAGAAAAGGGTCGGATAGGTGGGAGAGGGTCGAAGTGTAGGAAGGGAGTGGGAGCTCCACTGGTGAACTTGAAGTAAGAGTGGTCGTGGACTCGAGGAACCGGAGACAGTCAGACCGGGGGTTGAGACGGAGTCAGACTAGTAGACAGTCGTAGGGGGGGGGAGAAAGTCCTCCTACTGGTGTCGACTTCGTTCCCCGTGTCGCCCTCTTTATCCACGGTCGGGTGTCAATCCTCTCGGGTCAAGTCGAGTCCGGAGTCTCGAAAGGAAACCGAAAGTGGACAGGACGTAGTCGATGGAGAGAAACAGTAGGAAGTCGAGAAGGGTTCGAGGATGTGGAGACTTATAGAGACGAAGGAGTGCCTGTTCGACCCCCACTAGTATAGATGGGACGTCCAACGACACTTCTTACTGTCCATACGTGTATTTACCGGACCGTGTGACGTCTAGTAAGTATACGTATCGAGTAAATAACGGTGAAAAAACCGTGGGTTGTGGTAGACGTAAAGGGAGTGAGATTTGTTTGGTAGGATAGAGTACCCTTTTTCTCTTCCGTACTTCATACCCCTTCTACCCCTGGACATGGCAGGACTTAGATGTTTGAACTGACTGTGGGTGGACGTGATTGAACGTAGATCAGAAGCTCCTCCTCCCCGGTGAGGAGAAATGGGTCCGACCAGGGAGGGAACTCAGTCTATGAGCGAGTCAGGTGGGGAAAGGAGTGGACATAGCAGGGGGAAAGGACGGGGTAACGGAGTCCAGTATGTGTACGAGTCTAGAGGGGGTAGAATTTTATTAAAGAAACAGAGAACCGAGAGTTAGTGTAGAGAGAAAGGAAAGTGTCAGTTTGAAGAAGTCTCTCACCAGACCCGAGTGACAGAGGGGAAAGAGTGGAGGGTGACTAAAGAGAGGGGTGTGGAGGCGGGTCACGTTTAAAGAGAGACGAGAGTCCAGAGGTCGGACCAGGAGGTGACATCTGATGTCTCGGGAATAATGACGACCCCGATTCCCGGGAAATTCTCTTTTGGGTGTACGAATGTTCTTTGTCGGTAAAGAAAAGTGTAGATAGATGTGACCCTGATCGAGAGGACTAGGATTGGGGAGAGGACTCAAGTTTTCACGGGAGATAGTGAAGAATCGATACACTAGACCGAATTCAATGAACTGGAGTAATCATTTTACTCTAATTATTACCACAGTTGGAATTATCCAACATCACTCCTACTTTACTCTATTAGGTGTACTTCACGAATCACGTACCCGTCCGTGGCTGTACCGTTTGTGGGTGAGACAAAATATGACACAACCAGTCAGAGGCACCCTGACCTAAGACCGAGATGACGAAGGACGACCACACAGATGATCGTTCAATGAATTGCAGAGTCTCGGAGTCAAGAGAGACCTGTAAGTGATTCACCTGTACAGTGAATCTTGCCACGAGGGTTTCCTACTTTATAAGCACGATCACGAGAGGAGTCGTTTCGTCCCTTACGTAGACACTCCAACAGTCTCGTGTCGGTAGACCCAGAGTAAGGGCTAAGGGGAACGGTATATGATCTATGTACATATGTACGAAGAACTCCGGTCGGTCCTTTACCCTTCGTTGCAGTCAGTGGACCACGTCGGGTCACAGTTTCTCGAGGTCCCCGTCGAGAAACACACCCCTATTTTCGACCAAGTCGCTCGAGACCGACACACTAAAGAATGTCGACAGGTAACGATGCACTGTGGGGGACTCCAGGTTCACCGGAGAGGATCTGACAGTCGTAAGACAAGAAAGAATAGAACTTTGACAGAAACTCCGGGATTTGTTCCTAGACGACAAGAGTAAAAATTTATCCACCTTTTTTTTGAAATAATTGGGAATTGTCAGAAAAGGGGAGGTCGTTGACACTTCGGTCACCGGAAAGCCTACAGAGTCTTTCCGTGAGGCGTGACGGGTTGTTAGGATGGGTAAGAGAGTCCAGTCGAACGCGAAAGAAAAAGGGGTTTCTACAAGAGTTTGACACGAGTAAGAAGAATTTAGAGGGGTGAACGATAGAGGCGTCGTGAGGGGTAAGGTGGCGACGGAGAGTTCCCAACTGGATGAAGTGTCTCATTTAACTTCGATAGTCTCCGTGTTCGTAGTGTGTCACAACTACTTAGACAGTCCTACAAGACAGAAGGGGAAAGACCGGGAAAGACCGTCGTAAACTATTTCAGTAAGGGAGAGGAACTATGTGAAAGTAAGGAACCAAAGATCTACGATGTTAGGGAACGAAGGGGAAAAGGGAATCACCGTCGAAAAGAAGTGGGAGGTAACGACCAAAGAGTAGTAGTTCAGTTGAAAATTATAAACTCTCGGGATGTCAAGACAGGAACCTGGAGAAGACAACAGTAGATGAAGGAACTACTTACGTAGCAAAGTACTGATTGATGACTGATATGTAACTACGGTGGTTTAAATATAGAAATCAGATCTGGAGAGAGGACTTAGGTCTGGGTATAAGACGACGGGTGATCTATAGGGGTGCCTGACCTACGGAATCTACTGTCTGTAAATGAAAAAGTGTCAAGACCCCCGGCTTCAGGTTCTCGTTCAACGACAGTGCAAGCCACAGACCACTCTGAAGAAGGACCAAACATATACCGGTGGAAGAACGACACTGGAGTGTATCAAAAAGATTTTTTTTTTTCTAAATAAATAAAAACCGTCGAGACCCAGAAACAACGACGTGTGGCCGAAAGAGATCAGCGTCGTTCACCCCAATGAGAGACCAACGTCACGTGCCTGAAGACTAACGTCACCGAAGAAAGCAACGTCTCGTACCCGAGATCCGAGGGTCCGAAGTCATCTACACCACGTACCCGAAGCAACGAGTACCTTAGACAACCTTAGAAAGTCCTGGTCTCTAACTTGGGTACAGTTGACGTAACCCTCCATCTAATAATTGGTGATCTAGTGGTCCTTTCGGGTTCAAAAAGAAGACACAAGAGTACCTCTCTTTCTCTTAAGAGACCACACAGAAAGAGAAAAATGTTCCTATGTTAGGACAGTTTAAACCCGAGGGAAGAAAACTGAAGTAAATCGGAAGTAATGGAGGGATTTCCGGGATATAAGTGTATGATGGTGTAACCCCTAATCCCAAAATTGTATGCTAAACCCTCCTTGAGTTAAGTCAGGTATTATCTACAGATTATCTGTAGAGTTCGAATTACAAAGGTTTTACCTTGAAGACTAGGCCCATTTAGGTTTACAAACCAAGGACTTTGACTATGTTACATCTCCAGGAAGGAATCCTTCTTCTTGAATTTTTATGAAGAATTGTATAACGATCTCGGTCTCGTTTACTCTCTCGATTCGAAGTGATCGAAATGTCAATTGGATGGAGACGAGGATCACAAGTGAGGACATGGCGGGGGCGAGGTGGTGTGGACACGCTATCAGGACGGAGAGGATCGGTTACCGTTGAGGTCGGAAGTTCGAATAGTCCGGATTTGGACAGATCAATAGTGACTGAGAGGAAAAAGAGGTTGGGATGTAGGTCATACAGTCTTTTAGGACGACGAAGATGAGATTTATATAAGTCTTTGACTGATGAAGAATGGTAAAGGTAGTGATCGTGACACATGATTGGGGGTACTAGTTGAGAACGAACCATATAATGTCGACGGAGATTGACCACAGTAACGAGGGTGACAACTAGAGTTTATAGATAAGAGTTATATCACTCTCAAATTTTTTAATTTGGTTTAGTACAGTCAAGTTTTGAGAAATTAAAAAAGTAAGTTGTTTGTATTAGTTACATGGGAAGTTCCGGTACTCTGTGTCGTGACTTATTTTGTCTATTTTTAAGGATCGAAGTACCTTGAATGTAAGATCATTACTGAAGGGACGAGTGAGTCTTATAGACTTCAGGAATACTACTGTCTAAAGAAAGAATCGAATAACACAGAGGACGACGTACGCACACACTATTCAGCGAAGTCAGCACAGACAGAGAAACACTGGGGTACTTGACATCGGGTGGACCGAAGAGACAACTACCCTAGGGTCCGCTCTTGTGACTCACCCAACGATGCGGGAGGAGGTCCCTTAGAAGGGCTGGGTCCCTAGTTTGGGCGTAGACAGTGCAGAGGACGTGACCGTTCTTCCAAGAAATGGTGGTCGCGGTGGACCCTTCGGGTACAGAGGACGATGATCTTTCATTTAGCGTACTTCAGTCCTTAAACAACCAGACATAGGAATCACGGACCTTGTACAATATATGAATTACTTATAAACAACTTACTTACTTGAAGGGGTTTGGTTTGACTACGTAGACAGGTGTAGACATAAAAAAGACTAAGAGTAAGAGAGGACATTATCACTTCCTCTATAAGAGGGAAAATAGATACCATGTCACTTGGAGGTTGAACTCACGTGTAGTCTTAAGGGATCTTCCGAACAATTTTATGTCTTGAGATTTGATGTTGAACAATTTTATGTCGGGATGGGGTTCAAAGACTAAGTCAATCAGACTTTACTCCGTGTTCTTAGACGAAAAGATTCGTCGAGGTTCACTATCACCAGTTCCCTGGTGTGGACTCTTGGTGACTGGAGTAGGGACGATGAAAGAGTCCTTTGAATGTGAGAGTTGATAGAAAAGGAAGATTTATATATGTTACCGAAGGAAAGGTGACTTAGGAAGGTAAAGGAAGGTCCAGGATGACAATGATAGAAGGGTTAGTATTCGGTTTAAAGAATTTTCACAATAGATATGGCTTTCAGAGGTAAAAAGTGGGAGATGAGTGAAGAGGTGAGTTGATTAGTTGGGAGGAAGGGGTATTGAGATACTTTGGTAGAGAGTAATCCCAGTGTTTACTAGATGTAATGAAGTTCAGATGGCCTGTACGAAGATCAATAGTAGAAGGTGTGTAAGTTGTGACCTTTGAGATAGGAAGAAAATCGTCACAGAAGTAAACTCGAGAAAGGGAACCGGAGGTACTTTGATAGTAGAGTAACAAAAAGAGACCGGTTAGGGAGAGTCCAAGTAGAAGAAGATAGTTTGTTAATCTATAACTTCTAGGTTTGCTAAACCAGAATACGAGAGAGGAAAAAAATTAGACGTAAGAAGATTCCTCTAGAGTACTTACTGGTTCCTTACGTCAAAGGTCTAGGGTTACAACGGGTTTTAATATAGAGATCGGTACATAAAATCTGTAACGATCGAGATCAGAAGGTATTTACTGATCGATGAATAGACGAATAACCAGAGAATCCGTAGAGTTTGAAATTTGTACTGGTTTAACCTTAAGAATTAATAGGAGGGTTGGGTTTGAGTAGGAGAATCGGAGGGGGATGAGTCATAAACGTGGTAATAGTTGGATGTACGGGTTCGGTTTTTGGTAACTGAGAAGGACATGAGTACGTCGTTCGATCAGTGACTTAGGATGGGAAGACGGGGGATTTATAGAAAGTTTGAGTAGTTTAAAAGAGAGACAGTCAGGTCCACTCGTAACAGAGAGTGAACCCGATCTCAACATCTGAGGATCAACTAGAGTAAAGAAGATTAGAACAGGATGAGAGGTGGGAGGTAGTTCATCGATGTCAGTAGATAGGTTTGTCTTTAGATTAGTCCAGAAAGACGAGTAGTCGAAAGGCGTAATGTGGAATGTGGGTCCTCTTTCAATTTCTGTCCCGAGGTATTTGTAGACATGTTTCGGGTGACTCGAACCCCCGTAATGTATATGTAGTTCCGGAAACGGTAGATAGAGGTCGCCTAGAACAGAGAAGTGACTGAGGACACTTAGGAGTGAGATTGGTAAAATCGGATGGACGTTAAGATACTTACGATATACAGGAACGGGTACTGTGAGAGAAGGTTCTTCGGGAACTGAAGAAGTAGGTGAACTGAATGATGACGAATAGAAATCTATCGTTCAAATTCACAGTAAAAGATTATAACAGAAGTGAAAGTGGTAGGATCGACGGAAACACGAAAGTCTACAAGAGTACGAAAGGGATAGTACAGTGTATGATCAGACATAAAATTAGTAAGACAAATAAAAGACAAGGAAAGTACTTTGGTACTCTCAGGACATTCCGTTTCTGTTGAAACTAAATAAATAGAGATATAGTGACTATAAATCGGTTCATGGACACATGATCCGTAGTTATTTACAGATAACTTATTCAATAATTATGTATTTGAATACTTGTTAATTCTTTTCGATACTGTTTGGATCTGTCGTAAAATTTTTCGTCTCTGCAATGAAACGACTGTTTCCAGGTAGATCAGTTTCGATACCAAAAAGGTCATCAGTGTATATCTACACTCTCAACCTGGTATTTCTTACGACTCGTGGGTTCTTAACTACGAAAACTTGACACCACAACCTCTTCTGAGAACTCTCAGGGAACCTGACGTTCCTCTAGGTTCGTCAGGTAGGATTTCTTTTAGTCAGGACTTACAAGTAACCTTCCTGACTACAACTTTGACTTTACGGTTATGAAACCGGTGGACTACGCTTCTTGACTGAGTAACCTTTTCTGGGACTACGACCCTTTCTAACTTCCGTCCTCCTCTTCCCCTACTGTCTCCTACTCTACCAACCTACCGGAGTGACTGAACTACTTGCACTCAAACTCGTTCGAGGTCCTCAACCACTACCTGTCCCTTCGGACCGTACGACGTCAGGTACCCCAACGTTTCTCAGTCTGTACCGACTCGTTGACTTGACTTGACTTGACTCGACTCGACCATTTGTTTATCACTGGAACCTTTCGTGTAAGTTCTCATTTGAACAAAGGTTTTTCGATTTTTTGTTGACTTTCCCCTCATTTACCTCTTCTACTCATACCTGGTACTTTTTTACCCGCCCCCACACCCCTCCTTCTTTCCTCCCGACTCCCTTCTGCAACGTCTCTAACGATCAAGGAATTGGTTATAAGTAACAGGGGAGATTTTCTGACCGAAGGTGACCCGTGTACTAGTAGATTTAACCTTATTTCAGACATAAAGGACTGAGAGAACTTTGAGATATACCGGTCACCCTATATTCGTCTTTACAACATACCATTTTAAAACGTATAAAGGGACTTTTCCAGTAACTACACACGGGGAACGGAGAAGGATGGGGAAAGAGGAAGAATGACGAATCTTATAAGTATGTTATCAACCGTGGAGGAGAACCATGGACTCCTTCTCTCGGTGTGAGACCCTTACCGTCTCGTCTTTCGACCTTCTTTGAACTCAGGGCCTATTGATATGTTAGTGGTGTGGTCGGAACCTAACGGGAGGAGTGTGGGAAGTGTACTCTTTCTTTGAAGTTAAAACAAATTCGGTAACAATCCAACCCAAAAAGACAATGAGTGTCGTCTCAGATTAGGATTCTTTATGTTTCCCACCCAAAAGAAATCCTACCCCCTCTATTCTATTACAAATATCGATCTCTTTCCTCAGTCATCTTTCCCTCTATCGTCTGGGTCAACTGTCTATTCCAATTACTCCCGTACCTTCCCTACCTCTGGACCCTGTGTCTCCCTCCCTACCCGAGACCAATCCTTGTCTGTGAAGAGTAAGACTCGGGATTCCTTCCCCTGTTCTTGATTGTGACCGACTCGTGTAAGATCTATGATTCACGAAATATTTATATAAATTGGATTAGTAAGATTGTGAAGTTCCAGTCATAATATTTCTCATGTTCAAAATTCAGACACGAGTCAACACGTGTTCTTCACTGAAATCTCTTGAGGGACCACCAGGTCACCAATTCTACGGCGAGAAGGTGACGTCCCCCGTGTCCAAGATAAGGAATCAAGGGACCCTTGATTCTAGGACGTTCAACGTGTCGTGTCGGGGGGTTTTTCGCTGAAATAATAATAAAGTTACTCAAGTCAGAGATAGAGTTCAATATTAGTCTAAAGTCAAGACAGATATAACAAACACTATTGTTATCGTTTTCCAACTTTTGTTTGTTTACAGGTCGTATTCCCTAAGTATTTTATTTAATACCAAGTAAAGGTGTTACCTTATCGGATGCTGACGATTTTTCTTAATCCATCGAGAGAAACCTAACTACACCTTACTTATGGTTTTGTATAACGTTTCACTTTTTTTGTACAACTTCTTGTAACCCATATCGTACGATATTTACATACACCTTTTCCTCTTCGGTTTAGTTTCTTATATGTACGAATAAACATACATACGTAGATAGAGATTTTTCTTATGTGTTCTTTGATCATTGTTCACCTATACGGAACTCTTTCTTACCCTACCACTTTTCCTCCGAACATATAAGAAACCCCTAAGGGACCATCGAGTCGGACGTTACGGCCTCTGGGGTCAAGTTAAGGACCCGACCCTTCTAGACGACCTCTTCCCTATCCGTTACGGATAACTTAACTTCTACTAGATGTTAGATGTATAAAACGGATTTTTTATAGTGAATTTATTTATTTTGAAGTAGTCAACTCCTAAAAAGGAAGTAGGAGGAAGGACCCGACCGTAGAGTCAAGATCGTCCGAACTTGTCGGGTCTCCGACGTAACTTTTTGACTTTCACAATCAGTGAGTCAACGCAGACTGAGAAACACTGGGGTACCTGACATCGGGTGGTCCGAGGAAACAGGTATCTTAAAAGGTCCGTTCTCATGACGTAAAGCCAACGATAAGGGAAGAAGAGGTCTTTTAGAAGAAGTAGGTTCATAGCTTGGGTCTAGGGAACGTAACGTTCGTCTAAGAAATGGTAGACTCGGTGGTTCCTTCGGGTCACCGACGTCATTCGTCGTCGATAAGTGGGACCTTTGTGAATCTAGTCTCCACCTAAGTCCACTACCCCGGGATAAATGTGTTAAACCTCTCGGAAAAAAAGAAAGAACCGGTACGACACACCGTACGTCCTAGAATCAATGGACTGGTCCCCAGTTTGGGTACGGCGGACGTAACCTTCGTACCTCACTCAGAATTGGTGACCTGTCGGTCCCTTTAGGGACCTCTCAAAAAAAATTTCTAAACACTTATTTATAATTCATGTCCGGAACCTTAAACACGTTTACTCCCCGGGACTTCGACTTTGAAGTTACCGAAGTTCCATTTAGTCGGAAACTACGGCTGACGTAATAAGGTAACCTAGACCCGATTACAGGGAGGAGGTGTAACGAGGTGACTCTATTCGGGTCCGAGTAGAATAAGGGTCGGATTGCCAGTACGGGACTTACGTATGTCAGCACTGACCGTCGGAAGAAGGTTAGACGGTCGAAGGAGAAAAAGAGTCTATTGAAGTCACGGGAAGAATCACCAATGTCCTTTTAAGTCGACAAAAACAACGTCCTTCGCCGTGGGGAAGGTCCCGGGCTCTCACCCGAGAGCAGATTGTAAGTCTTTACTTAACAGACTCCTCTGTGTACACGACTGTTTCGTTCTCTGAAATAAACTCTTCCCACGGACCCACCCCTCGTCGTCCCATTCCCTTGGGTCNGATAATAAAAGAGGGTAAGACTTCCGACAGAAAAGTGGAACGAATATCAAAGGAAACGACACGTCTTCGAAAATTAAAATTAATCCAGGGTAAACAAATAAAAACGAAAATAAAGGTTGTAAGACCCTCCACCCAGTATCTCCTAGGACGACACTAAATACAACCTCTCACAAAACGGATACAAAAGGAGATCCTCAAAATATCAAAGACCAGAATGCAAATCTAGAAATTAGTTAAAACTCAATAAAAACACATACCACAATCTTTCACAAGATCAAAGTAAGAAAATGTTCACCAACTGGTCAAAAGGGTCGTGGTGAACAATTTCTCTAACAGAAAAGAGGTAACATATAAGAACGGAGGAAACAGTTTCTATTCCACAGGTATCCACGCACCTAAATGGAGACCCAAAAGATAAAACAAGGTAACTAGGTATAAAGACAGAAACACGGTCATGGTACGACAGAACTACTGACACCGAAACATCATCTCGGACTTCAGTCCGTCCAACTAAGGAGGTCCAGGTAAGAAGAAAGAGTTCTAACGAAACCGATAAGTTCAAAAAATTATAAAGGTATGTTTAACACTTTAATAAACAAGATCGAGACACTTTTTATGGCAACCATCGAGTTATCCCTAACGTAACTTAGATATCTAACGAAACCCATCATATGAGTAAAAGTGATATAACTAAGAAGGTTAGGTTTGTGACATATAAAGAGGTAGACAATCAAAGGAGAAACTAAAGAAAGTGGTCACAAAATATCAAATGATATATATCCAGAAATTAAAGAAATCCATCTATATAAGGATTCATAAAATGAGAAAAGTAACGTTACCACTTACCTTAACAAAGGAATTAAAGAGAAAGATAAAAGAGTAATAATCACATATCCTTACGTTCCCTAAAGAAAAAAAGAAAAAAGAAAAACGTTCCCTAAAGACACACAATGAAAATATAGGACGTTGAAATAATATAAGTAAATAAGCCAGATCATTAAAAGACCACCTCAGAAATCCCAAAAGGCACATCTCCTAGAACAGTAGACGTTTGTCACTCTCAAAATCAAGAAGAAAAGGTTAAACCTAAGGAAAATAAAGAAAGAGACGAGACTAACGACACCGGTTTTGAAGGTTTTGATACAACTTATCATCACCACTTTCACCCGTGGAAACAGAACAAGGACTGAAATCCCCTTTACGAAAGTTACAAAGTGGTAACTCCTATTACAAACGACACCCAAACAGTATATATCGAAAATAACACAACTCTATACAAGGAAGATAAGGACGAAAGACCTCCCAAAAATAGTATTTACCTACAACTTAAAACAGTTTCCGAAAGAGACGTAGATAACTCTATTAGTATACCGTAAATAAAAAGTTAAACAATTATACCACATAATTAACTAACTAAACGTCTATAACTTCTTAGGAACGTAGGGACCCTATTTCGGGTGAACCAGTACTACATGCTAGAAAAATTACACAACAACCTAAGACTAACGATCTTAAAACAATTCCCAAAACGTAGATACAAGTAGTCACTATAACCGGACATCACAAAAAAAAAAAAAAAACACCGTAGAAACAGTCCAAAACCATAATCCCACTACCACCGGAGTATCTTACTCAAACCTTCAAATGGAAGGAGACGTTGAAAGACCTTCTCAAACTCGTCCTATCCACAATCGAGAAGAGATTTAAAAACCATCTTAAGTCGACACTTCGGCAGACCTGTACCCGAAAACAAACGACCTTCTAAAGACTAATTTCAAAGTTAAAGGCACGAACACTACCCAGACAATTCTAAAAGACAAAGAAGGACCAAGTCAAAACCTTTCAACATGAAAAGATTCTTAAACAGGTAAAGAAGGTTGAACAGGTAAAATAACCGTATATTAACGACTATCATCAGAGAATACTAGGAAGCATAAAGACACAACAGACAACACTAGAGAGGTAAAAGGAAAGATTAAAATAACTAAACTAAAAAGAGGGAAACAAAGAACGACTCAGACCGATTACCAAACAGTTAAAATAAGTAGGAGAGTTTCTTGGTCGAAAACCGAAACAACTAAAAACGATACCAGAGAAAACAAAGAAAACGTAAAGAAAGACGGGATTAAAAATTCTAAAGAAAGGAAGATAATTGGGACCCCAAGAAGTAAAGAAGGAAAAGATCAACGAAATCCACAAGTCAAGTCAAGTCATGTCAGTGAGTCAGCACAGACTGAGAAACACTGGGGTACTTAACGTCGTGTGGTCGGGAGGGACAGGTAGTGGTTGAGGACCTCAAGTGAGTCTGAGTGCAGGTAGTTCAGTCACTGCGGTAGGTCGGTAGAGTAGGAGACAGCAGTGGAAGAGGAGGACGGGGGTTAGCGAGGGTCGTAGGTTCAGAAAAGGTTACTCAGTTGAGAAGGGTACTCCACCGATTTCATGACCTCAAAGTCGAAATCGTAGTAAGGAAGGTTTCTTTAGGGTCCCGACTAGAGGAAGTCTTACCTGACCAACCTAGAGGAACGTCAGGTTCCCTGAGAGTTCTCAGAAAAGGTTGTGATGTCAAGTTTTCGTAGTCAAGAAGTTACGAGTCGGAAGAAGTGTCAGGTTGAGAGTGTAGGTATGTACTGGTGTCCTTTTTGGTATCGGAACTGATCTGTCTGGAATCAGCCGTTTCATTACAGAGA
>SJYO01046087.1:0-406746 GCA_006410555.1 Capra ibex
CTATGGTGAGTCGTCATTGTTCCTTGTTTCGGGCAGTGCACGATGTTGTATTCACTTGTAGTCTGTGTAAGAGGATTCAATTTCTTGGGTCTGTGTTTTTCGTTCGAAGACATACTAAGGTAAAGAGACTGTAAGATCTTTTCCGTTTCGATATCCCTCTCTTTTCTCTAGTGTCCTCGACTCCGCACCTCGACCCCCCTCGCAGACCGACTGTTGTTTCCCCGCACCCCCTCGAAATCCCCGTTCACTGAGAGGACACTAGACGTAAGAGGACCACCAGTGTACCCATACACTCACACAGTTGTCAGTTTCTTGATATATGATTTATCCCAGTTAAATGATAATCATTTACAAGGAGTTATTCAGATTGAAAATATGAATAAAACTTATATTTGTATATATATATTTGTGTATACGGATGTACACATATGTGTGTGTACGACAGGTAGACAAAATTACCAACTTATTGTACGGTAATTTACGTCTGTGGATAAAATAAACCGGCCATGGACCTCGACAAAGTTCCCAAACCTGTAAGAGAAATTACGAAACTACGTTACCTTCCGTCATTCCTCAACCAGGTCCTGAGCCCGTTCGGACGCGGTCACGGAGGGTTCGTACGAAAGTGAGGTAGGGATATGTCGGGTCTCCAATCCCTAATAATAGACAAGACGTCCTTCACGTCGACTTGAGTCGTCCCCCCACCCCCTTCAGTGCACACGTTCAACGTGTGAGTCCCTGTCCTCTGGTTCCTAGGGGTTGACGAAGAGAGGTCAACCCTCCGGGTTCGAGGAAAGGAATGTGACACGTCGGTCAACATTTGATAACTTTCCTTCATTGACACAGAATAAGGACAAGTAGGGAGGTTTTGTTGATTATACATCCGTTGACCTGGGTTCTACTCTACGAAGGGTTCTTGGCCCCCAACCGAACTTGACTTGGGGTGAGAGGTTACCTTATTTCAGTTGTCAGACGGGTACTTGAGTGAAGATTACTTCTACTCGGGAACCATGTGACACCCCCACCCCTCGTACTACTTCAGTCGTTTACCGGGAACTCACGGACAACACGGTCCGTGACTTCCCTCTTGGTCACGTACAACCACGTTGACAAGGGGGAGAGGTGGAGTTGGGACCCCGAATTTGTCTCTTGGGCAGGAATCGGGGACGAGTGTCTCTTCCGGGTCACAAGTGTCGGTCTCCGTCCTTAGAGTCAGTCCAGAGGTTCAGAGTCAGAACCGAACCGGACTCTGTGCTTTTGGTCTCTGTCCGTCTCCCGTCGGGACCGTCCCTTGCAGGATCTTGGACTGGGAGTTTCTCGGGGTCAGGTCGGACGTCTGAGGGAGACAAGTAGTGGAGGTCAGTTGTCAACCCTCGGGAAGAACGTGACCACTCTTCAGGGAGAGAAATGACCCTACTGACCCGACCTTTCCGTGAGAAATCTCCTGTTTCCGCTCTGCCTCTCCCCCAGGTCTTCCGTCACACCCACCTGTACGTCGTCCCGTCACTCAGTCTCACTACATGTGTTCAACCCACACTCACGTGACATACACGTCTCATACACACAGTCTCTCACTCAAGACTGAGGGTCCTCCAGACTATACGGAGGATTGCCCGGTGGGCGGAGGATGGGTCCGTACCCGTCAAAAGCATTCGTAAGGAAACGCACACCAGTCTTTCTGAGACATAGAGTGTCAGATACACAAGTAACTTAGTCGAACAGTCATGTAACACGTTTCAAAGACACAGAATTGACTGAAAACACAGGGGACTAAATAGTCTAGGACTGTCTCCGCATCCAGCTAGTGAGTGACCCCACTTGACCAGTAAAAGAGGAATGTTGCCTGGTTTTCAAAATTATAGAGAAAATCCTAAAAATAATCTACGCTTGTTAAAATCTTAATGATTATAGTATAGAAGGATCCCTCAACTTTCAAAATAGTCTTAGAAACACCTCACAAAGAGCTGTGGTCGTCAGTTAAGANACCTCACAAAGAGCTGTGGTCGTCAGTTAAGAGACTCAAAGGTCTGTAGTTGACCCACGAGTGACTTAGCCAAGCTAAAACTGTGATTTGTGTCTGAAGTGTCGGATACACGCGTCAGGGGGTTCTGACAGAAGGAAGTGTAGTCTACAGGAAGTGGTGAGTGGACAGGAAAACAGTTTTGGGGAGGATGCAAAGTCATCAAAAGGTCTTTCCGAGTGTCTTGAGTCTTTCCGTGGAATTTACAAATGGTTAAATAACCCTACCTATGTTAAGTCTTCGTTGGTTTACCTTCTCTCCACCTCCCGTTCCGTACCCCCGTCTCCTCCGTTCCTCGAAGGGACAGGAGAAGTCCGTCGGTGAGAGACCTATGGAACCATATAAGTGGCGGGTCCTTCAAGTAGTTCAGAGGAGCGACTTGTCAAAAATATCTCGAATTAGAAGTCGTGGGGGAGGGTGCAAGGGAAGAATCTCTAGTCATCGGACTTTAAAGGTTGGGAGATTAGTGACCCCGAAAGACTACTGGTCGGGGTAGGATTCCGATAGATTCCCAGATTCAGTGGGGTAATCATGTTTGAGTCCAACTAGTTTCCCCAGAGGAATCTTTATCGTTTAGTATTTCGGATAGTTGTTCCTTTAAGACTCCCAAAATCCTCGAGACCGGGTCTTGGTTCCTGTTTCTGGTTCACATAAAGAATAATACGGTGTGAAAAGTCGGAAAGACAGATCATTAGTAAAAACCAAATTTCGAATATAAAAGACTATAGTTATATCAATACGGTCGAAAGTCAATTAAGTATAGTTACTTAAGTGGTCAAAAATCAATCATCAACGGATCATATAGAAAAATAATTTTTATAATGACATTTTACATAACTTTATTGAAACTTTCAAATAAAACAAATTCAAAAGTTCAACGTCGATAAATATTCCATAAATGATATCTTTACAAAATTATATGTTTTCATCATCATTTTACCGGCGAGTATATGGATTACGTACCCAATTTTAGACTAACAGTAAACCGAAATAGACGTAGATAAAAAATACGGTACACAAAATGTATTCGGAGTATGGAAATAGTGTGAATTATTCTAAGTACTAAGGCATTATAAGAAGTAATAGGTCAAGTGTAAGGTTAAAGGGGTCATTTGGGTTTAACGAACGTATCAGGAAAGAGTGTAAATCAATGAAACAGAGGTTGTACGGAAAGTCAGATCCTGTCAAATGTGTATGGGAGTTACAAAAAGGAACTGTTGTAATTACAAAAGTTCTACAGTTTACTGACCAGTGTATTTGACAGGTAGAATGATTGAAGTCGGAAATACAGGAATATAAAGTTACCATAGACGACATTGTCATAAGGGACCTAAGGAAAAGATTAGGTCATATTACAAACAGAAAATGAACCGTTCAAATCAAGTAAATATAAATACCAGTGATAGTTATATCAACCTTAATCAAGAAGGTAGAATAGACTAGTAAAGGTGTTTAGAGTGAAAGATATACATTACAAAGTAATAAAACATTAACTTGCCCCACGAAAACGAAAGAATATAAATCAGATGGAGTAAGGAAAAATAAGGTACTAATTAAATCTCTAGTCATGAGGTACCCAGGTGTAGTGTAAGACGGGTTACACTCTCTTCCCGGAAGTTTCTGAGGGGAAATTAAAACCGGACACGGGGAACTCGAACCGTTTGAACTTTTGTCCGTACTCTACAATATAGTTATCTCGATTCTATTTTGATTTTCTTTGATTGACCCTCTTTTGATACGAATACAGTTGTGACCCCTTTCTTACTCGTACTCGAAAAGGATCTGGTCCATACTAGGTTCGTCCTCCCTTTATCTTTCCTCGGCAAATGTTCAGGACAGGCCCTAAGGTGTGTGTCTACCAGGGGTCTGTTGGTTCCGACGGTTCCCTTTGTTACCGTTGGTCTACCTCCTCTACTGAACGGAACACCTCCCTTCCTGTTAACCGGGGTCTTTCCTCGAAGGCTCCTCGGGTGTTTTCGGGCAAAGTCCTTTGACCAGTGAAACTTGTAGACGGTTCGGGTCGATCATTGTCTCCGTCTGGGGTTCCCTGGTTAGTGCTTACCAGTATGGAGGAAGGGATTCGGGAGGGGTCTCCGGAGTCGTCGTCCGTCCAGTCCCTGATTCTGGTAGGTGTGGGTGTGAGGTATTCCAGACTCCGTCGGAAACATGGTCCACTGGACCGTCGTGACCCGTCTTGACTAACCAGATCACCCAGTTACGATAGTTGGTTGGTCATCTGTCGAGTCACACCACTGACTCGGTTAGTCTAAGAGAGAGTCCTTGAACACGATCCTCGGGGAACGTCCGGTGACCCTCCCTACTTCGCCTTGTCTATACCCTTCTCTTCGGTGTCTTCACCCACACCCCAGTCTCTGAACCCCTAGTATTGTTCGGGGTTCTCCTCTTCTGCGTCCTAGTGACGTCCCACCTTCACTATTCCGTCTCTTTTCGACACCTCTCGTCCCCTTCAAAATTTGTTCTGACCGGTCTCGTATATTAAAAGTAAAACCGACACCAAACCAAACCAAACTCGGGGTGACCTGTAGATGTCTGAGGTCGACGACTGAGGACCTTCGGTCGGACCCAGATCAAGGTCCAGTTCCCAGGACCAAAGGGAACCAAGAACAAGAACGTATAGTCAGTTCAAATAGACAGAGAGAACGACGGGTGGGCATGGATGTGTGGACCTTTGTGGGTAATACCTCTATTAGTCTCGACCTGAAACAAAGGACGTCCATTTCTTGTATCGGGTGTTTAGCTTTCACTCTCTTTTAGTGGATTCTCGGTTCCGTGTCCTTGTCTCGGAACGACGTGGGAGTTGTCTGAAGTACGGTCCGTGAAGAACTACGTAATTAGGGTTAATTTAGAAAGGAATGACCCGAAGTAAAATAAGAACACTTTTATTTGGAATAACATTTTATCTTACTTTTGATGTTAGGTTTCGTCTTTGGGTGATCCGTTTGTTCTGGAAGAGTTACATATTTCAGTGACGTCTGTCCTGACATATTTCAGTGACGAAAACAAAGAACAAAGAACTCTTGTACTGAGGTTACTCCGGGTACCGACGTTCCGGGTGAGGGCGCTACGGTTGACGGTACTACCGTAGAGAGTGGACGTTCTCTCTCCTGTCACTCAGTCTGAGACACAGTCCTTCGACTCTTGTCTGACATATAAGTTGTTCCTGTAGGTCGAGTCCCTCGACCTGTACGGGGAATCGAAGGGACTGTTTGAGCCCTCAGTTGTTTATAACCGTCCCTTTACCCCTCTCTTCCCGTCCTACCCTTTCGTTAACCACCCACCCCGGTCGACGGTTGTTTCATGTGTCCGTACTTCTCCCTTTGAGGAAATTGGGACACTCAAAAGTTTCGTCTGTCTCGGGGTCTCCCACCGACGTCTTTCCTGCTCCCTCTGCTTCGGTCTACCAACTTTAGGACCGACCGGTTGCCCCTCGAGAACTTTATTCACATTTCAACTTCTCCTTAACGATAACTTAGGAGTTCTTTGAGACTGGAGACAGGATGTTTAGGGAGTGAATAGAAGTGGGAACGACTTAGGGGTCTCGCGTCAGGTCGGTTGGTAACTGGAAACGTACGAGAATTTTATACTGAGTTGATACTTTTTCTCATCACTACAATATTTGATAATTCTATAGACTGAACATAACGAATATTATCTTTTTTTTTGTGTGACTCCGTTTTCATTCTCATTCAAGGTACCATTTTTGACTTGTATACAGTTTAAAGTGAGAAAGGACTTGAGGTTGATTTTTATGTCA
Source organism: Capra ibex (assembly GCA_006410555.1). Taxonomy (NCBI): domain Eukaryota; kingdom Metazoa; phylum Chordata; class Mammalia; order Artiodactyla; family Bovidae; genus Capra; species Capra ibex. The sequence continues at coordinate 5,796 of SJYO01046087.1, forward strand.
TTCAGTAATCAAAATCCGTATTAAAGTGATCCTGAATCTCTTGTGAGTACCGTTACTTCCGTGTTACGGGGTTAGTCGTTTTGACATGAAGAGGGTTGATTTTCTCGTAGTATTTGTACCTAGTTCTTTAGAGGGGACTTTGGTTTGGTCCGTAAATTCGTCTTAGTTCTAAGTTTTTCCTTTTCTAAAAGAATTACCAAACTACGGTTCTTTAGGTTACTCTGTTAGATAGTCTTTAGAGTTATTATATTTCTCACTTTTACACCTGGACCTTGGGTTTTAGGTGTATGAATGTACTGGGCGGTTGAGACGGGAACCATGGGTTTCGTGTTTCGAACAAATCCAACATATAAAACACCGACGTTATGAGTGTGTACGGGTTGTACTTCCTGTTAAACCTTTCGAAGTCACCAATTTTTTATACATAGAACCGGAACAGGTCCGAATAGACTCAGTATTTACACAGGTCGTTTCGATATGCTTTAAGGTCCTTTATATGGTCACATTGATTGTAGTGTTCCATGGGTCTTGACCGTATGAACCGTCGTCTTGTGTACTCCTGTCTTCAGACTTACTTCATTGACTGGATTCAAGGTGACAGGCAAGCCTCTTCCGTTACCGTGGGATGAGGTCATGAGAACGGACCTTTTAGGGTACCCGTCTCCTCGGACCATCCGACGTCAGGTACCCCAGCACTTCTCAGCCTGTGCTGACTCACTGAAGGGAAAGTGAAAAGTGAAAGTACGTAACCTCTTCCTTTACCGTTGGGTGAGGTTACAAGAACGGACCTCTTAGGGTCCCCGCCCCCTCGGACCACCCGACGGCAGATACCCCAGCGTGTCTCAGTCTGTGTTGACTTCACTGAATCGTCGTCGTCAGGCAGTCAGAAATCTCGAAGGACACTTTCCATTAATCCGACCGAAATACCGTGGGCACCGAGACAAAGCGAGAACGATCCCTTGGACGTATATTGGTGAACATAGGTCACAAAAGGAACGATTCGATCCGTAATCCCACCCTCTTTACCAAACGTCTATCACCTCCTTCTTGTTATTCGGGGGTCAAGAAATGTCTTGGAGTATCACACTCTTCTTTGCGACTACCTCGGTCAAGTATGTCTTCCATGAACCAGTTCCTTTTGTTATCGGAGTAACAATCACGAGTACGAAACATGTTTCATACAGTAGTTTATGTTTTCATCATTTATCAATCAAGATTCCCACGTTTAAAATGTCTTTCTTATTAGAAGGACCCTCTTTGTCACGAGGGAAGTCTACGGTAACTACTAAAAGAACAACGTTCCGACGACCCAGGTCGGGTCGGTGACGCGACTTTAACGTCCTCAAGACTTGTACTTTTATCCGATGTACCACACGTAGTCTCCAGAAGTTAGTCTTATAATACTTTCTCTTTTTAAGAGGAAGTAATAGAAAAAAAAGTTTCACCCGTTTGACATTAATATTGTCTAACGTCTGTTGATCGACGAATACGACTTTACAGGTGAGACTCAATTCGGGACCTTAACAAAGATCCTTTTTCTGTCAAACTTACACGAAAGAAATGAAAGTCGTTACAACATTCACCTATATTCTTCCCATTATAATGAGTCTCTCGTTAACTTAAATCTGATACTCACCAATGTTTGATTCTTACAAATAGTTTATAAACTGTCGTTCAACCGAAATTATAAATGTCATTAAAAATTTATTACGGGACGTTAAATGGGTCCAAATACTTTATATGTATAATGGTAACCGGTTTAGAAGTTAAAGAGGAATAGAATTTTAAAATAGACTGTGTCTTATCTGAAGTCGGACTTACACATCGAGGATCGACGACGAAAATTTTGCGTGATAAGTTACACTTCCGAATAAATGTTTTCGAGTGATTCATATGTAAAAGACTTTGGACTCATAAAAATCCATCCATCTACCTTTTATCCTCTTAGACAAAATCTTATGAGCCCGTACCTTTCGTGTCTGATGTAAAATCAAAATTAGATAACGAAGGGAAAGATTGACCTTTCAATCTGCTCAGTGTACATCAGACAACTTCCTTTTAGATCAGACGAAATTTCTCGACTTGTGTTTATTTGGTTTAGTGGTTAGTCTAAGAAAATTGTGTTTGTGTTTACAGGAGTACTCAAGTTACTTTCTCTCAACGACGAAACTGTCGCTAATGTTTCTTTTGATGACGACCTGTAACAGGTCGTGGGCGATGAAGTGGGAGAGACCACTCTACCGTGTTCACGCCTTCGACGTAAAATTAAACCGGTGTGGCACATAATACTAGCAACGAACGGAACCGGTCACTAAGAGTTCCTCCCCTGCCCGAACCGGAGACCCTCTATAAACAGTTATAGATATCTGTAAGACCGAGAATGTGGACCCCCACCTTTCCGATGACCGTAGATCTCCCATCTTCGGTGTCTACGACGATTTGTAGGACGTTACGTGTCTCGTTCAGTCCTGTTCCTTCCGAAGTGAAGTAGCAGTTACCGGGTTTTGCAATTGTCACGACTCCGACTCTTTGGGAGTAGATTCGGTTCTTCACTTTCTCCTTTAGAAACCCTTGTCAAGTGTACCGCGGAGGAGCACGAGACCTAGGACGAAAGCACAAGAGACTTCCCCCAGGTCGTCTTGACGACTTCGAAAAACGGAAAAAGTCCACACATTCACCACGTAGTCCGATTTCCGAGTTCTCCTCTTTACCGCACACAGATCAATCACAACGAAGTAAAAAGTCCTTCTACAAACATCTTTCTTACTTGTTATTTGTTTATAAAGAACCAAGAAAATGATAGAGTTCTAAACCTTAACATAAATTTACGAGATTTATAATAAAAACACATGACTGTTTACATAAAATGATCTAATGCATTGTTATGATACAACTTTAGTTTACAAGATGAACATACTTGAATACTTAAACAGGAAGTCAGATAATTATTGGTGATTTCCTTTGATTTTTACTGTACTAACTCTCTATAAAATATTTAGATGGTTTAGAAGGATTATGTTGTGGGAATTACGTAATGAAGGGTGTACACATGTCATTAGAGAAAAAAGTAAAATAACGACGTATCCTCCCACCTGTAAATGGACTTCAACTTCGGGTCCAGATTGACCCTGGAGTTAACAATACGTCATGGTGTTTAATACTTTAGTCTAAATAAAATCGCATTCAAAGAGAAATAAGACTGTAGTAGTGACGATGAAAATTTTTTGAAGATAATATGATTTATATGGTCATTTACAATCAAAAGAGTAAATTTTTCTATTTATTAACCTCTTGTCCTCTCTCTTCTATTCCTTTAGTCTCCTCCCGAAGGGACCACCGAATTATTGTTTCTTAGACGGACGGTCATGTCCTCTAGGCCCAGGGTAAGGACTGGACCCTTCTAGGGTGGACGGTTCTCGTTGATTCGGGCACGTGGTGTCGATAACTCGGACACGACGCTCGGCCCTCGGAGCCGACGACTCGGGGGGACGCCGTCGATGAGTTCAGGTGCACGGGCTCTCGGTACGAGGTGTTGTTCTCTTCGGTAGCGTTAGTCTTCGGGTGTGTCGTCGCTTCTGGGTCGTGTCAGTCTTTACTTATTTATTTTCAATTTTTTTGTCTTTTTGTCTCCTCGTCAGATCCCTATGTTGGAGGCCTTTTTTTTTTCTCTTTTACGTCTTTCAGGGTCTTGACTTCTTAACCCCAAAGGTCTGACTTTTCTCAGTAGTTTAAGGGTTATGTTAAGTATTTGTGTCTAGATACGTTCCAAATAGTATCTATTAAAAGTCTTGTGACTTCTATTCCTCTTCTCAGGTATTTGAAGGTCTTTCTATTTTGACCAGTGTATGTTTCGGAGCTTTTAGTGTTGCTTAAGTCTGAAGAGTTGTTCTTATCGAATTTACTGTATGTTACCTCGTTATGGAAGTTTAAACCCCGTTGTAAAAAAAGTCGGATTTTAAGGTAGGGGTCAGTTTGATAGTTAGTTTACCTATGTTACTTCTATAAAAGTCCGTCCGTCGGAAAAATTTTACGTGAGAAAGAGTCTTGGATAAGTTTCACCATAAGGTGGTTTTGATCTCTCATTAGATTCTTACCCTTTCTACACTCGATGTCTCCCATTTTCGTAATTGTGTCCTCTTTAGACTTCCCACAGAGATTTCCGACGATCATTTCTGTCTATGATCCTACTGTCATACGTAGTTTACACCGAGTCCTGTTTCCAACGCTTCCAGTAAAAGGGGTTGTCTGTGTACACGACTACGGTATTAGGGAGTCTAGGGAAGACAAACGTAGTGGAAACATTGGATTGCTCCAAGGGGAGTACCTGGACGGGTTACTGAACGGGTCTTCCTCCGAGAATATTTGACAGTCTCTTCAACTGTGGTCTGACACTGGGTCTCTAAGACCTTGAGAAGTGGTTGGTAACCGTCATAATGGGACAGGTATGGATCCATCCCCACATGAACTATAAGGAGCTGAAAATATACTTAGCAGAAAGTGTAAGTGTATATGTATGAATATATAAATAACGTATATACATGTATATATCCCTACTTGATTAGTCGCACGTCTAGTCACATCATTTGTGGCGACCAATAGTCGTCATACTCCTTCTTCCGACTCGTACTAGGAACGACCACTTACGGAGGATTCCTACAGTGACATCGGGTCTGTCCGGTCACCTGTTCTGTGACCCACTTGGTTCTCTTTCTTACTTTTACTCCCGGTAATACTGATGAAGTTGACGGTGCTCTTAAAAGAATCAACGGTGATACGATTCGTTTTCCTACGAGAATGGATTAAGTGTGTTATTGGGAGGTCCTAGTTATAGTAGTGAACATAAAATGGTTTACCACTGGGTGAGTTCATAAGAACGGACCTTTTAGAGTAGCTGTCTCCTCGGATCACCCGATGTCGGGTACGCCAGTGTTCTCAGACTGTGCTGACTCTCCGATTTGGCGGTTCTCACCATAAATTGGCCTCTCTTGAACTTAGTTAGGGGTTCCAGTATTTCGACTGTTTTCCGTCTCGAGTGTAGGTCGGGCCCAGACGGACTGAGGTCTTCCGGTGTGAGAACTGGAGGTGTGTTGGTGCTTCCTGGTTTAGAGTTTTTCGATTTTTCATTACTTATAGTTGTTGGACTACCTAGAATTGGAGTGGAAAGGAGTTTTCTTTTTCTTTTTAGTATGAGGAAACGTAGTTGACCATAGATTCTTGAAATTTTTTATTACAACAGAGTGTGTGTGTGTATGTTTTCCTCCCCCTCCCGGTCTTTTCCTCCCCTCCTTCACTCTCTTTTACTCCTCCTTCAATCAAAGGGTCCTCTTCACTAAGTTTTTTCTCTCGCCGGTACCGATTTCAGCCTCTTCCGTTACCGTGGGGTGAGGTCACGAGAACGGACCTTTTAGGGTACCTGCCTCCTCGGACCACCCGACGTCAGGTACCCCAGTGACTCTCAGTCTGTGTTGACTCGTTGAAGTGAAAGTAAAAAGTGAAAGTACGTAACCTCGTCCTTTATCGTTGGGTAAGGTCACGAGAACGGACCTCTTAGGGTCCCTGCCCCCTGGGACCACCCGACGGCAGATACCCCATCGTGTCTCAGCCTGTACTAACTTCGCTGAATCGTCGTCGTACCGATGTCAGTTGATTCCTTTATTTGTAGGGGACCCCCGGGGACCTCACGGGGAACCCAATGTCGTCCTGACCCGTGTCACGAAAAATATTCGTCCTTTTCGACACAGTTTTTCTGGACCCTAAGTTTAGAGTGGAGACGATGAATAGTCGTGTCGACCTTTGTCCAGTCCTTTTCTCTATTGTGTCTAAATAAACTACTGTACTTTCCGGTGGTTATTCACGAGACCCCGACAAAGACGTAGACATTTCGTCCTGTTACTTTGGACGGAGACCCCGACACACTTCCCAGGTACAGTCCCGGTCCGCCGGTCCCTCCCGACCCGTTGGCCCGACTGACACTACGGACACGAGTTCGGAAGTCGGTCGTAGGGGATGAGGGTTGACAGACGCCACGGGTAGTGGAGTGGGGACAGGGGTCGGACTGATACTACAAGAACTCCTCTCAAGACAGAGACGATAGGACAGCACAAACACGCGGACAGAGGTGGGGTCGGTTCAGGTGTGGCTACGGGCGCAGTCGACTCTTCTGCCTCTACCCCCGTGTGACTCCTGGGTGGACCAGCGACGCCCCCTGGGGCATCGCGTCGAGTAACTGCTTCACGAGTGTCAAGAGCGACCAGTCGAACATCTCTTGGAGGACCGGGTGGTCGAGGAGACGAGCGACCTGCTAAAACGACCCTCCGTTACCGCTCATAGACGGTAGCACGAACAACAACTGCACCATGGACAGAGAGGGTTGGTGTAGCGTGTCGGCGAGGAAGAAGTGATTCCGGAACAGCCAGTCACGTCTGTACTGTGATCGGTGTGGTCGAGGACCCTAAAGCGGACACCTAAGTCCTACTCCTTGTGCTAACCAGGACCCGGGCGGGGGTCGGATCGTAGGTGGTGTAGGTGTTCCCCTACTCGTCTACCCAGTCCCAGTCTCGACACACCGAAACCTATTCTGGGAACACCAGAGACCAAAGGAATGGACTTTACTCCTCACTTCAAGGTATTAAACAACACTAAAAAAATTGGATCTCTTCGACCGGAACGTGTGGGACACTGTGGGGTCACCGGGAGAACTAACGCGTTTATGTCTGAGACTCGTGTGGGTGGAGGGACCCTCTTATTTTACACGTAAAAAACAGTAGGACGGTTCTGAGATGAAGGGACTGTGTGTGTTTCGACTAATGACGTCTTTTCCACCTACCTAAACCCCTTGCCTAGGGTAAGGGGAACCTCGTTTCCCTGGTTTTGGGGTGTCGACGAGGATGTCCATACTGTGGTCCCTCTAAGTTCCCCATGTGACCGTGTCGGGACCGGTTACGACTCCCCGACCTTCCACGTTGTCTAAAGGTCTTCGCTTTGACGAACCTTCTTTCCCTAAACCCCGGTTATGTCCCCGGTCCTACTACACCTCGTTTTCGACCACGGGTGTGTCTCTAGGGACAACTCCAGTGGTCAAATATAGTACATCCCTCCCATACTACTGACTTTTGACCCGAACGTAATTTCTCCACCCGGGGTCCCTTGTAGTGTCTCCACTGAGTACAGGGAGTCTCTCGGAGACACCGGGACGGTACTAGTCCTCGGGGGTCCAGAGAGGGTCTTCCCCTTCGTAGGGTAATGTACCCCGTCCTGTGTAGAACGTGACACTGCGGTACACTGTCGTTGTTCGTTACCGGTCTCCCAGACTAGCCTCACGTCCAGGACAAGACGAACCGAAAGGTTTCTCCTGACTTGGGGAGACGGGTCTCTTGTTGATACTCTGAACCTTTTAGTCTCCTTAAGTCTAAAGGAGGATCATCCCGTCCTCCACGAATTGCCTAAGTCACTTTATTTATTCTTCCACGACACAAACTCGGGACTCAGACACCTCTCCCAGTCGCACCCCTGACCTAGTCCCCTCGAGGTCTCCGGGTAGATGAAAGTCGGGGAACCACCCGTCATCCCCCGACCCTGATCCCTCTCCGTTCGATCCACGGATCCCGTGTCTTCAAGGTCGGGTCTCCAAGGTCGGGTCTCCAAGTCCTCCAAGGTCGGGGTCTTCACGTTCAAGTCTCAGTTGTGGGTTGTCACTCCCGAAGGAATGTGAGGTGTGCGACCCACGGTGGGACCACTCTCACACGTGTCCGAGTCTCCGTCTTCGTTACCCACGACTAAGACCAAGGTAGTGACGTATCAGAACTGTACAGTGAATCGACTGGGTTACGACCCTTAGGTGTTTATGTTCGATTCTACCTAAGTACTTGTGTGTAGTTACATCCTTACATTTTCAAGGAAAATTTTCTTAATAAAATGAAAAATTTCAATCAGATAATTTGTTTTATGATTAATTTGTTAACCTCTTTCCCGTGGACCTACTCCGTTTGTGAGCTACTGACTTAACCCCCCTTGGAGTCTGAACTGTCGTTTCGTAGTCCAAATTTCCGTCGTTTATCTCTCAGTCTCGGTCCCAAACTCAGGGTGGAGGTCCTGAAGGGACGGTACACTAGAACCTGTTCAACGAATCGAAGAGACGTGGGGTAAGGGACGTCTTTTACGGGTTATTCAAGGTGGACACGGATGTCGACACCGGTCCCTCGATGTTCCTAAATTCTTTGACTGAGTCATTCCACAGAGGGAGTCACGGACCTTGTCCCAATCACGGGTCGTTCACAGACGAGAGCAACCATGAGCCAACAAGAGATTCAAGGGAAGGTCGAGACTGAACGTGGTAAAGAGTCATCATACTCCAGTCAGGGGGAACGGAGTGGATAAAACGTTCTAAGGACACTTCGAGGTTACTCTTCTACATCTATCTTCGTAGAAAAGGGAAATTCCTCGTAACGAGTAGGTCACTGCCAACAGTGTGACAGGTGGGTCTAGGGACAGTACGGAAGGGACAGAGGACAGGTCGTCAATGTGGGTGAGTCGTGTCAGTGAGTTATGACTTCGGGATGATACAAGATCCGGAACAGGTTCCACGACTTCTCCTTGTACTTGATCTGTCGGGTGGACGGGAGTAGATCAAATACGAGACCACTTTCCTGTGACTGTTACTTGTTTATCTTTTTTATTCTATGAAAGTCCCAAACTTTTCCGACACCCCTTCTAATTCACTTCAGTGGGTCCTCTGCTACTGGTCCCCTCCGACGGGAGCGAGTCCGATCCCTCCCGGTGCGGGTCCTTACCGGTAAACTCAACTCTGAACTTACTACTTTCCCTCCGTCGACACGACTCTCGGTCCTTTCTCGTAGTGTTCGTCTTCCCTCTCGTTTTCACACCGGCTTCAGAACAACCCCTCGTTCTTCTTACAACCCCAGGGGCCAATGGGTGTGGAGGGGGTAGGGGAGACGAAGGTCGGAGTCGTACCACCTCCGGAACCCACGGGAATGAACCACCTCGGTCCACCTAGTGTATAGGCAACGGTTACATCTGTCGGGTCACAGACATCTTTCCCGCCTTTTAGAGTTAGTCCAGAGGTCCGACCCCAAGTCCGACGTTTTGGTTCTTCTTCCGACAATCTGCACTACCTTCTCGACCCTTGGTCCCGCCGCGAGTCGGGTCTCCCTCGTCGAGTCGCCGGAAGTAGAGTGTCGAGAGGTCCTGCAGGAGGGCTCGGACGGGCCGGTGTGGTCACGGGTCGGGTGAAGTGTGCGAACACAGGGTCTTGACGTCCCTGATGCCCGGACGGGTAGACAGAAATACTGAACGTTTCACGTGAGGATTTCCCAAAGAAGTAAACGACCCCGCAGATAGAAGAACAATGGGAAATATAATAAATGACTTGAGCTTGAGACTCAGTTCGTGAGACGATTCACAGAGTGTCCACGTCGAGTTATTTAAGTGTGTTGGGAGGATACTCCACCCGTGACAACACTTGGGGCACACTACTTTCTCCTTTAGTTCCGAGTCTCTACCTTTCTTTAAAAACGTTTTGAAGCGTAGGGGACTCACGACACTGGTCCTGAGTCGCGATCCGGAGGACTAAGGGTCCGGTAGTAGAACTGGCGGTATCACTGGTAGTCCGTTCGTGTGCCCAATAGACTGATCTCGACGGGTGGACCCCCGGGACGTCTCCGGCGGTTTAGAACCCCCCCCCCCGCCGTAAGGTGTCTGTGCGGGGAGGGACTGGGTCTCGGACCGTCTGTCCACTTCAGTCGAAGACCGTCATTACACGAGGACCGACGAGGAGGACTCCCACTCTCACGTACGTGCACACACACTGTTCGTTTCTTTTGAGAGAGACGTGACACGAGTGAGGAGATGAAGACTGTGGCCTACACACCCAAAGGGTGTGATTCGTCAAGTCAGGAGCCACGTGTGACTGACCCACAGGGTGTCAAATTGAGTCAAGACTGTGAGTGTCGGGTCTCAGTCACGTCTGGGGTGTCCGAATCAGGGTCCTCTGACTCGAAGTCTACGGTCCACGTCCAACTTCAACTATGGACACGAGATTTGTTGGCCGACATTTAACTACCAAGGGTGTCGGGGGAAGGAACCCAAGTTACCTAACGGCCTTGTCGAGTATCTTGAGTCCTTTTGTCAAATGAACGATCTTCTGGGCAAGTGATCTTTTATACGTTGAGTCCTTACCGGTCCTTACGTCTTCTGTTCGACATCCCCCTCCCTAAGCCTCGAAGGAACGAGGGAGACCCCTGGTGACGAGAGGTCGTGGAGGTACGAGAGTGGTTGTGGGGTACAATACCGGAAATACCTCCGAAGTAATACACTCGAGACAACTACTCTTGAAACGGGTGACCACTAATTACGATGGAGGTCGAGAAACTAGTCGACCAGTCAACTTTCTCCGAAGACTTACTACTTTACGTAAGGAGAGTGGGGGTGGCGAGTCCTTCAATGAGCCCAAAATGTTCGAGACACCGTCCTTGGACCCTGGTTCTGATTTATATGTAAAGAGTAATGTAGTGTCACTCGCACACACCCTCACTCCCACACGCACGTAGACGTCCCTTTCCACCCTTCCTACGACTTTGCGAGGAGTCTCGGGGCGGGACACTACTCTCGTCACCGGGTCTCGTACTCTTGTCAGTCCTCTCGAAGTTCTAGTGACAGAAGTTACATAACTCCAGGGTCATGGTCTGTGACGCGATTCTCGACATCCACCCCCGTGAGGCGAGACCCGGTCTTAACCCCATTACTCGGAGAGAGTAGGTTTGGTTGGTATTTAGAGAAACCCTGTGGACCTCTGTCTCGAGGAGTCTCCGACAAGGTCGGGAGACAGGAAAGGACGAGTGGGGAACGAGAAGTCCCTGTCTGGGTATCCCCAGACAGGTGTAGGGTGGAGGTTTGAGACCGGACTGACTCTCTAAGGTAGTTTCTACTCATCCCTCATACCTGAGGGGACCCCATCGTTACTACCCGTCACCCTTATCGGGTAGTGGTGAGATGTTACCGACACTTCGTCCTAGTTCCCGTCAAGTAAAGATAAATATCTTCGTAATTTTGACGGTTCTTCGTGGGGTACACCGTCCTTCATATGTCTGTTTAGTACAACAGAATAACGTCGTTAATATTAAATAGAAGGGTCTTTTTCCGTGAGTCGGAATGACTCTTAGATAAAGTCTTGTGACCTGTTACCAATGTTGAATGTTTAGGGTAAACAAAAGGTTTTGTTTCCCTTTTTTACATATAATTAACAACCCATTCTCAATCCTCCAGAAGTTCCTAGGGGTCTTCCCTTTAATTCACCCGTAAAGGTACTTATTCGGTCCTGTATTTCCGTTTCGTCTCTGGGTCGGGAGTCCCTCGGATTTCTACTCTTTTCCTCTGTAAAACCTGAACTCATTATACTCCCGGAGGGACCACCGAGTATGTAATTTCTCAGACGGACGTTACTTCCTCTGTGTCCAAGCTAGGGAGCCAGTCCTTCTAGGGGACCTCTTCCCTTACCGTCGAGTGAGTTCATAAGAACGGACTCTAAAGGTACCTGTCTCCTCGGATCACCCGATGTCAGGTACCACAGCGTTTTTCAGTCTGTGTTGACTCGTTGATTGTAAAAGTGAATTATACGACAGTTCATTATTCGTCGGTCATCCATGTGTCTGGGTTCCTCGAGTGACACAGGGTTCGTTTAGTGTTACTTTCTTCTGGTTACGTCTCTTTGTACAAATGATATCTATGTGTGTGTGTGTGTGTGTGTGTGTGTGTGTGTGTGTGTGTGTGTGTGTGTGTCTCGTTGTTTTTATACATGCTTCTTTGAGCTCGAGACATTGTGACTTATGACTACGATTCACTTTTTTCGGTATTGTTTTTGGATGGATGTCATTTTTAGATGTATGACACACTAAGGTAAATAAACAGTAAGGTCTTGTCGGTAGGGATATCCTGTCTTTTCATTAGGTACTAACGGTCCCCGATGTTCCCCACCTGTTCTTTCCCCATACTCCCTTAAAACCTCGTTACTTTCAAAGACATGATAAGACATAAACTAGTACCACTTACCAATGAGTTAACATACACAAATAGTTTTGGGTGACTTGACTTGTGGTTTACCTCATTTAAGCTGGAATTAAAAAATTAATTATTTAAAAAAATTGAAACTTTTTACCTAAAGATGTCAAACTTTCGTTTTTTCGACACTAAAAAATTTATCAGTTAGTATAACGGAGAGAATATTTGCCGTTTTCCATGTATAAAGGTTTATACTTGATCGAATTTTGTACAGTGGTGAGTTCCTTTAAAGAAAAATTTTTACTAGACTTCCACTACCTAAGTCGGTACCCCGGGACACGTGATCAATCTTCGTTTCTGAGCTACAAGTGCACTGTTGTGTCCGATAGAATCGATGTTACGACTCACCTTTTTACTTCTGACTCGAGACGTTTTATGGTGAATATATTTAATTTCTGCGGGTGTGTGTTTGGTTATTATGTGCAGAATAGTCTTGGTATGGGGTTTTTCAATAAAAATTTTTCGTTGTTGTTTTCTTAGAGTTTTTGTGTGTGTAGTAAAATCTTTAATTTCTTGTATATAATTTATATAATCCTACGATCGATTGGTAACCCTTCTACCTCTCTTTTTACTACTATATTACCTTGAATTTTCATTTGTCTTCTGTTCCCCAGAACGTTCCTGGTCACTCCTGTCCAACGGTACTTGTGTGTGTACTTATTACGTGGGAGAAAGTGATTTGAGATTGACCTCTTTGTTGACGAGTTACTATGTGTGTCGGTTGACACGAGTTAGTTTTAATTTTGAGTTCTTTAGCACAATATTTAAATCTTTATACCCTTGATGTCAGGAACCCGGGCAACACACGGAGACGAATAAAAACAGACGACCGTTTCTCATTACAAATGTAAAAAATTACCAACCCCCCTTTCAGTTTTCTTCTTATATAACACTGTGTTCTTTAATATACTTTAAGTTTGAGGTCGTAGATATTTCAAAATAACCGTAGGGGTAGTAAATGCAACACCGGTTACCACAAAAGAGAGATACCGTTGTCTCTGGTCTGTATCATTTTACAAGGGAGAGACCGGGAATTCAAACCTAACTTTCACTAGGTAGGGAGTGAGTCGAACTAGGGGTCGAGGTTTTAGATCACCATACGATACGGTCCACTAGAAGGGGGACCTTGTCCCCTCGGTCGTCCTTCGGTCGTTAAGAGGGCTCGCGTCATTGGTCCCGAGAGGGTGTGTTGCGTCCGTTACTGTTACCGTTTCGACTCTGAGACGCGGGTGCCCTAAAGTCTTGTTTTCCAGAAATAGGAGAGGTGTTTTCGTGTCGAATATTACTCGACACATTGTCGGTAAAAGGAATCGTTCGTTTACCCCTTGTCACAGACCGGAGGTGTTAAGTATAACCTTTTTGTTGGATCTGTTGGTGATTATTCGTGGTCACTTTATTTAATAGAATATACACATACATATATGTCGGTTATCTCTCTTGTCCAACCAAAATGTACTCGTCTGTGTCTTCGTTAGCTTTTCTATTCAACCTTTTGTAATGGGGTGAAAACAAATTTTTTGTAGTAACACTGTTTATGTACTATAACGAAAATACACTTTAGATTTTGATCCGATGTTTATTTGAATAGACGTTTTGTCTTTATCTCAATGTCTACATCTTTTATTTGAATACCGAGACCCCCCTCCCCTCATCACTTTCTATTTAACCTTCTTAAATAACTGTGTATTTGTGGTGATGTATATTTTATTTATTGATTATTCTTGGATGACATATTGCGTCCCTTAAGATGAGTTATGAGACATTACCGAATATACCCTTTTCTTAGATTTCCTCACCCACATACATATGCATATTGTGTGAGTGAAACGACATATCGACTTCGATTGTGTTGTAACATTTAGTTGATATGGGGATATTTTTAATAAAAATTTTTTTGTAACATGTGTATATTCGTTTTGTATAATATGTGATACATGCTCGATGTCTTTTATGTAGTTTGACAATATATGATATATGTCACCCCCTGACCCTAAGTCTCTGAAAATGTAAAATACAATATAATAAGATAACAAAAATTAGTTACACTTAATGAAAATACTATTTTTTAAAAAATTTCTTAAAATCTACCCTTTTTTAGGAAGTATGACTACTGGAACGTCAAAAAATTAACCTTTTCCACTTATAAGAGACAGTGGTTTTGGAGGATTTTGGTAGAAAGTAAACTTAGGACATTTATAATGGTACAATTATTACGAATTTTTAGTAATTGTAAATTTACACAGTTATTGTGTATTTTGGTGTTTTATTTTGGATTTTATTATATCCACCTATGTACAGTCTAGAATCTTATCTCTACCTGTAAGATTTCTATTTCAGGTTTCTTTTTCCGTATTTCATTTTCTAACTTTCAAAAATAGGCAAAGGCACCACCGAGTCACCACTTCTTAGGTCGATGGTTACGTCTTCTGTATTCAAACTAGGGACTAGGTCCTTCTAGGGTGTGCGGAACCTTGTTAATTTGGACACACGGTTTTGATAACTCGGACTTGAGATGTCGGGTCCGTGGCGTTGATGACTTCGGGTGCGTGGGATCTCGGGCCCGAGTCGTTGTTGTCTTCGGAGACGTTGATGTCTCATCTGGAGCGAGTAGCGTTGATCTCCTTTTGGGAGCGTTGTTACTTTTGGGTCGTCAGTTTGTATTTATTTATTTATTATTTGTAAACCCCCCCTTTCAAAAATACTAACTTTTTTTTTACAATTTCAAGAAGAATAAAGTTGAAAGATAGTAACGGATAATACAAGTGTGAGGGAGAATTCTCTTTTACTGGTGGGTGTTAGGGCTGACGGGGCCGTCGGTATAAAATACGATACACTGGTGCCGTAGAGTCGGAGGTGGTCGACCTGATCTTTTTCCGTGCCTGGGGTTCGTCCAGTCACAGGACACTAGGAGGTACCAGGAGAGAGAGTGAGAGTTTTTAAACTTAGTTCATTAAAAATTTTGATCGAAAACTGTGCTCTCGGATTTAACTTTTTAGTACTGTACCTCCTCTGTTTTCTCTGGGGTCACTTCGTGTCCGGTTTGGTTCCCCACCTCAAGAGTGTGGGTGAGACTGGTTCGTCTTCTGGGGACACCTGTCACCCTCTCTTCCTTCGTCCGAGTAGTTCTTGTCGATCGAGTCAGTGCGGTCCCCACCTCTTGACTTTCACTTTTACTTCAGCAGGTCAGTACGGGCTGAGAAACACTGGGGCACCCATTATCAGACGTGGTTCGAGGAGGTAGGTACCCTGAAAGTTCCGTTCTAACGACCTCACCCAACGGTAAAGGAAGAGGTTACGTACTTTTACTTTTCACTTTCACTTCAGCGAGTCAGCACAGGCTGAGAATCGCTGGGGTACCTGACGTCGGATGGTCCGAGAGGCAGGTACCCTAAAAGGTCTGTTCTCAGGACCTCACCCCACGGTAATCTCTACGTGTTTAAAGTCGAAGCCTCACGGACCTTAGTGGTACTAGGACTTGACGGAGGGTCGGGGACCCTCCGGGTCGAAATAATCTCGAGGACATGAATTCAAAAGGGGAATGGGGAGATGTACACAGGAATCTTATTTGGAAGAAATGAACTCGATCGAATTCACCCGACGAACATTAGTTTTCTTGGTCCGGTCTTTTAAGACACGTGACTTTTTTGTGGTGTCTGTTTGATGGTACTGAATGACCTTCTTTACTGTCGGAATTATATATTTCTTAAAAGTACTTAGTTCTTTTTTTGTGACTTTGTCTTTTTTACCTCTGTCTCATATTATTGATTAAAAATTTTCTCTTTATATATAATGGTGATTGTGTTCTTTTGAATAAGATAGAGTTATCATTAGTTTAATTTCGTTTAATTTTTTTACCAAGTCCCCTTTATGATTATGATTTATATTCTTTTCTACGTCCATTTGTCTATGGAAGTCAGTGACAACTATCCTCATATTTAGTTATGTTGAGAAAAGACTTCCAGTTAAACCGTTAAACATAGTGATTGGAATTTTTACCCGAAGGTCACCATTTCTTGGACGGACGGTTACGACCTCTGTATTCTCTCCACCCAACCTAGGGATCCAGTCCTTCTAGGGGACCTCCTCCCGTACCGTTGGATCTCTTAGGAAACCTGTCTCCTCAGACCGTCCGATACTAAGTGTCCCAGCGTTTCTCAGCCTGTGTTGACTTCGTCGAATCATACGTGCGGACGTGTGTTAGAATTTATATAAGCATAAGAGACCGAGTGTAGAAATATCTGGTCGAGAATTATTATTGGACTTTACGTATATTTTCTACAGTGTTTGAGTGTAGATTACTGTTTTGTAATCTATGGATTTATAAGATGTATTTCTATAATCAATTTAAGACGGTATAAATATATCATATGACATGTCAATATAAAATTTTCTTATGAATTCCTGTTCTTTATTGGTATTGTATTACCAATTATTTTTTCGAAATGTTAGTTCCTATTGAGTTAAAAAATTCAATTTCTTTTTTTGGAAATGTGTTTTACCATAAAAAAATTTTGAAACAAAGTTTTCCTTTTGGTTGTGTAATTTTTTTTAACACCCTCATGTGGTTTTACATTTGTCACAAATAATGATCCACCACTTTAAACCCTATAATTAAAAGAAAAATTAATAAAAGATCAAAAGGTTTTCACATTTATGTATATATAAACGAAATCTTAGTCTTTTGTTACATTCCAAACTATTTGTAGTCACACGAGTTAGACCCCATTAGGGATGTTAATGATAATACATTGTTTTCTTTATGTGTTTTCTGATCTTTCTATATATGGTTGTAGGATTGTCTAAGGGAGGTCCACGAGTCCGATTCCCACCAACAACACTAATAAAACAAAGGAAGATAAAAAGACGTAAAAGGTCGAAAAGACGTTACTCGTAAACATTCAAATATCGTATGAAAGGTTGAAATAATAAAGAGGTGAAATAATACTTTTAAAAAGTTTACGAGTTTTAACTTTCGAAAAAAAGTACTTGTATATGGGTGGTGGATCTAAGATGGTAACACAATGACATACATGAAATAGTGTTTATACAGGTGGATAAGTAAGGTTGACATACATAGAAATGTGAGGAAAATTTGCAGACACTTTCCGTCTGTATTTCGTGACCCCGCGGGTCCTGTTACCGTTGTCACTGTTGTCGTCGCTTTGTTCGTACACTGCACGAGAGGGCGACTGCCCGAGGTCTTGAGTGACCCAAGGACTGGGGTTCGGAGGTCGGAAATGGGGCTCGACACCAGAGTCTGGGCTCGGAACGGGTTTAATGTCCCCTCCTCCGACGGTCGTACGTACGTCTTAGTGGGACGGGAATTGTTTGTGAGAGAGGGTGGAGTCCCTTCGCCACATTGACCAGTTGCTATGGGGAACTCTTAAGAAAGGGGAACCCCTACGAGCGGAGACGGACCCTCCCAGTTTCCTGAGTAAGCAAACGAGTAAGGGAGTTGTCTCCGAGTGTCTCGGTCCATGGACCCGATGCGGGTACTTGTTTCGGTTCTATGGGCAGAAGTATCTCGAGAACAAGTCATAGTCTCTCTCTCTTTCTTTAAGAAGTTTACGTAAATTTCGGAGTCACAGCCACACGAATCAACGAGCCAGTACACGCTGAGAAACACTGGGGTACCTGACATCGGGCGGTCGGAGGAGACAGGTACCCTAAGAGGTCCGTTCCTATGACCTCACCCACCGGTAAGGGAAGAGGTTCCTTAGAAGGACTAGGTCCCTAGCTTGAGCCTAGAGGACGTAACGTCCTCCTAAGAAATAGCAAACTCGGTGGTCCCTTCGGGGTCATTTACTACAATAGTTTATCTTCTCTATAGTTTATTCTTGTTTTTCTTTCTTTTCCATTTTGTCCTAATTCACCAGACTTCGTGTTACACCACCCCCCCCCCACCCAACCTTGTGTCCGACGTTGTCAGATTCCCACAGTCCCTTCCGTCTCTCACCCGGGGCGTCTATGGCCCTTGTAAGTCCGGTTCCCCTGTTGGACTCGTTTCCGGGGTCCATCCGCACACAAACTCCTTGTAGGACCTCCGGTCGCACCGACCTCACGCCCCCCTCCTCCTCTCCCATCCTACTTTCTACCTCTCTCTTCGACTACCGAGTCTGTTCTACCCCTCTCGTCCCGTACTCTTTATTACCTAAGACCTGAAGAAACTTCCACCTGAGTTGTTCTAAACGTTACTCCCTTCTAAACTTCCTCTCTCCTCACTTTACACTGAAGTTCCAAAGGTCCTCCGACTTACCCGTCCGACGACCGCCCCTCCTATGTGACCCCACTTTACAGGTGGACCTTGCCCCGTCGACGTACACACTCAGACCTCCAGTCTCCTCGCCAGACCCCACTTCCAGTGACGACTAGAAATCTTGTCGAGGATAACCCTCAACCTCCATTTTTAGACCGACTTTACCCATATTCTCTCTGGTCCTCCTCTCCTGGAGGAGGACCCTTTCCGTCGTAGTCTCTAAAAACAACTTCAGAACTTTTTACTCCCCCTCGTACATAAGTTTGGGTTTAGGACGGGAAAAAAAAAAAAAAACCGGTGTGGTACACCGTCTACCCTAAAGGACTGGTCCCTAGTTTGGACACAGGAGACGTCACCTTCGCGACTCAGAATTGGCGACCTGACGGTCTCTTCAGGGGGTTTAGGAAGTGAGAATTGAGAGTGTGAGGCGACGTTAGTCTCCTCCGTCTTTTCGTTTATCTACCTCTCGTCTGTCTACCTCTGTCCACTTGTCCCCACCCCGGTCTGTCCTCGGTTTCGTGTCGTCACGCCCGTAGAGTCCCGCTAGAATCCCAACCCAGGCTTCGTCCTAGGGACCCCACCTGGGTCCGGACCACAAAACCCCAAAAAAAATTCGGAGGTCCACTAAGATGACACGTCGGGTCTCCTTCTTGGTGTCCTCTCCCACAGGCATCCCGTCTCTTCCGATCTGTCTCTCCCCGTCAGCATGGAGTAAAACGTCAACCCCTTTGGCTCTGATTCTACTCCAGTGAATGGGTCCCAGTCGGACGTTCATCGGTTAGTCCTTGGACTTGGGGTGGAGCAGGGGTGGTGTTCCTCCTCCCTGTGGTGGGTCGGGAGATCGTCTAAAGCGGTAGACGGGGACTTACTATTGGTTGTAAGTGAGGACGTTGAGTCTCGGTCACACTCTGGGAGTCCACGTCCGTGACGTGTCCTGGTCTCCCCTTTCCTTTCCGTGAAGGTCTTCTTAAAAATTGGGTTCCTAACTTTGTTTCGTTTTCGTTACAAAAAGAAAGTAAGTTCTGGTGATCCTTCGTAAGGTCAGGTGGGTGCGAGTCGGGGTAAATCGGGGGAACAGTCTTCAAACGTTAGACAAAAAAAAAATTAATTAAATAAAAATAACTTCTTATTAACGAAATGTCTTAAGACGAGAAAAGACAGTTTGGAGTCGTACTTAGTCGGTATCTATATGTATATAGGGGAAGAAAAGCTTGGAGGGAGGGCAGAGGGAGGGGTAGGGTGGGGAGGTCCAACTGTGTCTCGGGGGTAAACTCAGAGGACTCGGTGTGTCGTTTAAGGACAACCGATAGATAAAATGTATACCATCACATTCAAAGGTACAATGAGAAAAGTATGTAGAGTGGAAGAGGAGGGGAGAGGGGCACAGGTATTCAGATAAGAGATACAGACAAAGAAGTAACAACGGGACATTTATTTAAGAAGTCATGGTAAAAAGATCTAAGGTTATATACACAATCTTATGTCATAAAGAGAAAGAGAAAGACTGAGTGAAGTGAGACATATTATCCAAGATTCAAGTAGGTGGGGTGGTCTTGGCTGAGTTTACGCAAGGAAAGATACCGACTCGTTATAAGGTAACACGTATACATGGTGTTGAAGAAATAGGTAAGTAGACAGCTACCTGTAGATCCAACGAAGGTACAAGATCGACAACATTTATCACGACGTCACGTGTTACCCTATGTACACAGAGAGTCAAAACCAAAGAAGTCCCTTATACGGATCCTCACCCTAACGACCCAGTATGCCACCAAAATAAGGATCAAAATATTCCTTAGAGGTATGACAGAAGGTATCACCGACATAGTTAAATGTAAGGGTGGTTGTCACGTACTCGCAAGGGAAGAGAGGTGTGGGAGAGGTCGTAAATAACAAACATCTGAAAAACTACTACCGGTAAGACTGGTCACACTCCACTAATAGAGTAACATGAAAACTAAACGTAAAGAGATTATTACTCACTACAACTCGTAAAAAGTACATAAAAAGTACACAATCGGTAGACATACAGAAGAAACCTCTTTGCAGACAAATTCAGAAAGAGGGTGAAAAACTAACCCAAAACAAAAAGACCACAACTCAACATACTCAACAACCATATAAAACCTTCAATTAGGAAACAGTCAACTAAGTAAACGATAATAAAAGAGGGTAAACTCCCAACTTAAAAGTGGAACGAATATCAAAGGAAACGACACGTTTTCGAAAATTCAAATTAGTCCGGGGTCAATAAATGAAAACAAAAATAAAGGTAATGAGATCCTCCACCCAGGATCTCCTAGAACGAAATACAGTAGCTCACAAGACGGATACGAAAGGAGATTCTCGAAATATCAAAGACCAGAATGTAAATCCAGAAATTAGGTAAAACTCAAATAGAAACACATACCACAATCCTTCACAAGATTAAAGTAAGAAAATGTACATCGCCAGGTCAAAAGGGTCGTGGTAAATAACTTCACCGCCAGTTACAACTAAAAAAAATTACTTTATAAAGTCCTCATGTTTTTTGTGTCTTTCATCCGATCACTCGTACTGACGACACAAATTTCGTCCTACGTAAACCAAAAATCTTTGACGTATGACTAATGTCGGAACCAAGTTTAAGGTCGACATGATGAATAATCGACTTATCGGCACCAGTGGCAATGGATTGAGGGTCGGAGTCAAGGGAGTCGAGATTCTATTCCCATTAATGTCGTGTGTTAAGTCTTCTGACAGGACTCCTGTAATCAATCATGACATTTCGTTTGTGATGGACCATGTGTCCACGCAGGAGTCAGTGACGTCATCTCAGACTGAGAAACGCTGGGGTACCTGACATGGGGTGGTCGGAGGAGACAGGTACCCTAAGAGGTCCGTTCTGACGACCTCACCCTTGACTTTCTCTGTGCACATGGGGTTGTAAGTAGTGTCGTGACAAATGTTATCGATCCTGTACCTTCGTTGGATCTACAGGTAACCGTCTGCTTACCTATTCTTTCGACACCATGTACATGTGTTACCCTATAATGAGTCGATTATTTTTCTTACGTAAACTCAGTCAAGATTACTCCACCTACTTTGACCTCGGATAATATGTCTCACTTCATTCAGTCTTTCTTTTTGTGGTTATGTCATATAATTACGTATATATACCTTAAATCTTTCTACCATTGCTACTGGGATATACGTGTTGTCGTTTTCTCTGTGTCTATATTTCCTGTTTGAAAAGTTGAGACACCCTCTTCCGCTCCCACCCTACTAAACTCTCTGATCGTGACTTTGTACATATAATAGTATACACTTTATCTACTGGTCAGGTTCAAACTACGTACTTCGTCCCGTGAGTTTTGGTCATGTGACCCTGTTGGGACTCCCTACCCTACCCCTCCTCCACCCTCCCCTAAAGGCCTACATGTGGGTACTGACTAAGTACGGTTACATACCGTTTTTTGTGGCGTTATAACATTTCCTTGATCGGAGGTTAATTTTATTTGTTTAATTAAAAAATTTTTTCTTATGACCTCACCCAACGCTACGGGAGGAGGTCCCCTAGAGGACTGAGTCCCTATCTTGTACACAGAGGATGTAACCGTCCACCCAAGAAAGGGTGATCGCGGTGGACCCTTCGGGACCGTTTATCCACCGTAAGACATTTACAGTCAAAAACGACGGTGACAAGAACCCCTACAAAATAATAAGAATTAAACCTTCCAAGTGTCTGTCGAGGTCCTGGTTGACCTCTGTGAGACCTCCAACACTTTGGGAGAAACAAGGGTTTAGTGTACGACACCACTCACACCTTTGGGGAGTAGAGTGGGTGAGGTAAAGGTTATGAGACCCCTTTGGGAGCTCTCCGTACATTAAGTTTTGTTTTCGTTTTGGGACTTCAGACCCCTCCCACGACTCTTGCATAAAACGGCCGTCTCTCAACCCTCAAAATTACGTTTCTGAAATCCTTCTTTTCTTTGGGGCCTCCTCGGGTGGGAGTTATGACAGACAGACTCTGACGTAAAAGTCTTCGTCTTGGGTCAGGTGGATTCTGACTCCGGGGAAACGAGGTAACGACACACTGGAAGTCCTTAGTGAATTGGAGAGACTCGAAGAGGTCGTCTCAAACACAATCCTTATTACCCTATTACCCCCACTCTTGAGATTTTTGGTGAATTGTGGACAATCTCTCAGGGTTTGAGTACGGGGTCCGACCCACCCACGTCCTTTGACCCACTTCCCCCTCCGGTCTGAGGGGTCGAAGTCCGGGTCGTTCTTCCATCTCCTCCCGGACCCAACTGAGTAGTGGAGAAGGGAGGGTCGGAGACCCTCTCCCTGTCATCGTCGAGGTTAGCCCGTGGTCAGGTCGGGGTCGTCGGGTTTCCAGTACCCATAAGACTTTTTCCTCCGTTTTGAGTAGACGGAAGGGTCCGAGAACTGGGGGTGTTTGAGGTCTGGACAAGGTGTACAACTTGGAGTCGGGTGTCCTTGGTCCTGAAGGGGACTTGAGTAGACCCTTGGTGGTGGCGACGGTGGTCCGTGGGGAGCCCCAAAAGTGTTCAATGAACCTTAGGAATGTCGTCGGGATAAAATTGGCGGTCTTTTGTCGAGTTTCTACCTTTCATTGAACGGGTTCTCTTGAGGACTCTTCACCACGGTCCCCCGAAGGGACGACCGAGTCACCATTTCTTAGGTGGACGATTACGTCCTCTGTACCCAGGTTAGGGACTAGGCCCTTCTAGGACGTACGGTATCTCGTTGATTCGGGCACGGGTGTCGATGACTCGGACACGAGATCTTGGGTCCTCGGACGGTCCGACTTGATGACTTCGGGCGGACGGGATCTCGGACGCGAGACGCTGTTCTCTTCGGTGTCGTCGTTCCTCGGGCGTTTGACGGTGACCTGTGGTCCGCGGTGAGCGGTGTCGATCTCTTTTCGGGGGCGCCGTTACTTCTGGGTCGTCTCGGTTTTTATTTAAGTAATTGATTTAATAAAAATTTTTCTTCACTACGGTCCTAATGTGATGTCCAGGAGAACTTGGGTTTCCGGTTCAAGAAAGGTGACGTGGGTCATTAAGTGTGCTTCGAAGACTGTAAACGAGTGGTGGGGGTACCACTCAAAACGGTGACGAAGTGTTCCGGGAACTGACAAAAGATCGTTTAGGGGTGAGTAGGAAGTACAGAGGCGGAGGAGTCACGGAAGGGGACTGAAGGGACATCTCTCCCAAATAGTCGGTGTCGGGTAAAACAGATATTACTACTGATATTAACAGTCCGACTCGGGGCCCCTTTCCTCGTTAGACAAAGGGACGGGTCGGGTGGTCGACTTGACCCGTCGGTCGGTCCGTGTATGTTACAAGAGTCGTCTCCAAACACCCGATCTCCTTGTGAGACGAAGGACGAGTTCGGGGGAGGTGCCAGTCTACTTGGGAACGGGACGGACTTCGTAGGTGAAGAGGGAGGAGGGGAAACGTGGAATTGATCGAGGTGTCTCTAGACAGTCCTACAGTCCGTTTGGATCTCCCAGCACTTCTCCAGGTATTCTCTCAGAGTTCAGTCTCGGGTCTCGTCCGAGTAGTTAAAGACGTATAGACGTCCGTCCTTATCTCTACGTCTACATCTCTTGTCTGAACACCTGTGTCCTCCCCTTCCCTCCCACCCTACTTAACTCTCTCACGGTGACCGAATGCATATGACGGTACACATTTTATCTTTCGATCGCCCTTCGTCAAAACATCGCGTACCTTGAGTCGAGTCCCGAGACACTACTGGATCTTCCACCTTACCCTCAGCCCCACCCTCTCTCCGAGGTCTCCCTCCCCTACACACATATGAATATCGACTAAGCACAACATGTCGTCTTTGGTTGTGTTGTGACATTTCGTTAATAGGAGGTCGAACTTTATTAAAAAAAAAATTAAAGAGGTATAGATCTCGGAGTCTCCGGGAAACCTAGAAGTGAATGGGTCGTCGTCGACGAGTTGTTCGGTGCCCAAATTCCTGTCCCACGTACCTCTTCTCTTCCGTTTCGAGAACCTGGTGCGGAGGATTCGTTTACATAATTATCTTGTGTCACCGTGACTGGACCTCCGGAGTCTTGACCTGACTTCCCGAACCTCTTTGCACCCGGGTATACCATCTGTACGTCGGAGAGGTCGGGTCCCTCTAAGTCTCTCGAAGATAGTCTTATTGATTGTTAACAGTTCAGGATTTTCGGTCCGAAGGGTCCACCGAGGCACCGTTTCTTAGACGGACGGTATGTCCTCTACATCCAAACTAAGGACCCAACCCTTCTAGGGAACCTCTTCTCTTACCGTTGGGTGAGGTCATAAGAACGGACCCTTTAGGGTACCTGTCTCCTCGGACCGTCAGATATTAGGTACCTCAACGTTTCGCAGCCTGTGCTGTTTCGTGTGTGTGTGTGTGTGTGTGTGTGTATATGTGTGTGTGTGTGTTCTCGGTCCGTCACCGTATGTATCTCATCCTTTCATGTGGGTAGGAGACCCACGTCTGTTTATCTACTCAACAGGTATCTCTTAAAATTTAGTTATTCTGGATGGTTCTCAGTCAGACGACAAATAATAGTGGTATACGGCTGTGAAAATTTGTCATAGTCACTATTACCAGATTCAAGATTGAGTACGTCAAGGACGGTTCTAAATTATTGTACGTACGCTCGAAATTCATTCGTATGTAAGGATAAGAAACTTTTCGAATCAAAAGATACACCTTCAGATTAGTCTCTTGTGGATCGATATGTTACTTGGAGGTCGTGTGTGTCTGAGTCGAGGTACACAGACGAGGTTGTTATTCAAGACTTACCGAGTCTTACCAAGTTCAAGTGAAAGTCCTGTCAAACCCGATGGTTAGGGAGGGATGTAAAAGGACACAAATTTGTCTTCTGTTCGCAGACGCGAGGGTCGTGGTCTTCTTTTCTCTGATTTTCTCTTCACAGACTTTCAGACTTAGTTAAAGTGACCCTTGATTTGAGAGTAAGATTTCGTTACCTAATTTATTTACAGTTTCAAGCGGTAGTAAGTCGGTAAAAGAGACTAAAAACGGTTTCTTCTTTTTGAACCCTCTTAAAATGGTTTATTTTTGAATACTACCTAAAAGACCACTTCTACAAAATCAGTTTTACAAAATTTACACCTATATAAATTTTCGGTGATCTTACCTATTTGTTGCTTCAGGATGACATATCGTGTCCCTTGATATCAATTATAGGACACTATTCAATATTACCTTTTCTTGTAATTTTTCTTATATACACACATATATATATATTGACTTAGTGACACAACATGTTGTCTTTAATTGTGTAGTATTTAGTTGATATGAGGTTATTTTAGTTAAAATTTTTATTTTTTAGTCTTTAAGAGATCGTCAGGTCACGAATCCTGAGAGGCTAGAGTGACGGATTTCGGACTCAAGATGGGGACCAGTCCCTTGACTTAGGGCGTTCGACTTACCGTGTCTGTTTTTTGTTTTGTTTGGTTTTTGGATCTCTAGTTGTTTGTATTTAATTTTTATTTTCGGTGATCTTAATTAAAAAATTCTGTATCCGTCGTAACGTCAAAGACCTTAAATAATGTTTTACCCTAAAAATAATTAGAGACTGTTTGGCTAAGATTACAAATTCCGAAAAGGATAAACATATAGACAACAAAGTATACTCTCTTCGAAAACTTTAATTATTTTTCACAAGAAGTCAGTTGACACTCGGTTCTGTCTAACTGTTCAGACGGAGATGACTCTCGACGTATACGTTTCTTCTAGTCAAAAGAGTTTCAGTTCCTGTTGAAAAGTCTTCTTCAAGGTTTTGTCTTTGATATTACAACAGTAATAAGTACTGATATTGGTTGGATTGATATTCTTGTTCAAAAGAAGATTTGATGTAATTACGTTGATTTTTGATAATTGGGTAATGAAGATAAAAAGAGATATTGTAGATGGGATGAAAAGTTAAAAATAAAAAAGTGACCGTACTAAAGTATATGTTTCGAGTTGTCTTGGTTGAAATGACACAAAGAAAAGGTCGGTAATGATTTATAAATAAAGTACTAATAATGACTTTTATTACAACAATCTATTCCTTCTCCCTACAAAAATTTACTGGTGAGGGCCGTAGTTTATACGGTCTATGTGGGATTATGGTGCGTACGGAATTCGAGAAATGTGCCTAATTTGGTATTAGTATTAGTCTTGTTACTTAATGTCCACTCGTGAATTATACACACGTTTCGTGCAAGACTCGGGAAGTCTTCATAATTCAGTGTATTAGCAGTGAGACCCTGACCTTTGCACTAGTTGCACGGTGTCGATCCCTTGTCCTACCACTTGTACTAGGGTCCCCACAGAAGGAGTTTTCGGCCCGAGTCTTGGAGAGGCGTCTCCCAGGACTGTCCAACTTTCCTTCGTACATGATTCGGGGAAATACTAAAGACTTGGTGTAGTATCTAATCTCTATCCTTTTCACTTTCAACCCTTTGACGATCGTCCCGCGGTACTTCGCAGAGTCGACTCCGGTCTTTTTGCGGGGACACCAGTTTGGGTCCGTCACCCCCGCCCCACCCCACGTCGTCCACGTCGGGTCTGTAGGACGGGGTCCTCGGGGAGGTCCACGAGACCAGACTGAGTCCTTCCGTCTGTCCTGGAACCGCCTCGTTCAGAGAGGAACGACGGAGGGTCGAGGCCAACCGGGACGGAAGGGGCCGAGGACAAAGTCCGTTTGTCCTGGACGGGTATGTTCATGAGTGTGATTCTGTTAAGATTGGTGACTGGCAGAGTGCGGACTACGGGTGGGGTGGCCGGTTACCTCCACACCGGGCGTGTAGGAGTTCCTGGGCAAGAGACTACTGAGTCTGGCTGGGTCTGTGCCGGGGGTGGGGGTCGGGTGCGTGTGGGCCTAATGAATGTTTCCCACGTGCGTAGAAGAACCCACTACCGCCGGGAGCTAAAGTCCGACCTCAACTGAAATAGTCGACACATTTACGGACTCCGTCCTCCCTCGCCCCTCAGTGGTAGTCATTGTTCTTTGGCGGAGGGGTTCTGGGGTCCCCGGTCACTGAAGACCGCCTCCTCTGGCACGGGTCAACTAGAGGTTTAAGAGCGCGTTGCTGGCCGAGTGACGTAAGGTCAAGGAACGGCCAGGGGAGGGTCGGGGACGTGGACCGGTACTTGGGAGCGTCCCGCCCGTCCTTCCAAGTGGACTATGGCCTCTCCGACCGCCACGTCGCCGCCCCTCGCGCTAGCCACAGTGGACGAGCCCGCCGTCGCGGGGTCTTTCAGGCGCCGCGGCGCGGGCGCGCCGGGAAGGAGGGACGGCGACGCGAGTCGATTTGGCTTGATTGAACAAATGAGGCCAGAGTGGGTTCAGGAGGTAGGGGATGTGTCGGACCCTGTGGCCCTCTCGGTGGGGTTCGCAGAGTGGGAGGAATGCTCGACCCTAATGACGAGGTGGGTGGAGCGCTTGAATCTTCCGTCATCGCCGGAGGTGGTCCTTCCCTTGGTCAATTTACCGGCGTCTCAAGTCCGGGCGTACTCCAGTGAGCCGGGGAGGGGCACACCGACTAAGCTCGGAGCGTCTCGAGTGCGGGTCCCACTGTCCCTGTCGGACGAGGCCGGAGACCCCGTCTGTCCGGTCCTACGAAAGGCGAGTGGCGCTTGGGAGAGGTGTGTGTGATGGGACTCTTCTCCTCGGGGCTCTTGGGTCGAGGCCCGGTGGGGGCGCGTTATAAAATTCTAGAGCATATGGATAGATATCTCTTCCGCTACCGTGGGGTGAGGTCATGAGAACGGACCTCTTAGGGTACCTGCCTCCTCGGACCATCCGACGTCAGGTACCCCAGCGCTTCTCAGCCTGTGCTGACTAACTGAAGGAAAGTAAAAAGTGAAAGTACGTAACCTTTTCCTTTACCGTTGGGTGAGGTCACAAGAACAGACCTCTTAGGGTCCCTACCCCCTCGGAGCACCCGACGGCAGATACCCCAGCGTGTCTCAGTCTGTGCTGACTTCGTTGAATCGTCGTCGTCGTTGTATGGATAGATATGTATAGTGTGACGTCTTATTAGTCAAACGAGTAGGGGAGTTCACCCGAATAGGACATCAAATTTTGATCGCGTCTGGAGGCAATAGGTGCTCAAGAGATAGACGGGAGACGACCCATTTTTTTGTTCCTCTCTGTCTTGATACCTATTCGATTCTAATAAAATCCCAAGGCCTGAAGGCCAAACCCCGTAAGGGACCCCTAGACCCTTGTGTAGGAGAATCCTATTCCCCCGTGACATATAATTTAAAATTCCGGTAAATTTCCGTTCCCGGATCGTCTCTCTTTCATAAAAATTGATAACCCAGGCTTCGGTAGTCTACAGGGAGTTTAGACCGTGGTTGGACCGTGTACCATCCGTAAAGTACTTACTTCCTTACTTACTGGTTTGTGTCCGGGAAGAACACGTGACCCGACACTGAGACGTCCCCATTTTCATCAAGACCATATGGTGATGAAGGACTGGGAAGCGACGACCGTGACTCGAACCTTAGTCCGGTTTAGGACTTGGACCGATGGATGTCCCAGTTCTCGTGGGAAGGGAGAGACTCGGAGTCAAACAAGTAGACGTTTGACCTCACGACTACTATAACATGTTATACATTCTATTACATATTTTTATATGTGTCGTAACGAGAGTCTGTCCGAAGAGTCCACCGAGTTCACCATTTCTTAGGTGGACGGCTACGTCCTCTATGCCCAAACTATGGACCCAGGGGACCTCATCCCTTACCGATGGGTGAGGGTAAGAATGGCCCTTTTAAGGTACCTGTCTCCTCGGACCCCCCGATGTCAGGTACCCCAACGTTTCTCAGACTGTCCTGACTCGTACATGTGTTACATTGTTATTTTTATACAAGGGGTTTCCCTCTCGTTGTCTACTTCGGTCCGAATATTTCACCCTCGGACTACAGACCGGACCCCGTTCAGGAGTGACCCCTGGACAACCGACAACAATTGTCCTCATTTCCATGTACGAATAGGTGTTTGGTCGAAGGGTCGTCCCTCCAGTCTTCGTGACTTTATTTGTGGTTTCAAAATACCCGTATGATGAGTGGATTGTTTAGTATAATACACATGACTCGTTCTCTAATAGACTTTCCGGTAGGTTTGAGTCTTACCTTTCAAAACCAAAACTCCTTTGGTGTGGATAAGGACGGAGAGGAATTAGAAACGAAAGTTAGTCGGGTCTACAGTGAAAAAAATGAAAGAAGGGGGCGGGGCGGGGGCGAGGGTGGGGGGGTGGCTGACACGGTCCTTTTTGTTATAGGGGTGATTCCCCGTCCCTACAGTCCTTCACACCAAAGTGGAAAGTGTGTCGAGAGTTTTCACCTCGAGACATCCTTTCCGGGGTTCTCTTCGATGGTACACAACGGTGGTGGTAGTAGTCGTTTCGTCAGGCAGGACTTCGGGGTAAGGTTCAGGTAGTGGTACTACACCCACCTGCCGGTTCAAGTTTTGTCGGTCCTGATTTGACGATAGACGGATGTTTCGGAGAAGGTCAGAAAAGACGTCGGTGTCGATACCTCCGCGTAGGAAGCACACTGTCCACCCTTTATAATTAAAAAGTAAGAAACGGTAGAGAGGTAAGAGACAGAAGACTCCCAAGAGGAGGTCCTCTTAGGTAACAACACGACAGAGACTCCTTCTTCATTGACTCTTTTACCGTGTTCCAATGTACGGTTCTCCCGAAGGGACCACTAAGTCGCTAGTTTTTACGTGGACGTTTCGTCTTCTACGCGTAAGTCAGGGACCCACCCCTTCTAGGGGACCTCCTTTACCGTTGGGTGAGGTCATAAGAACGGACCCTTTAGGGTCCCTGTCTCGGACCACCCCATGTCAGGTACCCCAGTGTCTCAGCCTGTACTGAACCGTTGATGTCTGGCGGTCCGTCTCGTCTGGATTTTCTGAGACGTCCCTAAGACTCGTCTACGCCGTCCAAACTCTTCGTTCCGGTCCCGTTCTCCTCTCGTCCTCCCCTCCTTCACACCCGTCTGTTTGGCGTACATTCCCTCGTCTTAGATGTCTCGCAATACACTGAACTTTCGAGACTCCGTTTAGGTTTGGTCTAGCGAGGAGTCCCCTTTCCATGGGGTGGTCGGTTCGCTTATCCGAACACTAGACATAGGTCCCGTGAGCCCCGTCCGCTACATTCATGTGACTGACTGTCACGCAAAACTGGTCTTTTTAGTCCGAAAATCCTTTCCACTTCACATTGAAGAAGCACTTAACGGATCCAGACGTTGGGGAGTTCGGGACGACTTCTCCACTTTTATTTGGGGATAACTCTCCGGGACTTCTCGAAGGTGATCATTGACACGTCGTATTGGTGGAGATAAAGGGGAATTTTCGTGTAAGGGCCCTGCAAGGTCCGAGAGTAAGGTGATTTACCGGTCAGACCCCTTGACTGTTAACGTCTCCTACAAACGAAAACAGGGCGTAAGAGAGTAAACCACTGAGACGAACCAAGACCACCTCGGTGTTCAGTGTGATGGGGGATAGTGGGACTCCTCCCTGTGTGCACTGGATGTAGACCGAGTAATAGTACGGGGTCGGGAGTTCCGTCGGTCCCTGGGACCTTCCTCGTATACTGGGTTCCGTCTGGTCAGTCTTAGAAGGAGATCCTACCTCCAAACATACATATATTTTATTTGTGTTTGGAACATTATCCGTTACCCAGTTTTTCGGAGAAAGGAGACCCCTGTCAGTTAACCTTACGACCTTCGGACCTTGGAAAACAAGGACGGGAGGGGTCGTCGCACCTTCTTTAGATGTAAGTTCTCGTTTGCTACGTCGGTGACGTTTGTCCCTGAAGGGACCACCGAGTCTGCCATTTCGCAGACAGATGCTACACCCTCTGGGTCCAAGCTCGGGACCCAACCCTTCTAGGGAACCTCTTCCCTTACCGTTAGGTGAGGTCATGAGAACGGACCTTTTAGGGTACCTGTCTCCTCGGACCATCCGATGTCAGACACCCCAACGCTTCTCAGCCTGTACTGATCCGTTGAAGTGCAAGTGACGTTTGTCCTTTATTATCAGGACAGTGACGTTTGTCCTTTATTATCAGGACAACTGTAAACGTAAGTAAGGTCAGATTGAAGATCTGTAGGTTAATGTTCGTTTACGAAGGAGTAAATTTTTTAAGAGAATAATTTGATTAGTCGTAACCTGAATAGAAACCGTTTGACAAATATCATTAGTTTCCGTTTCACAGATAGTTACGTGGTCTCTTCAGTATCAAATGAACTGAAGAGTGAGTGGGTACTGGTGAAAGGGGTGGGACGAGGAAAGAAGGGGGGGTCGAATGAGGTATAATGTAATTGAACCCTCAAACGGGGAAAGGATGATTTGACACTTGAGTCACGTTGTGGGTCGGACCATACTAGTCCCTACCGCCCGATGACTGGGGTGGGTCACATACAAAGGTTGATCCTTTCTTTAGAAAAATAACATCCCGACTTACTCGATACCTTTCACTAGTCAGTTATAAACTCAAGTTTGTTGAAGAAGTGACGGAGGTTCCAGCGGTCACTTTTCCCTTTCGAAAGTCATCTCGACATAAATGGAGTGGGGTGAGGGTCTCTGCTTGGTAAATCGGTCGACCGAGGTCTAGCCCGTTGATTTAGTTTCACGAGGTTTAAGTTTCCAGGAGTGTTCAGGTACATTGATATTTTAAACACGAGGTAAAATGTGTTATGACAGTTGTCGTGTCGAAAGAGACCGTAATACGATCTCTAATTCTATGATCACGCCATAATAAAACGTCCTGTCTCTTTCGACTGAGTGACGGTGGAAACTGTGGTTAAAAAGTAAGGGTATCTTTGGGATAAGTGAAATGGTTCGGGTTTAGATGAATTGTGTAGAAGGGCATAATTTCTCTTTCCTTTTTGTGTTCATTGTGCCACGACACTAGAAATAAAGTAATTTACTGGAATTTTGATTCTTTGTCTTTGTACGAAAACTATATGATTATCGTATTAGATTAGGTAACGTGAAAAATTTTTCATATAATTTAAAATTTCGGTAAGTTTTTCAGATCCTCCTTCTTTCACGAAAATTGTTTAGTAAAAGAATTTCTTTTCTCTTTAGTCTGTTCTTTAAAACATATACGAGTTTTAATCATAATTGAGGAAATTCCGAATTCAGGTACTGTCGTAAATACATTAACCTTGTAAAACCCTTAGTCTACGTAGAAGGGGACCAGTATTCTTGTGATATAAATATTAAAATCAAG
Organism: Capra ibex; assembly: GCA_006410555.1. Classification (NCBI taxonomy): domain Eukaryota; kingdom Metazoa; phylum Chordata; class Mammalia; order Artiodactyla; family Bovidae; genus Capra; species Capra ibex. The sequence continues at coordinate 38,400 of SJYO01046087.1, forward strand.
ACCGTACACTCTGACGAAAGGGTTCTTCTTTGTAAAGAAGATTGTAGAAAGACGGGAATTAAAACTTCCGGGGAGCATTCCCCATGAGACAGTGATTAAAAGTTTTACTATTGGGAGAGACAGGAAAAACGAGTAAAAATGAATACCGAATGCCAAAAGACACGTACTTTTCTAAGTCTCCAAGTTCAGTGTCACGATTTAAAAACGAAAAGGTTTCTTTTTGTTGAAAGTTTGATAAAAAAAATTAGGATTCATGTGGACAACCATTTATCCTATGAACAGGTAAGTAAAAAGTCTCTTCCGTGATCCAGAAAGATTAAATCTCTTTGTAAAAGTATCTCGAACCCATTAGGAGACCTGGTTTGCGTAGGAATAATGAGGATTGTGATTTGAGAGTCACTAACATAGACCGTCCTCTGGTGGATAAGACTTAGAGTCCGTTTTCCCCGGGTGAACGGAGGTCCGTCGTGACTTAACGTGAAAGGGAGTCTCGTCAGAGAGGGTGACGCGAGAGACTTGGTGGACACTACGACAAAAATTTTCACCACTAAGGTCCCGGTGTTGGGTCTGGGTCTAGGTGCCTCTGTTAGGGACCCATGTTTCGATCGTTAAACTTACGGAGGGTCCCAACAAAATACGTCCAGTTCTATCTTCTCTCGGTGGTAAGTTTTGTGTCGATGTTATACTGAAGTGTCTTCCTTTTGATAAGTTGACGTTTGCCAGAGAATGTTTACCCGAAGCCTTACAGTAAAATGTGGTGGTGGATGTGTTTGTCAACCATACAATCATTGACTTCGAAAAGAAGTGGTATGAGGATAAGGAACTGATTTTAAAACTACCTAGATTTGTAATTCGGTTGACTACGTTGGACACAACCGATGGAATCTACCGTCGGTAAGATTTATTAGGATTTAATGTAAAGTTATCAAGGTACCCCCTTGTTTTATCGAGATAATTCTATAGGTATGTTCAATGTAAAAAAACCAATTTTTTTGTCCCTTTTTATCTTGATAAACAAAAAATTAGTGAAGACGGACCTGAATTTAGTTGGTGCATTAAAAAGACATTGAGTATGTATGAATAGGTTCTGTGGTAAAAGTATTCGGTCCACCTTACGACCCATACCGGACAATTTACGTGACGGTCATGGTCCGTCAAACAGACAGACAAGTGGATTTCGTAAAATGAAGTACTTTCTCGTTTTTTCCTTTCTGGTCCATTTTGTTTCTGTTATGAGTATTCGTTGAGGTGGTTCACACTTTGGTGTCTCTAGAGGTGCACTGTCGAAAGAACCCTATGACGATTTTATTCCATACTGAGACTCCGACAAAGTAGTAGAATGTACTAGCAAAAGGGAGTAAGACAGATGTGTAGTTAGATCTTTCTCAGGAGTCACTTTCTTGACTTTAAAATAATAAAAATGAATCTTCGATTGACCTTCATAATTTTTGTTGTTGTAAATTGGAGAGGATTCACCAGTACATACCTACACTCACAACCTGACACTGCTTTCGACTCGCGGTTTCTTAACTACGAAAACTTGACACCACAACCTCTTCTGAGAACTCTCAGGGAACCTGACGTTCCTCTAGGTTGGTCCGGTGAGACTTCCTCTAGTCGGGACCCTAAAGAAACCTTCCTTACTACGATTTCGACTTCGAGGTTATGAAACCGGTGGAGTACGCTTCCCAACTGAGTAACCTTTTCTGAGACTACGATCCTCCCTAACCCCCGTCCTCTTCCCCTGCTGTCTCCTACTCTACCGACCTACCGTAGTGACTGAGTTGCCTGTTCCCAGACTCACTTTAGGCCCTCAACCACTATCTGTCCCTCCGGACCGTACGACGTTAAGTACCCCAGCGTTTCTCAGGTTGTGCTGACTCGTTGACTTGACTTGACTTGACTTGACTATTACTTAAGAAAAGTATCTTTTAAGACTTTTGGAAAATATACAATCATCCTTACACGGTTGATTTTTACGAACGTACCTTTCCGTTTTCACCGTCTCTTTGTTTGTGGTCCTTTTGGAGTACCAGGATTCATTGCAGGGACTGGGTGTTTGGTTGTCGACTCCCCTCCATTCTCCTTTTTCCGTAAGAAACGTTGGACCAGTATTTGGAGGGGCCCTGATGAATGTCGGTCGTTACTCTTACGTGGAAAATGACCTTTTCAACTATATTTCAGTAGTTAAGAGAAATTTTTTTTTTTTATCTCTCCGGTTTCCTTTGAGTATTTTTAGGGGTGACTCTTTTGATATTTGTTAAAGGTCTCCGTCTTATTCATTCTGGTTTTTTTTTTTTTTTTCCGAAGGGGTCCCATTAATTTGTTTCAATAAGGAAATACTAGTCTTGTCTTTAAACCACTTAAATTTGTCATTGATTTAAGATTCCAAAGTAATTTAGTATGTACTAACGAACAAAAAAATAAAAAATTTTTAGATCATAAAATCATAACTTCATTCAAAATTTGTCGTAGGAAAAGAGTAGTAATCTTCAACCTATTAAGATCTGTTGAGAAGACTTTAGATATTTGTACGAATGTGTCACGTAATTTTCGATTCATACAGTTGTAGACATTCCGGAAATCGTTTATTCATAATTAGAAGTCCTTCTACTGTCCGGTGGACTTTTACGTGGTTTTAAAGTTTTGATTCCAAAATTAAATTATTTCGATTCATAATAACTATACGTTCATTTGTCAAAAATCTTGATCAACCTTAAAAAGATTTTAAATTGGTACTGACTTTTTTTATCGTTCTTGAAGTCCCGGTCTACCATACATTTATACTTTTTATGTAATTTGTGAATCTTAATTAAGTTTTGAATATTTTTATGAACTCACCATTTCACAATTTTATCAGTTCTTTTTATGAGAAACTATTTCTATACTGTCTGATCTTTTCTGAAAAAAGGTGGTAGGTAAGTATAAAGTGCTTATATCTTGAATGTGAGCCTTACACGGATTTTGAGGGATGGAGGGAGGGTGTTGTTTTTTTTAATAGAATTCTTAATTCCGAGTATATGGACTTACGAATATATTTATGAACGTCCGTTCAACATACTTCGAAATCTTAGGTGTTGTTAAGTGGTACTATTTGTTTCCTTTTCCGTTGACTATCTGTTTTTAAAAATAGTATGTTAGTTCCATTTATTTCTTAAAACTATAAAAGATCTATAATATATCCGTATGAACGCACCCTGAACCAGGAATGATTCGGTTTCTATAAAATTTCGATGGTCTGATCAGTGCATATTTCAATTTCCTACTAAGAGATTTATTTTGACTGTCAAAATCGAAGTAATAATTTTTATAGTCTGACACTCGTCCTCTGATGTTTATTTGTGACACCTATTTCTGGACTACATGACGATTTCGGTGTACTTTGTCCTGTAGTTAATTTCCGTCGTACAAACCATTTTTAGGAAGGAGATCGGGAGCTATTTCAAGACAAGAGTACTTACTGTTGACACACACTCAATACATGTTATGTGTATACACAATATCTGGATGTTAGTCACTCAGACTGGTTCCGTGTTCAAGTCTACTGAATAGTCTCCAGTGTACCAAGTAAATTTGAGTTCAAAAAAGGAATTTCATAATTTGAGTAAGGAAAATAATACTCGTCGAGACCAAAAAGTTCCGTACAAACGGAGAAAAGATCTTTCTTCGATATCCTTACTTACTTGTTTTTTTGTTTTTGTTTTTTTTTTGGGTCTTATACAAGATTGTTTTGACGGTCGGACGGTCCTTTGTCTGGAATTTAAAGTCACATGCCATCTAAATTTATGTTAAAAAGGTATAATACACCGTTTGTGTTAAGAGATTATAGTATTCTAAATTTTTGACATTATCGCAGTAAAAATCAGTCAGAAATCAAACCTTCGAAAACGGTTCAAAACATTTGAAAAATTTTTCCTTAGGAAGAGTTTTCTCATACCATGTTTGTTTGGCTGTCAAGTAGAGTTTTATCGTAGAAAGTGCACGCACAGGAGTTAAAGGAGGGCTAATTCAGGAGCTTTCGTACCCAAGTTAGAATTTTCCGTGATTCGCCGTGTATTTCCTGAATTTTAGCGTAAAGGTAACAAGAAAATCGAAAGAGGGGGTATTTCACGTGTTTCGTCTCTCATTATTCTTTTGTCTGTGTTCGAACCTAGATGTGGTCGCTCCTTTTCTTTACGAAGGTTCTCTTTACCTTCACACAAATTCTTAGACTTTGGTGTCCTCTCCAGACAAGTAAATAATCAAGGCACAAAACCGAGAAGGGTCTACCAGGGCCCAGACGCAAGGATCTCTGGACCCGGACACCGGCACCGTCTTCGGGTCTTTAGTCTCCCTCGATCTTCCCAAGAGCAGGCTAGGAGAGTAGTCCTACGATGACTCGAAAAAATAGGCTCCCACCAGAGGGTCGTCGACGTAGGGAACGTCGTCGGACTCACCTTAATGGCTACACTCTCCACCGGACGTTTTCAGGTAAATAAGTTGTGCAGTCAATTATTTTAATGTCGAGTCACAGTTTTCTCGTTCGGTAATGTCTGTTTGAAAGTTTTTAGAGACAGATGTGACTCTGTCTTTCAATCCCTTACTTTTACGTCCTCAGTCCCTCGGACACCGTCGACGACTGCGGGGTCGTTCATCCAGTCGACTTGGAAATCACCCACCCGTCGCACGGTCGGAAGTGGTGTTCGAAGATTGAATTGAGTAGACAAGGACGATGAGTCTTTTTGTTTCGTCTCAGAGTTTAGACATTTGGACCTCTAGTTCGGTGACAGTTCCCGGTGTCCAGACTACTTCGCTAAATTCACTTTCTCTACGGTAGGTGACCGTCTAGAGTTTTGTCTTGTAAAGCGATTTAAGCATAAAAAGTTTCGAGTACTGAAAGTCACTTCGTTTGATTGGAACCTGCATCCTCTCTTAGTGTGTCCTTAATACAGACTACTTGTGCATAACTTTTCAAAGGGCACTTCTTGTGTTACATATAATTGAACCTTTCAAAAGACGTAATTACTCGTCCAAAATTCGTACCTTTGTTTTATAGTCCTTATTTGTAATTGTAGGATTTCTTGTCATTATTTTGTATTCCGGATAGTTTTTTTTTCCGTATAAAGAGTACGGAAGATAGTGATGACTTGAGAAGGTTTACCTCTATAAAATGTTATCTTCGTACCTATAGACAGACAATAGTTGGCAGTCGGAGGACCCGACCGTGGTGAATGGACGAGATTATGTATGCGACGTGGTCTTAGTTATCGTGGCGGGTCGAGTGCTATGACTGGTCTCATGGACTACATGGGGGTCCACTCTTCGCGATAATTGTCGTCAGGTTGGTATGTCAACTTGTCGACCCGGTGGTGGAGTTCTGGTTATTTCGGTCACTCCGGCCTCCGTTACATGTCTCGGTGCTACGGGCACTTCTCGTGACGCCCCCAAGCCTTCCACGACTTCTGCAAGAACGATGACAACACGAACGTCTTCAAGAGTATCTCAAGGAACTAGAGGAGGAGGTCGAGGACGACCATTGCTTCCGATTTTAGGAAGGGTGGGTAGAAAAAGCAGAAGAATTTTACCAGGTCTCGTTCGACAAACTTAAGCGTCACGAAGAGGAGATCTTACAGACCTCTGTTTATTCCGAACAGAGGGGGTGTTTGGACTGTTCTTATTTCTGTCTTGCGCCATTTCTTAGGAAGTCTTTGTTCACGGTTTATTTTGTTCACGTTTGCGACTTTTCGAATCTTCTAAAATTCTACGATCTTTGCTTGAAATGTTGCTACTGATTCTAGTTATTTTCAGACCCAAGTTAAGAAGACTTTTCGTGTGAATGATTGGTCCCACTATAACTAGTCGCTCTCGTCACTACGACATTCTTTCAGAACGAATCTTTCCCAGCATTAATTTTCCGGGGTTATTGGTCCTATTGGACTTACAACGGATTAGTAGTATTCTATTCGTGCTAGTTCGAACCTGAAGACTTCAATTTTTATAACGGGTCCAATCTATAAAGTCTTATTCTGAATACAGGTTGCATGGAGAAGGTACAACAACATTATTTGTAGAAACCGTCTCCGACGTCGACGATTTAACAACCGAAGTCGTCACCGGAAAATTCTTTCCTTTGGTGTTTAATGTTTAAGACAGAGAAAAGTATAAGAAGGTGTTTATTGGTTTGTCTGCAAAACAAAGTGAGAGAAGGGGTAAGAAGGAAGAAATACTAAAAAGACAATAAAAAGTCCAAAGGTGTTTCAGGTTGACTAATTTATTTTATGTGGAAAAGACGGTCTAAAAGACGGTTTTTTTTTAAGAGTATGTATTCTTAGAAACAGTATTTTGATTTGGAGACTTTTATAAAGGAGACGAAGATAAAACATACAATTCTTTATCTACATTGAGTCTTCTCTTTTTTAAATAGAAATGTTATGGTTAGAGTGTGCGATTGAGGGACACACTTTTGCAAACAGATGATTTCTTTATTTGTAAACCGTTATTTGGTGGAATAGAAGTCGTGCACATTCAGTCTTTAGCATACATAAGTGTTTTACTATAGAACTTTTGTAGTTTTACAACTATTATTTTGAGCGACTTTTACTTTTTGGACTAATCATTTATCTACTCAGTCCTGTGCATAATGCTTTTATCTGTTGTCCGTTGTCCTGTTGCTAAACAGATTGCCTTACCCCGTACAAATTGGACGTATGTCATGAAAAACCCCCTTCGACAAGACAAGATTGAGGTGGTGGTACTTATGTCTGTTCTTGTAGACTTCCGTCAGTGTGACGACTCTTGTACGATTTGCACTTGTCTGGAGTCGTATTACTTTTTCTCCCTGGAAGGGACCACCGAGTCACCACTTCTGAGACAGACGGTTACGCCCCCTGTGTCCAAGCTAGGGACCAGGTCCTTCTAAGATGTGTGGTGTTCCGTTGATCCGGACACACGACGTTGGTGGCTCGGGTACGAGATCGCGGGCACTCGGTCTTGATGACTTGATTGAGCGCACGGGGTCCCGGGTCCGGGACGTTGCTCTCTTCCGTGACGTGATTCTTCGGGGCAGTGACGTTGCTTCTCGCCCGGGGCGAGGTCTTTCGGGAGCGCGTCGTTCTGGGTCGTCTCGGTTTTTCTTTATTTTCAAAAAATTTTTTTCTTTTCCCCTTTATGGTCCTGACAGTTTCTTGACGAATGGACTTCGTACCTAAACCCCACTCCGTCTAGAAGAGGAACCATTTAAAATTATATACGGAATCTTATATTTGTATTTTTGTTAATACTTTTTGCGGTAAGCAGTATAAATTGACGTCGAATGAAAAGTCTTGGTCACTGGTATGTCAACGTAAAAGGATTTCTGGATCTAGGTGTGGGTCCTTAATCGTTTTTGTGTCGTGTGGAAACTCACGTACAATCGTAAAAAAATCAATTGATTTTTACAAGAGTTTCGTCGTGTGCGGATGGTTCCGACACCGAGGGCGGTCTGAGGGGTACGTGCGACCGGAGTGGTGACGGACACCCGTCACTGGCAGGCGGCACTCCATCGGCACAGTGTAGATCCACGGCAGAGCGTGAGTGTCGCTGAAGGATTGGTGGAGGAGAGGTGTGGTAGAAGGCACTCCTTGTCAGAAGGAAATCGGTGTCTTTGGTGAGGAGATTCTCTCACGTCTCTTGTAGGTAAACCACGGATCTGGTTATGACGGTGGGTCACCGGGTGAGGACCTTCCTGTTACCTCAGACTTTTCCGAAACGGAAGGTTGAAGGGGGTTCGAAATTTTGTGGATCAAGTATTGGACATAGTCAAAGTGGTTTTCAGTTTATAAAATTACTACTTTTGGGGTATAAATGGAATTTTATGAGGTCGTCAGGGGCTGTCCACTGAAAACTCGGTAACTAGAGGAAAAGGTAATTCAACCGACCCAAATTATGTACGTCATAGTCACAGACATTGACAAGAAACTTAAGTGACCGTTACAGACAGGCGTCCTGGTTTTTTTCCTTTGTTATTCGGTTTGTCTAAATAAGTCGGTTCCCCTCGTATTTCGCGTTAGAAGGTAGGTAGACTAACAAGATTGTAGAGATCGACTTTCCCTCCCCGTCCCCAGGGTCTGACACTCGGACCGGGAAAGACCGTTACTGGTCCGACGACTCCCAGAGACAAGAGTACACGGACACGCCTGAGGAAGGGAAGACGTCATAATTCAGGAGAGATCAGGTATTTCTTATACGTCTTATAGCGATGGGACCAAAAGTGAGACTCTCTAAGTGCAGATGAGGGATGTACAGGTTCTTTAAAATGAAAAATAAAATGCCTTGAAGAGACCGTCAAGTCACCATTCCTGAAGCGGAAGGTTAGTCCTCCACCCCCAAATTAGGGACCAGCCCCTTGATTCTAGGGTGTACGAAACACCGGTTTTTCGGCTTTGTATTTTGTCTTCATCACAACATTGTTTAAGTTATTTCTGAAGTTTTACGAGGTGTATTTTTTTTTTCAGAATTTTTTTTTTTCTTAAAGTAATTGTGTAGGAGTCCTTTTAGGAATAGTTGGGAAGTCCAAGAGGGTCCGGTCCGAAAACGGTGTGGGAGTAAGAGGGGGAATTTATTTGACGATAAATAGGTAAACGAAATGAAAACAAGTAAAAAAATTGCAATTTCCTTCATCTTCGTGGACTTAGAGTACTATAAATAAAAGATAAGAGAGGAGTCTCTCCAAGAGACCCGGTGGGGTTTCCCTTTTCTGATGATAAAGTCGTTTGTACTGTCGAAGAAAGGTCGAAGACATGATGTCTCAAGGGTGTCTTCCAAGCCCTTCGATAATTTGTCTCGAGAAAGGAGTTTCACTCTTGATCGACCGGGTTCATACTTTTACGTTCCTTAGACTAAATATACTAGGTCGTAGAAACATTAAGTTCAATGACTTAAGTGGATTAAGTTTGATAGTCGGTTTTTATTTCGTCTGTCATCGGGTGTATGTTCATCCTTGAGGATTGTGACGTATTGGGTTCAAATGTTTTACCTCTCAGAATACATAAGTAAATTGTCTAAAAGCGGTGGAAAAACGCCGTCCGTAACAACATGCTCAACCCCTATCTCGTGACTTATTTTGTTTTCACCAAATGATTTAAAAAAGGTCGATGTTCCTAGTGGTATTTTTAGAGGCGTCTTTTTTTGAAGTCCAATAAAATAGAGATTTCTAATATCCCAGAAGATTCTCCTTAATGATCCATACACTCTTTTTATATTTAAAGACCTTTTATAAGTTTTGATAAATTTTTTATTGTTGGTAGGTATTTTAGGTGGTAGTTAGTTTTAAGTGTAAATTTTATGAGAGGGGAGGGAAAAATTCCGAGAATATATAACGATTTGACGAAAACATCTTCTGACATGGTTGAATATAAGGATAGTGGTTGTATACTCTTCCGAACAAGTAATGATACTTACGTGCTATAAAAATAACAAAAGTTTTGGAAATGACTGAACTAACCGCTTTTTAGCATAGAACGTCGAAGACGAAGACTGTCATGATTTGTAGTCTCTTAGCCTTCCCTAGAAGAAGGATTGTTTTAGGACACTTTCTATATAAGATGAGGTAACATCTAAACCTTCAGATGTTTCAGATTTTTCTCTCGACGTTCCCCGACTCATCCACCCCTCACTCGACTTTGGTCTCATGACTCGATTCATGTACACTTCGACACCGAGTAAACTCCGGTAAGTGATATTACCCCATTGTTTGAAACACGTTTTTATTAAGGACTTAATTCAACCTAGGACTTTGCCCTGAGGTTACCAGGACCCGACCATTCGGGGACCGAGGGACTTCTTCGTTTGTGTATAGTTTAGAGGAGACCTCCTTTTTTTTTTTAGACTTATTATATTGTTTCTTGTCGTGTCTCTCTAGCCTTCTTTTGATTCTATACCTTCTGTCTTATATTCCAAGTGTTGAATCTTGTCTGTATGTCTTAGAACTGTAACGTCTCTTTCTTGTGGGTTAGCTTTTGATCTGTTCTTCTTGAAGTCTCCTTTCCTTTGTACTTACCTTTATTTATGTGCTTTTCTATAAGTTGGGGTAATCATTAGTCTCTTTACGTTAAATTCTAGTGTTACTCTATGATAGGATATTAGTGATTAAATTGTTTTGATTCTACCGACAATTGTAGTTCACAACGGTTCCTATACCTAGTTACCCTTAAAAATAAGTGGCTACTTCCCTCACATTTGACCTTATTCTTGAAACCTTTTGTTAAGCCGTAATGGATTCCACTTCTATATACATAAAGTTAATAGGTAGCTAGGGCGAAAATTCGTGTATTGGACCCTTTCAGGGTATATAGGTGTAGGTGTTCTTACAAGTATCGTCACGATAAGTATTATCGTTTTTTTTGACCTCTTCGGGTTCGAAGGTGACTCTTATTTAACAATGTAAGTGTCGTCCGAGACAATAGGATGTTACTTTGACTTACTTAATGTTAGTGTACGTTATTATGTCTGTCGGAATTTTTAATTCGTGTGTGCCTGCCACTGCTGTTGGGATATACGTTCTGTCGTCTCTGTGTCTACACTTCTCGTCTGAAAACCTGAGACACCCTCTTCTACTCCCACCCTACTACACTCTCCTGTCGTGACTTTGTACATATAATGGCATACATTTTGTCTACTGGTCACGGTTCAAGCTACGTACTTCGTCCCGTGAGTTTCAACCACGAGACCCTGTTGGGTCTCCCTACCCCACCCCTCCCTCCACCCTTCCCCCAAGTCCTACCCCGTTGTGTACATGTGGGCACCAACTAAGTACGACCACATGCCGTTTTTGGTGTTGTTGTAACATTAATCGGAGGTTAATTTTATCTATATAATTAAATTTTCTTTTGTTTTATTTTTTATTTCGAGTGTCACTATTGCGTTTAACCGGTGTATGATATAAAAATACTTCAAGTTTTTTTTTTAACTTCTTTGAATCGTTTTCTGACAATTCACTTAGTTTGTGTTCCCGGAGGGACCACCGAGTCGACCATTTCTTGGACGGAAGTCACGCCCTCTGGACCCGAACTAGGGACCCACCCCTTCTAGGGGACCTCTTCCCTCGTCGATGCGTGAGGTGATAAAGTCGGACCTCTTAAGGTACCAATCTCCCGGTCCACCTGATATCAGGTACCCCAGCCTGGGTTTCTCAGTCTGTGCTGAGTCGCTGAAAGTGAAGTGTGTGTTCATTATTGAAAAATGTAAATTCCTGTTCTGTCGTATTCGTTTTAAATCTTATCATCAATAAAGACGCCTCTCCGTTCGTCTTCCTTTCTTCGTATGTTTATATCTTTTGTCGTGACTATTACAAGGACTATTCTCTGACCTTTTGATGTCGGGAACCCGGTTTATACTGTCGATTGATATAAATATTTATTTCAAAATAACTTTATATTGGTACATGTAAATAATTATGTTAACAGATACCGACGAAAGAACGATGTCTCATCTAGATTCATTGACATACCGGGTGTTTCAGATTTTATTAAATCAAATCAGGTAATGTCTTTCGCACGGTTAAGATCAAGGTCTATAAGTATCATTCAACCCATCACCCAACTACTATAAGTAATGTAAAGTATTGAATGTATATGCGTAATACACATAAGAAAGAATATACATTATGACTACGTAAGAAAACCTATAGTTTATCGTATAAATTTTTAAATTGCCATCTAGTAAGAAAATTAAACGAAAATAAATAAAATAATGAACAATCCGGTTTGAGAGAGGGTATAAACAAGTAGTCGACTAATGGAAAAGTCACTTGAAAATCCCGGAAATAGAATCTATGAGAAGTCGTTCATTTATTTATATAATAAGAAATACATATGATACTATTGACTTTAAAAAGAGGTAAAACAAACGGAAAAATATTTGTACGTATTCTAATAAATAAGTTTTGATATCGTGAAAAAGAACTATTAAAGAAAATAAGGAAGATTAAAATTTCTCAGGAAGGGGTTAAGGTCTCCAGTTTATTTTAATTAAAAAGGGGTACGAAAGTTAAAATAGTCTCAAATGAATACCGAGTATTTAACTTTAGACGTATTCTAAAAAAAAAGATTTATCATTGTATATGAAGATTAGTGACTAAAGACGTGGTAGAATTTATTAGTTAGTATTCTAGAGAACTGTAGTTTTTTATAAACAAAAAATTACTCTATGGATTTATTTGTCTATGGCTAGAGGTAGATTTATGGGAATTAAAGTATCAGGAGAGTCCTACCTTGGTTTTATACCGGGATATAGTTGAAATTTTTCCCCAACTAGGGATATAAATTGTAAACTATTTCCACTGTAAAGTTGGTCACTCCTGCTCGACCTGAGAAGCTGTCACAACTCTGCGTGTCCATCAGTAAGTCTTTTATTCGACCTAAGGTTGACCTAGTAACCTTTTCTGGGACTGGGACCCTTTCTAACTACCGCCTCCTCTTCCCCTGCTGTCTCCTCCTCTACCAACCTACCGTAGTGGCTGAGCTACCTGTACTCAAACTCGTTCGAGACCTCCAACCACTACCTGTCTCTTCGGACCGCACGACGGCAGGTACCTTAGTGTTTCTCAGCCTGTGCTGACTCACTGACTTGTCTTGACTTGACATTGACCTAGTATTTAATATTACACTTTTTTACCCTGGGGTTTTAAAGTTCTTTTTCACCCTGTTTAAGAAATTTTGGGACTTCACTTTTTGTTTATTCGTATAATTATTATACGATAGGATACGTGTAAATATAAACGAAACGTATATGATTTCTTTGAGCCCTTCGGATGTTTTTTCTCTGAAAAGTGACTGATGTAAAATTAGGAAACACCCTAAATTTTGTACACTGACGTAATAGGTGAGCCTTTTTGAAAAAAATTTCCAAAGTTACCAGTAGTGTGACTTTCTGACTCTCGAAGTCTTTATAAAGTGTGTTCTTTGTCGTCCTAGATATCTGTGGTGTTTACCATAACAGGTACCAAAACGGGTCTAAATTGTCTGGGAGTCGTTACTTACAAAGATGCTTCCGACGTGGTTTTATACTCAAAATCTGAATTCTCGTCTGTTCTTGATGACAGCGTACTGAAGGTGTTAAAGTTGTAGAGTACCGCAGGTTCTTCTAACAAGGGGCGTTCCCGAAGACAAATTAAGGATCGACTTATAGAGTCGTCAATGACATAATGTAGAGAGACGAGATCACTTTTTCCTTCTGTCACAAGAAATACCACTACTGTCAGTAGGACACAGACAACTTTTCCTCAGAGTTTTTACTCGATTAGAGGATCGATTGACGACATCCTTCGTCGTCGAATCGTGACTAATATGGTATTGATTCTGACACAGACCGTTCGCAAGTGGAGACTTATTTACCAATAAGAAAATTTTTTATTTCATTCTGGTCATTTTGTTAGGGACTTCATTAATCCCCTTGTAAACGTCTTTGTCGGAGTCTTCCGTCAAGAATTATTTAAGTTTACAAGATGTTTTTGATGTACTTCCAGAAAGGACCTAATGGGGATTTGTAAGAGTCCGATTACAGAATAGGTCCAATATGTGTCGTCTCGACGTCCTAGAGTTGGTTCAGTTACAAGTTCATATACGAACTCTTTTATGTTACAGATCCATTAAAAAAATTGAGTCTCTTTACAATAGCTGAGATGAATTTCCAGGGGGTGTTGCTTCAAATACACCAAGAGTCGGTTCGTGAATGAACGGTTTATAAGTGTTCAGAGTGTGACGAACGTTACATTGTAGGAGTTAAACGAGAAGTGAGTTTTGGGAAGTTATAGAACAAAATTTCCAAGGGATTTTAATGTTTATGGGTGTATGTATATGGAAACGTCTCGATTGTTCTTAAGTAGTTGTTGGGAGGATTACTGATGTCAAAGGAGTTGTCTGTGTGTTGCCGTTTGATCATTGTAAAAATTTCACTTTATTTTTTTCCTTTAAAAATAAAGAGTTTTGGAAGGAAAAATTTTTTGTTGGAGTATTTATAAGTCAAAATTTAGTAATCCTAGTATGTTATATACGATGAGACGTGAAAGGTGTAAATTGTTGTATAGTACTTGTAGAAAGATACATTTATGTCTACCTAGGTAGATAGATAAAAAAGGAAAATTTACTAAATAAAAGTCGGGAAACACTCTACATGGCATTAACTTAGTTAAGGAGTCTTTATATATAAACCAAACGAAGGTTATTAAGTGACAATATTATTACGTTGTCCCCATGATAAGAACAGGTGTATAAAAATAGATGAATATATACGTATTAAGGAATCCTTTAAGGATCCTTTTAAAGGATTTTCACTTTATGACCTAGTTTTCAACACTTGTAGATGTTACGACGATGACACCATGTCTGATATGTTTAAACATGGTTGTGTAGACGTGAAAGAACTAATAACATCCGTTGTGTATAAAAGTACTTAATACGGAACTGGTAGACATAAAGAAGGAAACCCTGAACGGAAAGGTACATCATTTTCTCCTAAAATTGGGATTTTTACACAAAATAGCAAAATAGTGCGTATCACTTATTAATATTCTGATTTCCAACGAATATATCTTAAACAAGGGATAAAATATTATACTTCGAATCGTGGGAATTACAAATCACTGTTTGGGAAGTATGGACATTTAGACACATGAGACCTCACAGGGGGTGATTTTACGTACAGATAGACCTTAGAGTCTTACACTAGAATAAATTTTTATCTCCGAAATGTCTGTACTATTCAACTCTAGTATGACCTACTTTCACCCTGGATTTAAGTTTCTCGTCACAGGAACGTTCTTCTCTCTTGTGCCTCTTCCACCGGTACACTGGTGTCTCCGTCTCTCGTCTCACTACTTTGATTTCGGTTCACCAAGGTTCCTGACGGTCGCTGGTGGTTCTCTTCCTGTCCTGTCTAAGGGGAGTTCTCGGAGGTCCTCCTCGGATCGGACTGTTGTGGGACTAAAACCTTAAGACGAGAGGACTTGATAATCGCCTACTTAAAGAAATTCTTTGGATCAAATACCGTAAAAAAAATGTCGTCAAGGATCCTTTGATTGTATTTTATGTATGGGTTCCCACTATCTTTTAAAGTTTTCAGTTCCAATGTCTTGACATTTTCCGAGAAGGACAAGGGATCTTATTGTACTACTTTTAATTAAAATTTTGTCTTATAAGACTTTATAAATCTACAACTTATTATACCTCCTTACAGTACAAACATATAATATATATAATGAGCATTCCTCTAGGTTGGACAGGTGGGATTTCCTCTGGTCAGGACCCACAAGTGACCTTCCTGACTACGACTCCGACTTTGAGGTTATGAGACCGGTGGAGCACGCTTCTCAACTGAGTGACCTTTTCTGGGACTACGACCCTCCCTAACCCCGTCCTCCTCTTCCCCTGCTGTCTCCTACTCTACCGACCTGCCGTAGTGGTTGAGCTACGTGTACTCAGACCCACTTGAGGCCCTCAACCACTACCTGTCCCTCCGGACCGCACGACGCTAAGTACCCCAACGTTTCTCAACCTGTGTCGACTCGTTGACTTGACTTGACTTGACTACGGGTTATTGGACTTTGTTGGGATTTCGTTCTGTTTTCCATACTCCTCAGTGAAGGTGGGTAGGAGAGAATTGGTAGAAGTCAATTCTAAGGTTACCTATCGAAGGGATGGTCACTATTTATATGGTCTCGAGTCTAAACCATTTACGTACAGATTATTACCTCCCAATTTTAGGATTTCTTGTGGAGTGGATGTTTGAGTTGAAAGAGTGGATGAGTTGAGTCTCTTAGGTGAGGTCACAAGAACGGACCTCTTAGGGTTCCTGTCGCCTCGGACAACCCGACGGCAGATACCCCAGCGTGTCTCAGCCTGTGCTGACTGCACTGAATCGTCGTTGTCGTCGTCGTCGTTGAGTCTCTTAAGGGAGTGTCGACGAGAACAAAGTCGTGGTCACAACGGATTCGTCTAAAGAGAGGTTTCCGTCTGGGGGTGGAACCCAAAGACTTGACGGTTGGATGTCCGACACTTTCAAAGGGTGAGTCCTTTCGACGGTTGGTGTATTTTACAGTGTGTCGACCGTTTATCTTCCATTTCCATTCGGAAAGTCTGAGTTAAAAAAAAAACTTTATTATTCTGGTCGACCTTACATTTAGAATTCGACTTACGCGTATAATTGAAAGAACTTAGGTGACTCAATGTATTTAACTTTTAATACGTAAAATACAAATTATGTTTCATTATTTTTTTGAAGGTGAAGTGTTCCGTTCAAGATCATTGATTCGTCACATTTAGGAGATTCACTGGACGGGTCATGTCCTCTTGAAGACAAGATCGTGTGATGTCGAAACTCGTTCTTCCTAGACCTGTACCTAGAGACGGGGTGGTGGATGATCGACTCATGAGACTCGTTCAATACATTGAAAAGATTCGGTCAAAGAAGTAAACATTCTATTTCCGTTATTATAGTCAAGGTACCTTGATGACCCTCGTAATTCAGATTTTCATTGATCGCGTCACAACCACGATCAGTGAGATCAACACAGACTGAGAAACGCTGGGGTACCTGACATCGGACGATCCGAGGAGACAGGAACCCTAAGAGGTCCGTTCTTATGACCTCACCCGACGGTAAAGGATGAGGTGTATCACAACGACGATACCAGACTTACAGACACAGGAAGGTTTTGAGTGTACAACTTTAAGATTGGGGATTTCCACTATCATAATCATCCGCCTCGGAGACTCTTCACTAATCCAGTACCCTCACTTCGGTCCACCCTAGTCACGAGGACACTTTCTCTAGGATGGTACGAGAGGTCGGGTAAGGGGGGTTCTCTTATGTTGGTCTTCAAAACTCCGGTCTTTCTGGTGGAGTGGCCTAGTACGACCGTGAGTCTAGAACCTTTAGGTCGGAGGTCTTGGTACTCTTTACTTAAAGATAAAAAATATTTGATGGGTCAGATACCATAAAACAGTGTCGTCGGACCTCTCTGACTGGTGACCCTTATGTTTACCGGAAATTTTTACCGTCGATAATAATAAAGTTAAAATGATCCTTGGATTCTTCGAGTTTACCCGAAGGGACCACCGAGTCACTATTTCTTAGGTGGACGGTTACGTCCTCTGCACCCAAGTTAGAGTCCCCTAGTCTTTATAGGTGATCTCTTCCTTTACTGGTGGGAGAGGTCCTAAGAACGACCCTTTAGGGGACTTGTCTCCTCAGACCACCCGATGTCAGGTACCCCAGCGTTTTTATCAGTCTGACCTGAATCACTGACTTGATTTGTTTTCACGAACCAATTTGGGTACCCATGTGACTCCTGGTCGGTAGTTTGCTGAGTTCCAAAGTCACTCCTTCCTAGTTTTTATTCTGTCACCTTGGGTTCTCAGAGCGGAGACTAAAGGGATTCGATGGCAGACCAATCGTGAAGGACTATCATTCGTAGTTCAGACGATATTAGTGTTCATTCTACTTTTGTGTTGTCGGAACGGCATGTAGTATGACGGAAACAAACCCTGAAATCAAAGTGAAGTATTTTTACTCGACTGATTGCAATTCAGAAGGAAATGGATCGTAAAAATAGAGAACATTTGGTCCTTAGTGTTGTAGTAAGAATCTTTCTAGTAATTACCCATAATGGTGTTGGTAAAGTCTACCTCTTTGATTCTATTATATTAAGACTACCAGTGTGATTCCGTCCTCCTTTTGTGACTTGATCTGAGATTTGTGATAAGAAAGATTTTCTTGTATCATAAAGACAATTCCTGAATGATAAGTGTTAACTATAAAAGACCAGTGAGAAAAATTAAGGTTTCTATTTTTAGTGTACATATTTATTGAAGTAAACGTTGTGTGGAAAGTTAAACGGTAGTTTCAGTCCCGAACACCGGTGGACCTCAGGGCCTACACCATCGTCTTTTGTCCTCTGCGACCTCTTTGTCCTTACCTACACTAAGGCCTGTAAGACTTAAAGAAGTACGACTACGAGAAAATGGACGGCTATTTCCGGTTGTCAATTGTTTGCTGGCACACAAAAAGGATTGGTCGTGAGTGATCATATCCTGTTTCCCTTCTTGTGCAAGGTTGAGATTTCGTAGTATCACCGGGTCCACGACAGGTCACTCTTGTGAGTCTTGGGACTCTTCGTTATGTACGTCTTTAAACTAATTGATGCCGAACCGAGGATCTCGATCGTTTCTTGTCCATGATTTCTGAAAGAATTTTCTCATAACGTGTTCTAAATCCTTCTTATTCCTTTCCGAACACCCGTGGTCACTCGTCATTGACTGTTTCCTGGGGACACAAAATTAAAACCTTTTGTCCGATTCGGACAAACATAAGTGTGGTCTTTGGTTTTCGTGTAGATCTGAGTGTACACTTAACACTTTACCGTTAACGTTAGTTTCGAACCCGAAAACGGACCCCAAAAAGAGAGGTTAGGGACACTCAATATATGTGTCCAAGATATTGGAATGTTACTTATTATAGTCAAACACGATTAATTATAAGGATTCATAAATTGCGTGTTACATTGAAAGGTATTAGACGAAATTTATGTCACCACCTCTCACCAAATGAACGATTCAGCACAGACTGAAGACACTGGGGTGCCTGACATCGGCTGGTCTAAGGAGACAAGTACCCTAAAGGGTCCGTTCTTATGACCTTATCCAACGGTAAAGAAACAGGTAAAGAAGGACTAGGTCCTTAACTTGGGTCCAGAGGACGCGTAACGTCCGTCTAAGAAATGGTTGACTCGATTCTCCCTTAGGGAAATTTATGAAACGATTTCATAATTTTATAAATTTATAAAATTATGAAATTTATAAACTTCGTTTCATAAATTTATAAACGATTTCCGTTTACTCTTTCAATAGTGATGAAAATCCATGAAGGAGTCTTCTGATATAAAGATAAATGGACATCTGCGAAAAGGTTTTTACTGTAAGGAGGGACATTAGGTATCGACATAAGTATTCCCTTTGAGGTCAGAGCTTGGTCCTTGTAGTCACAGATAAATCTTTTTCTCGTCTTGCGTAATATTTTGACGTATTTACATAAAAGTTTTATTGGTGACTTTGTGAAGAAACGTTTTACGGTGGAAGAAGTTTTCCCCGTTCTTTTACACGATTTCCTAAATAGATGGATTAGGATGGGACATTACAGAATCTTTGGGATATTTCTGATCTTCCTGTACATATTCGGTAAACCCTCCAGTCATATAGGGCAGATTATAAAAACAAGAGTACCCGATTCTCCTTCTCTAACTACTTTTATCTGACTACCCTTTTACGATGTAAGCCCCCAGACGAGTTTTCCGTTCATACTTCTGATACTACTTCCTGTTCTTTTTTTTCTCGTGATCCATTAGTATTTTACTCTACAATTGTAGTCTGTCCTTTTTTTTTGATTTTATTTTTTATTACGAATCTCTAGGAAATTAGAATGACTCCAATGACACGTAAGAGTAGGAGTATTTCGTTAAATCGATTTCGACCCCAGTCGTTTGCAAAAGACATTTCCCGGTCTCTCATTTATAAAGTCTGACAACATCGTTTTTCGTCGGTATCCGTTATGTTTACTCACATCGACACAAGGTTATTTTGGAAGTGATACCGGTTGACTGTAAATTTAAAGTCTAATAAAGGTGTATGGTACTTTATAATAAAGAGAAAACTAAAAAAAGTTGGTAAATTTTTATAAAAATTTTTTTGGTAAGGATTGAGTGTCCAGTATATTTTTGTCCGTCCACCGGTATAAACCGGACACCTAATATCAAACGAGTAGATACTTGATTTTGTTTCTACACTGAATATAAATGTCAATTGTCGGATGGACCTTCCCAAAAACCTTTTAAAGTAGGTAGCGGTCTGCTGGTATAAGACACTTCTCGAAATTTTTTCTTCGTAATACCAAACATTCCGTTATAATGTGTTTCATAAAATTACCGACAAGAAATCGTTTATTAAGAAAATTGTCTGACTTATGATGAATATACTCTGGTTTTAAGATGTGAGGGTGTCCTCAGTGTTTAGAATTTTATTAGATCTGATAAAGAGAGAGTCTTTAAGGAGTGAGGTTAAGTAATCGTTTGGGTTTTAGGTTGGTGCACGTTGAAGGTGTACCGAATCTTATAACACTATCGAAGGGTGACACAATCGGGGTGTCTGAGAGGAGTTATGTCGCCGGTGTCACCGAGACAATATGTGTTGCAATCAGTCTGGTGTACTACGGAGACGAGCTTTCGGAAGTTGGAATGACGCTTATTTTCGGTCTGGGACGTCACACTAGACCGGTGTGACCGGGAGGAACTACAAGGAGTTTGAACGACACACGTGACGGTAGGATCTACGGAGGAAGACGGACGTTGTAGGAAGGGGGGTTTGTGGACTTGTCGATGTAGTGAGGAAGTCCTTAAGTGAGGTTACTGAGGAAGGATTACTTCGGAGGGTACCGGCAGATGGATTTTTGTGATGTGGAGAGGTGGGGCATAAAGGATAGGGTACAGGAAAGTTTAAAAAGGAGAGTGAACAGATAGATTGTGTGATATGGAAATGAGTAGAACTAATTACAGACAGAAGTGATGATCGTAAACTTCAGGTACTCCCGTCCCTACGAGACACGTGATACCCTGGAGGTCGTGGCTCCTGTCGTACACGGTCTGGACATCCTACGTACGGCAAGCCTACTGGGTTACTTCCTTAAGAAAGTTCAATCCCAAATGTGTAAATGGAGATAAAGAAGTACGTCGACGTGGCTTTTCATATCGTTTTACTTCACGTTTACAATATTTGAGTGTCCTGTCTCTCCTTCTCTTTCCCATACTTTTTCTTCTCAACAGTGTGAGATCTTCTTCTTGTTTACTCTTGACGGAACCCAAAACCGAAAGAGGTGGGGTGATTCTTATTCTTTAGATACTCCGTCCCCGGTTTTTCATTGTTCGTCTCAGAGACTCGTCTTAGGGACTTTCCGAGTCTTTAATTTCGCGGTCAATGGGACTTTCTCCTCCACTCCCTCGCCCCGATTACTGATTCCTTTACCCACCTTCAGACATATATATACTATATGTGTATAGTGAAGGTCGAAGGGGTTGTCACTCTCCTACGTGAAGATGACAAAGTTCGGTGGGTCCAACACCGTGAGACTGCACACACGTCAGCAGGACTGTGTAGTGAGCACGGATCAGTAAAGACGTGGGAGCGTGGTTGACCTGGTGTCGTAGGCATTCCTTGGTTCACACGGAGTGCGTGGCCACGTAGATGTCGCGGACCGGGTGACGGAGTGTGATTAAAGACAACGACAGTAAATCGACGAGTCAGTTCAGGCTGAGAAACGCTGGGGTGTCTGACGTCGGACGGTCCGAGGAGACAGACACCCTAAAGGGTCCGTTCTTATGACCTACCCCGATGGTAAAGGAATAGGTCCCCTAGAAGGACTGGGTCCCTAGTTTGAGTGCAGAGGACGTGACCGTCCACCTAAGAAATGGTGGCTAGGTGGTCCCTTCGGG
Source organism: Capra ibex (assembly GCA_006410555.1). Taxonomy (NCBI): domain Eukaryota; kingdom Metazoa; phylum Chordata; class Mammalia; order Artiodactyla; family Bovidae; genus Capra; species Capra ibex. The sequence goes on from SJYO01046087.1 coordinate 59,890, forward strand.
AGTATGTTTAATCCATAAGGGTTTTTTTCACACTTTCTTTCCTCGAATCTTTCCCCAGTCAAAGTCCACTTTTCCATAGTTTGTGTTCAAAACTACCTATGCATAGTGTCTCGTTGTCGAGAGTTGGTGGCTTAGTACCGTGACCACATCTTGGTGGTTAATACTTCATGTTCATTGACGATTATCATTGTAATTCTCGGTTTTAACACCTCAAAAAAAAAAAAAATTCCTTATATTTAATTTTGATTAATTTCCATTAGAGATATTATTTACTGTGAGAGTGAGAGTATAAGACTATATAAAGAACTTACAGTCACCCTCCTCATCTTAAGCTCTTCGTACGGTCTGACGTAGGTTGAGACCCTATGGGTCACTTCTCCTAAAATATCCTTTTTGCACATTCTTGACGACGATGCCTCTTCTCTCCTGTTACTGATTGTTGTCATTGTCCAAATTATTCATTGTCGATCGTGTTCAATTCGTGTATGATAAAAGGTCCGTTACTGGGATACGGAAAATATTTATAATTAAATAAATCGGAACGAACTTAATAACGTCATCCAAGTATTCGTCAGAGTGACTTACGTAGTAACGTGGAGATTTTTATATGAGATATTTGTGTTGTCAGTGGTACTAGGAAAGTAGTGTACAGTTCGTTATAGTGAGGAGACTAGTTTTGTACCGAGGGTAGAGTGGGTCTCCTTCTCGGGTTCAGGAATGTTTCGTCCCGTAGTGACCTTCGGCTCGTGGGCGAAGAGACTGAAGCGGTGAGCGGGCAGAGGACAGAGTAGGAGGTTGGGGTGGGCGACCGGAGGCACGACAGGGACCTAGGGTGGTTCATGTGACGGGGGAGTGCGAGACGGAAGGACGACGAAGGAAGGGACGTGGTGAAAGGGGGGTTTTATAGACGTCCTAAATGGACGAGTGAAAGAAGCCAGGGGACGAATTGAGTCATTCTCGTAGGGACTGGTGAGGTTAGTTTCTATGTGTCTCACTTCCTAATGGTGCTCGGGTGTGGAAGGAGGTGTAAAGTTAGAAGACGACTTTGATGAGTCAAGATTTTACGTGGAGCCGGAATTTTGAAGATTTACTGTAATAATTGTAAAAATACTCCTTATGTATGGACGTCGACAACTTCCAGTAGAAGAACTTACAAGACCCTGTTTAATATTTAGATCTTTTGTTTTTAAGTCTAACTATGATGAGATCAGATGAAGTCTACTTATAGTTCATCCAGATTTCGTCACTTGTCTTCGAACATGTCAATTTCCAGACGTATATCCTTATGCTCCAGACAAACTTGTCATTATAATAGGCAGAAAAACCTCTTGATACGTATATTCCAACTTTAGCGTATTAAGAAGGAAATATCAAGTTTTATGTTAAAAGAATGAAAAAATGTGGTTCAGATGTAAAGGGTATATTACGTTGACTAAATTGAAGTTAAAGGTGAAAAGTCTGAAGAGGACCTTATTGATATAATACTGGTTTCACCTTTTTATAATTATTAAAACCGACGAAGAACTTGAATATTCTCGAAGTGACTATAGACATCATATTTTTCTTGTAAAAGTACAGTGGTATCCTTAAGACTATTGTCTTGTTCTCGACTTTGATCTACACAGGAGAAATAAGGTAAAGAAGATGTTTTACAAAAGGATCAGTTCACCAAAATGGACTTGTCTCGATCAGTACCACGAGTCTCGCTTCTACCATCGTGTCAGAAAGTGTCACCTGACCGACAGTTTACGGGGGACCCATAGGTAGTCTTGTTGACGTTGGATATTTTGTGTGTGTGTGTGTGTGTGTGTGTGTTTATACAATTTCACTCTTCCCCCTTCGTGTACGAACGTCCAAGATAGTCTTTTCGTGTTAATGTGAATTGGGAACTTGTTGTACCCAAACTTGGTGTACCCAGGTGAATGTACGTCTAAAAAAAGTTATTTCTATTCATAAATCTACGGAACCGAAAAAAGACTGGTCTCTTGAAACGACCTTTTCTAATAGACGAGACTGTCTTGTCTCCACATGTCTCGTCATATTAGTCTCTCGTTTTAGTGGGATTGTTAATTCTGTCAGTTTACAACTTCGGTTAATCGAGTGAAAGGTTCGGTCAGGACTCCTACAAAAACAACTACTTTTTGTTTAAATTTTATAACTGAATCAAATTTGAGTCCGTAATGGGTTATTTTTATTTTGTATACCGGAACAACCGTAAAGGGACGTTTCGACTTATGAAGAGAAATTAAATATCCCAAAAGACCAGTAAACTATTTTCTTTTTGTTTGTAAAGAAAGTTAGAAATGTTTTTTCTCTGGTGTAGTGTCTACGGTTTACTTTCGTTGTCTTAGTTTCTATGGTAAGTGAGATACATTGGTCCAAAGTACTTCGGAGTAAGAAAGGTTTTTCTTGAATTACTGGGTCAGGGTGGAATTTTCACTCTAAATACATTTTACAATTTCTTTTCTCTACATCATAGATGGTAGGGATGTATTGAAGGACATTAACTTTTCTGTGGACATGAGGGTGTGAGTGACGTCGTAATAGGTGTTATTGGTTCCATGTCTTTGTCCGATTTACAACAGGCTGACTACTTGCCTATTCGTTTTACCTCATCCATAGGTATGTGACCTAATAAAATGGTACCTTTATTCAGTTCAGAGTTATGTACAATGTAGTACCATCCCGGAACTCCCGTGACCCGACCGACCTTCTCCCGTATGTTTTCTGGGTATAAATATGCTAAGGTAAACATACTTTGTCGTTTGTACTTCTCCTTTCCTCTAGCCAACACCGATCCCCGACCCTCTTCTCCCTTTTCCCTACACTGGCTCAATAAAAACCCCCCACTACTTTTACAAGACCGCAATGTACCATTATGAACGTGTCGGACCACTCACATGATTTTTATTGACTTAATGTGTGAAACTTTCCTACCTAAAATGACATCCGTTTAATATAAAGTTACTTTTTCTTTTAGTATTGTAGACGATTATTCTTTTTCCTCCGATTGATCTCCCTTTTTCTTTATGATTTCTCTTCGAGAAACTCCTCACCCTCAGTATACATGTGAATTTCACGACCAATAAACCTCCCTTTACCATAAGTATATAGTACATCACCTTGTCATTTTACGGGATTGCTGGAAGTCCTTGTCAAACTGTTATCACTCTTTATCTCCTTTACCCATAAGAGTCTGGGTCCTTAAGGTAAAAATTCTCTGAAAGGTTACAAAAAGTGATATTGGGTGTCATTCTTTATATAAAATATAATGTTAGTTTACACATGTACATAATTCGACTTTGAATTAAAAGTAAACATGATATATATGAGATTATAAAAGATCAAGAATAAAAAATTTTTGACCAGGATTATCAGGTTCAAGTTACGTAATCTATCCCGTGAGTTTCGACCACGTGACCCTGTTGGGTCTCCCTACTCTACCCCTCCCTCCACCCTCCCCCCGAGCCCTACCCCCTGTATACATGGGTGTACATGTACTTGTGGGTACAAGTTTTAAGAGGTTCGGTCCAAAGTTGTCATACGTTTGGCACTTGAAGGTCTACAAGTTCGACCAAAATCTTTTCCGTCTCCTGGTCTCTAGTTTAACGGTTGTAGACAACCTAATAGCTTTTTCGTTCTCTCAAGGTTTTTTTGTAGATGAAGACGAAATAACTGATACGGTTTCGGAAACTGACACACCTAGTGTTGTTTGACACCCTTTAAGAATTTCTCTACCCTTATGGTCTGGTGGACTGGACGGAGAACTCTTTAGGTATACGTGTAGTCCTTCGTTGTCAATCTTGGCTGTACCTTGTTGTCTGACCAAGGTTTATCCTTTTCCTCATATAGTTCCGATATATGATAGTGAGACGAATAAATTGAATATACGTATCATGTAGTGTTCTTTGCGACCCGACCTCCTTCGTGTTCGACCTTAGTTCTAACGGCCCTCTTTATAGTTATTGGAGTCTATACGTCTGTGGTGGGAATACCGTCTTTCACTTCTTGTTGATTTCTCGGAGAACTACTTTCACTTTCTCCTCTCACTTTTTCAACCGAATTCCGAGTTGTAAGTCTTTTGATTCTAGTACCGTAGACCAGGGTAGTGAAGTACCCTTTATCTACCCCTTTGTCACCTTTGTCACTGTCTGAAATAAAACCCCCCGAGGTTTTAGTGACGTCTACCGTTGACGTCGGTACTTTAATTTTCTGCGAATGAGAAAGCTTCTTTTCAATACTAGTTGGATCTGTCGTATGATTTTTCGTCTCTCTAATGAAACGGTTGTTTCCAGACCGGTCAGTTCCGATACAAAAAAGGTCACCAGTACATACCTACACTCTCAACGTGATATTTCTTTCGACTCGCGGTTTCTTAACTGCGAAAACTTGACACCACAACCTCTTCTGAGAACTCTCAGGGAACCTGTCGTTCCTCTAGGTTGGTCAGGTAGGATTTCCTCTAGTCAGGACTTACAAGTGACCTTCCTGATTACAATTTCGACTTTGAGATTATGAAACCGGTGGAGTACGCTTCTTGACTGAATAAACTTTTCTAGGACTACGACCCGTTCTGCTTCCGCCCTCTTCCCCTGATGTCTCCTACTCTACCGACCTACCGTAGTGACTGAGCTTCCTGTACTCACCCTCATTTGAGACCCTCAACCACTACCTGTCCCTCCGGACCGTACGACGTCAGATACCCCAACGTTTCTCGACCTGTGCTGACTCGCTGACTTGACTTGACATGTGGGTACCGACTAAATACAGTTACATACCGTTTTTGGTGGTGTCATAACATTTCATTAATCGGAGGTTAATTTTAATTAATTAATTAAAAATTTTTATTCTACTTATTAGACTTTTTTTCTTTAACCAGTATTCGTTATTTAACTAAAGAGATGAGAAATGACCCAGTACCTGTGTCAAGTTTTTTGACACCGGACCTCTGTACGAACGTGTAATGAGTGTTTTTGTACAAAGTCCAACAAGTGATGTCGTCCCTAATGTTTTACTTTTTTTTCTTTGTTAGATTTACGGGTGGTTATCCTCTATCCATTTATGTTATGTTGTATAAGTAAACTACTAATGATAGGGACCACCGAGTCTGTTATTTCTTAGACGGACTTAAGTCCTCTGAGCCCCAAGTTAGAGACCCAACCCTTCTAGGGGATCTCTTCATTTACCGTTGGATGAGACCATAACACCAGACCTCTTAATGTACCTGTCTTCTCGGACCACCCGATGTCAGGTACCCCAGTGTTACTCAGTCTGTACTGACTCGTTGATTGTGAAATACTTTGTTGTCAACGTTTTCTGATCCGTAGTCCATTGTTTCCTATTACTAGGAGCTCTCTTTCCTTTGTCTGCTCCAGTCGGGACGTCCACTGTGTCGATTGACCGATTCCGTGCCCCTCCCCCTTGGGTCCGTCTCGTTGTCTCAGGGACTCAACTCTTTTGAATCGACTCTCAGTCCCTCTGGTTCCGTTGCCCTGAGAATCCGTCGTGGACTCTCCTCTCCCGATGTCTCTGTTTCTTGTGGTACCTTTCGTCTCTCAGGGGTAGTTCACAAACCGACTCAGAACTGTTCGAGTACACTCATTCCTTTAATGGACTGCGACCTCTTTCTCGGTAAGTTTTCCGAATCTCCCTTCTCGTGGGTGACAAGTGTCTCTCGGATCTTGTCGTGGAGAAGGGAGGTCAGTCTGATGTTTTCGGGACACTGAGATTTCAGAACGGAGTCATCATTCCTTGTTTATCGAGATCCAATTTATGTCGACAGAGTAAATTGTTTGGGATTTTAAGTTTTCGCTCTGGGTTTTCCTAGGTAGTCGAAGGTTTAAAGAATTTACGTAGGGTATATTGTTCGATTCATAAAATACCCTTAAGTTTTTATAGGTCGTAGGTGATCAATTTTAAGTGTGTAGACCGTAGGTTGGTTTTCAAACGTCCGTGCGTTTCTATACTGGGTTTACTCGTACGTTTCTATGGTGGGTTTACTCTTTTTTTAGTGACAGTGTCTAAATTTTGTCTTTTACTGAGATTTTGTCATAAGACATATGGACATGAAGTATGTAAGTTTTTCAATTCACCGTATTTTTTGTAATTTTTTTTTTTGTTTTTTCTGGATTTTATTTGAAGACTTCTACTTTTAGAGTTACAGATTTTACTTTTTATGCGATCTACTCCCTGTAGGCACTACCAGGTCACCCATTCTGAGGTGTGGGGGTCACGTCCCCCGGACCCAAGTTAGGGACCAGTCCTTTGATCTGTGGTGTACAGACGGCGTTGCTTCTTCGGGGGTACGGCACTGTTTCCGGGACACTCGGTGTTAATTCTGAGTCATGTCACTTTTATTTATTATTTCTTTTCTATAAATTTTTTTTTTTCTTTCTTTTCTATAAATTTCTTTTTTTATGTGATCTACCCTAATTGTTGTCTAAATTTTCTGACCACTTGATCTTCTGACTCGTTGTCTTTGATAGGTTTTCCTTTGTCTCTTTATTTTAAAAAATTTACTTACCTCGTAGTCACTCGACGCCCTGTTGAAGTCCGTCTGACTGTATGTACATATTGTCCTGAGAGGTTTCTCTTATTCCCTGTTTTTTTATAAACTTCTTCGTTACCGGGGGGTTTACAAATTAAAAATATTTTTAATATTTGGACGTATAACTTTTTCGAGTTTTTTTAAGATTGTGTTCTTTGTATTTCCCTTTATTGTGTCTGTACAGTATTAGTTTAACGATTTTTTTTTTTTACTATTTCTTTTTTTAAAAAATTCGTTGGTCTGTTTTTTTCTGTGTAATTTGTCTCTGTTTGTTTTTATTCCTATTATTGTCTAAAGAGTCGTCTTTGTTACAGTCGTTTTTCCGTCCCCTGACTGTAGAGTCTTCGTGACTTCTTATTTTGAGGGTAGGATCTTAAGATATGGGTCGTATTGACAAAAGTTTTGTTTCCACTTTATGAAAAGTCTGTGTCTTGTTTTCGATTTTCTAAAGGTGTCGTCTTCTCATCGCGATGTTCTTGATAATTTCCTGGAAGTTCGCCCTCCTTTTTACTTGTGTTTTTTGTCTTGAGACCTGCGTCTTTCAGTTCATGTCAATCAATTACCATTGACGCACACATTCGTGTACCGAAAAAAGAATAATAAATTTATAGAAATTTTCTATTGACTTGTAAATTTGTATTTATTTATTTTTATTTTTGTTACAATAATGTCATTTTATATACTGTTTTCGAGTTTTCAACCCTCCCCTCTTTACCTTATAGTTAACGTAGAATTATTTCGACAATTTTTTTAATTTCTTATACCTATTTTATTATAGATTTCTAAGGAGGTTCGTTTTCAAAGATTGCAATATAAAGTTTTTTAGGAGTAAGAGGAGGTCCGAGAAGGATGGGTGGGGGAGCGGGGGTGCCGAATACCCTAGAATCATGAGACTGGCCCTTAACTTGTACACATGAGCCGTCACTAGTGTGTCGGGGTCAGTGACCTGACGGTCCCTAAGGAGATGTAAGAGAAGGAAATTTTTTTTTTCACATTTTTAGAGGGATAAAACGATGTGTAAAAAAACATAGTATAGATTCGTAACTTTTTTTAATCTCCCAAAAGATTATATGGAAAGAGGACTTTGAAGTGATTTTGTCTCTCTTTGTTTTATAAATTTCTTTATTATTCCTTTAAGTATTTTATTTTGTTCGACACCTTTGTCACTAGTTCTCAGTAGGTAGTTAAGAGACAGAGGGTTTTATAAATTATTGAATTGTAGTTCCTTTTCCGACTTTGACTTGTTGCACTTCCCCTCTATGCTTTAGAATTCGGAACCTTTCTGAGTTTTTTGCTCTCCGTGTTTGTTGGCACTTTTGTACGAAATCCCACTCTGATTTTTGTCTTCCTTCCCCAATTTCAGATGAATTCTTTGTCAGCATTGGGGTTTAAGAGAGAAAGGTGAACTCCTCTGTATATGGAACGGGGTCGACTGGGAATGTTTCTTTAGACCCCTCTTCGAGACGTTGACTTCGAATCCTCCGAGTACTCTACTCGACGACTGTCGGCCTCCCCACCCACCTCACTTACAACTGTCTACATTCTCGTAGTTCATTGAAGACTTGTCGACTCTCGTAATCGGAGACCCTTCACTTTTACTCGTCTACCTCCTGATCCAGTACAATCTTCGGAAGGCAATGGTGACCGGAAAATTTGACGTAAGTACGTAATAAAAATTTAGAACTTGAATATAGTAAAACTGTTTTTAGTAAAATTGACCTAATAGTCTGATGTGTAGTTTCAAAAGTAAAGTGACACAAACAATCAAACATTCAGAAAAAGAAGGGATGGAAGAAAGGTGGACCGAAGAGGTGTCACTTTTGGAGTGAGGTCTAGACTTAAGGTCACCAAAGACCCAGTCTCGGGGGAGCGGTACTTTTGGGACAGTTGCCAAGAAGACCCAGTGGATTGGTCAAACTTACCGGTGGAAGGAAGACATCCTCTTTATTCTTTAAAGGTAATTTTGAATAAGTTCATTGAAATGTGTAGTTCCTATTGAGTACTCCACTCAAACGAGAAAACCTGTGTCTTCAGAGGTGAAAGGTTAAACTTTACTTCATTGAGATGGAATGGACCTTTATATTCATAGCATCGTACTTCAGGTTTTTCTTCCTGAACGGGAAAGCCTTCCGTGGTCGGTGACTGTGGTGGTGGTGCAGTTCGAGAGCCTACACCAGGACATTCTCCTACGACCGGTTCCGAAAGAGAAGATCGAGTTTCCTTACAACCAGAAAGACTTGGTTTTGTTGGACGTGACCTGGTCCGAAAGGTGAGAGGTATCGTAGTGGATACAACAATATCTCTAATTTTTTTTTTCAAAGTTTATATACATAAAAATCGTACGACGATTCAACGAAGTCAGCACAGGCTGGGACACGTTGGGGTATCTGCCGTCGGGTGGTCCGAGAGGGCAGGGACCCTAAGAGGTCCGTTCTTATGATCTCACCCCACGGTAACGGAAGAGGTTACGTAATTTCACTTTTCATTTTCACTTCAGCGAGTCAGTACAGGTTGAGAATCGCTGGGGTGCCTGACGTCGGGTGGTCCGAGGAGGTAGGTACCCTAAAAGGTCCGTTCTCATGACCTCATCCAACGGTAATCGTACCTTCTCATTTTTCAAAAATTTGTCTCGTGTTTTCGTGGGTTAGTAATTTTTTTTTTTTCTGTTTAATTAATCTAAAGTAATTTTAATTCTGAAAACAAGTAATTTTCTATAGTAATTCCCTCATTTTTACGTTCAATGTCCGATTTTCTTTTATAAAATTGTGGATTTAGGTTTCCTGAGTATAGGTCTTAGTAATGTCTTTAGGGTTTCTTTTTCTGTTGATAAGGTGGAAATTCTTCTCATTATTCGTTTTCTAATACTTGTCCGTAAATTAAATTTTTCCTATAGGTTTTCCAGTTATTAGTATGCTTTTCCAAGATATGGTAATGAATTGTTTCTTTACATTTGGTTTTGGTATTCCTCTATGGTGATGAACGGGTAGTCTTTCCACGTTGACATTAAGAGCACGTGAGACTACCCTTACCTTGGCGAGACGTTTCGACAATCCGTCATTGATCATTTTGATTTGGATTGAAATTGCGTCGGTTAAGGTGAGGGTCCATATATGGATTCTCTTTACTGACACATATAGGTAGTTTTTTGTATGTGTGTTCTCACAAGTGTAGTCGAAGTAAGTTTTACCAGGGTTTGACTTTTCTTTGGTTTCAGGTGGTTCTCGTCTCTCCCGTGGACGGTGACGGTTCGGAAAGTGTATGTAGTAAAATGAATTACGAATCTTGAGATGGTTCATTTATTATGGCGAGGTAAAATTTTTATTTGATTCCGGATGTTTCATTGTCCAGGGTTGTTCAGGACCTCTTTTGAACTTTTCTAGACATCCCTGATACGAAACGTCTAGTGAGAATTTTTGGATCAGTTCCAAAATCTCCGTTCGTTAATAAATCGAGTTTTAATTGTGATGGAGCATCAAAGAGAAGATCTCAATCTTTGTGTTTCTATAAGAAACTTTAAGTCTCGGTGAATCGATACACCTAAATACCTTTCATATGTTTTTTTTTTTTTTTTTTGGTTTCGTCGTCACCTCGGATACTTTACTTCGTTTCGTGATGAAGGACATGATTTCCTCTACAAGAATCCATCAATTTTCCTGTGGACAACAACAATTCAGTGCAGGCTAAGAAACACTGGGGTGTCAGATCTACCTTGAGAGGTCCATTCTTATGACCTCACCTAACGGTAAAGGAAGAGATCCTCTAGAAAGGATGGGTCCCTAGTTTGGGTACAAAGGACGTAATCGTTCGTCTAAGAGTATTGACCCATAAATTACTTATAATCCTTTAATACTTACTCATTCCGTTACGGTTTCTTACAAGTTTGATGGTGTGTTAACGTGAGTAGAGTGTGCGATCATTTCATTATGAGTTTTAAGAGGTTCGGTCCGAAGTCGTTATGTACTTGGCACTTGAAGGTCTACAAGTTCGATCAAAATCTTTTCCGTCTCCTTGGTCTCTAGTTTAACGGTTGTAGACGACCTAGTAGCTTTTTCGTTCTCTCAAGGTCTTTTTGTAGATAAAGACGAAAGAGCTGCTACGGTTTCGGAAACTGACACACCTAGTGTTGTTTGACACCCTTTAAGACTTTCTGTACCCTTATAGTCTGGTGAATTGGACGAAGAACTCTTTAGACATACGTCCAGTCCTTCGTTGTCAATCTTGACCTGTACCTTGTTGTCTGACCAAGTTTTATCCTTTTCCTCATGCAGTTCCGATATATAACAGTGGGATGAATACATTGAATATACGTCTCATGTAGTACTCTTTGCGACCTGACCTTCTTCGTGTTCGACCTTAGTTCTACCGGCCCTCTTTATAGTTATTGGAGTCTATACGTCTGTGGTGGGAATACCGTCTTTCACTTCTCCTTGATTTTTCGGAGCACTACTTTCAGTTCACCTCTCACTTTTTCAACCGAATTTCAAGTTGTAAGTCTTTTGCTTCTAGTACCGTAGGTCAGGGTAGTGAAGTACCCTTTATCTACCCCTTTGTCACCTTTGTCACAGTCTGAAATAAAACCCCCCGAGGTTTTAGTGACGTCTACCACTGACGTCGGTACTTTAATTTTCTGCGAATGAGGAACCTTCCTTTCAATACTGGTTGGATCTATCGTATAAGTTTTCGTCTCTGTAATGAAACGGTTGTTTCCAGGTAGATCAGTTCCGATACAAAAAAGGACACCAGTACATACCTACACTCTCAACCCGACACGTCTTTCGACTCACGGCTTCTTAGCTACGAAAACTTGACACCACAACCTCTTCTGAGAACTCTCAGGAACCTGACGTTCCTCTAGGTTGGTCAGGTAAGATTTCCTCTAGTCGGACCCACAAGAAACCTTCCTCACTACGACTTCGACTTTGAGGTCATGAAACCGGTGGAGTACGCTTCTCAACTGAGTAACCTTTTCTGGGACTACGACCCTCCCTAACCCCCGTCCTCCTCTTCCCCTGCTGTCTCCTACTCTACCGACCTACCGTAGTGTCTGAGCTACCTGTACTTAAACTCACTTGAGGTCCTCAACCACTACCTGTCCCTCCGGACCGCACGACGTTAAGTACCGCAGCGTCTCAGTCTGTGCTGACTCACTGACTTGACTTCACTTAATCTTTTGTTTTGGTACAAAATCACCTAATAACGAATCTTCCTCCGATTCAATTTTTTTTTTTTTGATTACTTAAAATTCATTTAACTTTTTGTTTATAATTCAACTCGTATCATCGACGACGACGATTCAGTGAAGTCGTATAATCTCTATCGATCTATACCGGTTTTAGTATGTATACCAGGGTCTTTGGGAAAGTAGACCCTTCGTGCTTTCCGACTTACTACTATCGTCCGTTTCATCTGTTTTGTCCGACTGACGGTCTGAGATGGGGACTTCATTCGTGACGACGAGTAAAAAATTTGAATGTCATAGTCTGTCGTTGTTTTCCGACCGGTAAAAAGTGAAAAAAACGTTTGATGACCTTTTATTGGACATTGATATCTAATTTACACTACGACCGTAATATTATATGTCTATGTGAAAAGAAAGGGTAAAAAAGGGTAATATTTTTTTTGTAAAAACACTTATTAGAAAACCTCAAGAATGACTGTATTGTCGTCCACTTAGGCCCCGCACTTCTGGAAGTTAGAAAGTATATTTTCTTGTTTACTCTTGTTAAATAAGTGTGGAATACCTATTCCGTGCCCCAACTCACGACACGTTATGAGTTTCGTCATGGTTTCAGGGACTCTACCGACCAACGAGGAGGTCGTAGGCAAAAAGAGGACGACGAAACCATTATAAAAATCGGTCCGTATATTTATGAGTCTTCGTTGTGTAAAGGTTTGGTTGGGACATACATCCCATAGTGATACACGGATTCAAGACTGACCTCTACTGTGTCGTTGAAAGTCTAGTACGTAGAAGGGGGGAAGAACGACCGACCTAGGTTTCATCCTCGTTCAGTGGGACCTGGTCCGCACACTCCCACTGTGGAGTCCTTATAGTCTCGTTGGTCTCTCCATCCCGACTCCTGAAGTCACAGCGTTTTGACGGTGACGACCGAGTGAAAGTGTACTTTCCTTTTACAGATGGAACAAATTCAGTGAATAAACCTCCCAGACTCTCTGTCGGTTTGGCTCAGTAGGTCCTGAAGTGTTAATTGAAGTACCATGACCCAGAAAGGTAGAGTAGATAAAGTGGTAATTTCAAATAACTCGTTACACTTAAAGGTTGTCTTTCGTCCGTGTGTTATTTATTAACAATTTATTCTTACGTATACATACATTATGTCAGCTTTCGATGGTGGGTGGGAATTCCTACGTCCACCATGACAGTCCCGTTGTCCGTACCTTCTATTGCAATGGACCTGATGTTTGTTCTATCTTTTTAAGGCACTGTCTTTATATACGTCAACATACGTTACTTGACGTGAAGTTCTTTTCTACTTCTGGTGATTCCTGTCAACTTTTTTTTTTTTTTTCTATTTTGAAAGGAGTAGAGAAGGAGAAAGACGGATATCATTTCACTTTTCCTTCTCTTGGTCCGATATAAATCAACTCCCTCGACCCCTCTAGGACGTAAAGAGAGATTGTCATGTGATCCGTGTATCCTGAAATTTTCTAGAGTCAAACCCAGGTGAATTCCCTTTTTGGTAAAACTTGATATGTGTAGTTATTAAGTTTGTGTCCACGAGTGAAAAGTGGTATGGTATAAATAGAGAGTGAAGGATTCTGTTATTTTGATATAATAACTAGTAGGTTCATTTTTAGAAGAAAAATCCATAGTACATTTATAGGAAACAAGTAAATAGAAACGTAGAGTCTAGGGGGGTTAGGGTATTTCGGGAATTAGTTTTGGAGTCCCGGGAGAGGAAATCGGTACAGTCGAAGGTTGTAAAGGACGGATAGTCCAACTAGTAAGTTCAGTTGTAGAGGTCTCACAACGAAACTTAACAGTGGAGTAAGGGATCCCGACTTGTGGAAGTAATGTCATGTATTTGTATTGTACTGTCGTTGATGTATTCTTTCGATAGTTTTTGTAAAATACCTAACTACCGAGTTTCGATTTTAGAATTAAGATTCAGTTTCGGAAAGTGGTAAGTGGGACGACGGAATCAAAGATATTAAGAAATAAGAGGAGTAGGAGGGGTCATTTAAATATGAGGAGGATCCTCTTTCAATCCTAGGTGTACGACAAGATTAGAGTTTTAAAGTTTATATGTCGGATAAGTTGATAAACAAAGGTCCCGGACTTTACACGGAAGGCGAGTTGAGGTCGGTTGTGAACGAGCAGGAAGTAGTGAGTGGACGTGGGAGGGAGTCCGGACTGGAGGGTGGGTCAGGAGAGTGTCGAGTAGTGAAATGTGATTTTTCGTTAGTTCTCTCAGGTGTCCCGAACTTAGGAATGAGAGAATGGAGGTCTTACACTCTAGATACTCCTGTCTTTTAAAACAGAGAAAACAAGTTACGATACAGGGGATTCTTGGTCTTGTCACGGGTGTCTGTCCTCTGTAGGTCAGTTGTGAACGTATTATTTGTTCGTTTGAGGTGGAGAATCAGTGTTACACTGACACCTATTTGTAGATTGGTAAACATCAAGGTAAATAAATATTTTAATTATGGTAGAGTTTCGTTGTCACAGACTGTGTTTGACGCTCGCACGAGTCAGTGTAGGCTGAGAAACGTTGGGGTGCTCGCCATCGGACGGTACGAGGAGACAGGTACCCTAAAGGGTCCGTTCTTATGACCTCACCCAACGGTAAAGGAAGAGGTCCCCTAGAAGGGTTGGGTCCCTAGTTTTGGTCCAGAGGACACCGATCCCATTTAAGAAATTGTGACTCGGTGGAGACTTCGGGCACACTGTGTATAATACCTGAGTCAGAAGGATAAAGACGATGATCATTTATGATAACCCTCCACCCCCCCCCCTCCAAACTTCTCCCTCCCCTGTATACATGTGGATACCGACTAAGTACGACTACATACCGTCTTTGGTTGTGTTACAACGTTTCGATAATAGGAAGTTAAATTTTATTTAATTAAATTTTTTCTGATGATCGTGTATGATAATAAGATGAACCCCGAAGGGAACATGAGTCGACCATTTCTTAGGCGGACGTTACGCCCTCTGGATCCAAGCTAGGGACCCAGTCCTTCTAGGGGACCTCTTCCCTTTCCGACGGGTGAGGTCATAAGACCGGACCTTTTAAGGTACCTGATATATAACGGGTACCTCAGAGTTTCTCAGTCTGTGGTGACTCACTGGAAGTGACTAATGAGGTGAGTAACGTTGAAATATAGCATTACTCGAGGACCCCTCATTCCTTTGACAGTGCAAGTCCGGGTCGTGGATGGTATCTTATTATCGAAGGATCATAGCACTTGTGATTTAGATTGTCACGCGCGCTTCTTAACGCCATTTTCAGTCAAAGAAGGGAAGGAGGAAGGTCAGAGGAAAGACAGTGACAGTCGGAGGAAGTCCAGACAGAAGTACGTGAGTAAGGGAAGAGTAGTGGAACGGCAGACTGAAAGGAGAGTCAGAGAGACGACTTTGGCGAGAGATCGGGTAGTCACTGGAGTGGAGGGTTTACGTTATCCGGAAAGAACTAAGGGTGAGTTGGGATTGGACACTATTTTGTGTAACCGGGTGTTGAAGATTGTGAAGAATTTTTCGAAACCTGAGATGTGGTCACGGGTGAGGAGGAAGGGAAGGTCGGAGAATAGTTGGAGAAAAGTCGGACACTATGGGTGGTTACGGCGAATTCGGACCACGTCAAGAGTAGGAGAGGGACTAACTCGAGAGATGAGTAATTAAAGTGACTTTAATCACTTTAGTCAGCACAGACTGAGAAACGCTGGGGTACCTGATGTATCGGGTACGTTAGGAGGTCCGGTCTTATGACCTCACCAATCAGAAAGGGAAGAGGTCCCCTAGAAGAGTTGGGTCTCTAGCTTGGGTCCAGAGGACGTAACGTCCACCTAAGAAATGGTCCACTCGGTATTCTCTTCCGGTAATTAATTAATTAAAGTGATGTGGGAGATGAAACCACTACGTTGAAGTAATTAAAGATTGGACCTGAGCCCAAGTTTACACGTTGACGGATTCCGTGTGCAAGTGGACCTATAAGGTGGTAGTCGGGTGAGAGCCTCCTCATGACATATCTTTACTTACCCACATTCTCAGTCTCCTGTTCAAGGACAAGGTCAAGAGGGTGATTGTTGGGCACACTAAGATCCGTACAGGTCGGAAGTCAGAGTTGTCATTTTACTCAGTTCTAATTTGGAGATGGTAAAATATTGAGACTTATATCATAGTAATCAGTAAACCATAGTAGTTTCACTTAGGACAGTCGATGAGGTAAGAAAGTTTAGAGACGGAAACTCGGAGGTGTAGAAAGGACTGAGTATCCGTTACATGGTGGTTCGGGATAGTAAAGAAGGAAGACATTGAAGTCGAGGACCAAACCGTTTGTACCAATACGTTCACTTCCTCATACATCTCCTCTCTCCGGAAGGATTGTTAGTCCTTCCGGTCTGAAGTCCCGGGTCAAAGCGTGATTGACATTGTCGTGTTCATTTAGTAAAGTGAATGGATACAGAGTCAAAGAAGATGTTTTAGTCCGTCAATCCATTTCGGTAAAAGGTCGAGATTTTGAGCTACGAAGAAGTTGTTGACTTTTGAAGGACTTATGGGTTTAACCGGTTTGAACAATTCCTTGGATAAGTACGAAACCAAATTGAATTTAACATATCCGGACCGATTTCTTGTCTAGTTTTAAGTACTATTTTCTTCGTTGAACGTGTCCTTCCTGAGGTGTTTTCTGCTCCAAAAAAAATTCCCTCTCTCTGTGGGGTAAACGTCACTTTAATGAAGGTAAAGAGACCTTAGTATGACCTCTAGATTGGAGGTCCCTACCATGATCTTTTTGGAAATTCACCATTGGAATATACGGAAGAGGGAATCGTTTCATTAGTAAAAGGTTCAACTGTAAAAGACTCAGTGCGAGTGAATATACTTGTTAATTATAGACAAATCATATACTTCTCAAGTACGAAATAATACAAGTGAATGTACTTGTTGTCTACACTGTAAAATATATGTATGTTTTCTATGTCGGACTGGTCAGTATAGATAGGAGTCATATGTGAAAAAAAAACCCCCCCCCGAGGGTCAAGGGTCTGGTAGGCAAATGTAAATTCATTTGAATATTTGGATTCAAATCCTTTTTGACTTCAAATCACTCGAATTTTAGATTAAATTTTTTTTTTTCCACTCACCATTTTGATAATATGACGATTAATAGTCACGACATTTATCGAGATTCATTATGACATAGTCAGTAGTAAAGTTTCATACATCTTTACAACTTTTATAAACCTATTAATATTTCCTAAGGTTATTAACTGTACCTACAAAAAAGATTTATGAATTTCGTGACTGAATCGGAGAGGAAAAATTATGTGTGGAATTAGGTCTAATTGGTGATGCAAATTTATACGAATAAATTAGCTACATATTAACCTGAGTCACCTGTACTCAAACTCGTTTGAGGTCCTTTATCACTTCCTGTCCCTTCGGACCGTACGGCGTCAGGCACCCCAGCGTTTCTCGACTTGTGTTGATCCGTTGACTTGTTGAAGTGGTTTTCCTGTCTGTTTATCTTACCGACTTTCTGATTGTTCACTTTAATTAATAATGACCCTTTCTAAACATCTCTGATACCTTTGATGTTGCGATTAAGTAGGACGACGACGATTCAGCGAAGTCAGCACAGGCTGGGACACGCTGGGGTATCCGTCGTCGGGTGGTCCGAGGGGGCAGGGACCCTAAGAGGTCCGTTCTTGTGACCTCACCCAACGGTAACGGAAGAGGTTACGTCCTTTCTCTTTTCACTTTCACTTCAGCGAGTCAGCACGGGCTGAGAATCGCTGGGGTACCTGACGTCGGGTGGTCCGAGGCGACAGGGACCCTAAAAGGTCCGTTCTCATGACCTCACCCCACGGTAACGGAAGAAGATCTAAAGACTTAAAAATTTCCTGTCTTCTGGTACATCGTCGTGTCCGATTTGTCTTCGTCTACTCTGTTAACTTAAGATTCACCGGAAGGATTGGGACCCTTTGTATGTAAAATTCCTTGTTCAAGATAGTCCTTTTCGTAATACCCCCTTTCTTCAAATTTACGAGGAGTTTATAAACTTTTGTTACTATTTGAGTTGCTTTGGTCAATAAACCTTCGTTATTAACGATAAAGTCCATTAAGTCTGTCTTCAATCATCTAGTTAATTTGTCAAATCTGGTCCCAAAGAGTTGGAGTCGTGGTGACCATAAAACCCACCTATTGAGAAACAATGCCCCTTGATAAGGTGAGTGACATCCTATAAATCGTCGTAGAGAGTGGAGAAGAGTGGTCCATGGTTAGCGCGAGGGAGAACCCTCTGAGTATGTGCGGAGGTCCGTAACGATTCACAGGGTTGGTCCGTTTTGGTGGGACCCAATTTTTGGTGACCCCGTCTCGCGCGGAGTCAAGAGTAGGAAGGACAGGTCTCTCAAGACTTTTCGCTTAGGATTGATATGAATTTCTGTGTAAAGTGACTCGTCGCACGTACTGAGTCCCATTTCAATACTGGACTCAAAAGGTAAGAGGAAAACTTTATGGTGTCAAAGATTTCTCGTTTTCGTTGTGTGGGTTTTTGTCTTCGTATGGTAAAAGTACGGAACAAGAACGACCGTCAGAAAATTTCAAGGGTTAAGTGTTTCTTGCGGTTTCTTTTGTGTAGTAGTGTATGTTTCCATGGCCCTTTGAGAGTCGGTTGAGATCTTGAGGACCCACACCGAGGAAAAACGACTACCACCCTCACGGAAAACAGAGTTCGATCATATGACCATCTATGTGTATAAAGATTCCAACAAAGGTACTTTTATGATAAATTTGTGTTGAGTTATCTTATGATCCCCTTTGAATGTAAGATTAATTAATTTTCAAATGTTCCTTCTAATAAAAGTAGACAGCATCTTTTAAAAACATAAAATCGTGTCCATCACCAAACCAGTGATTCAGTACGGGTTGAGAACGTTCAGGTACCTGACATCGGACGGCCCAAAGAGACAGGTACCTTAAGAGAACCGTTCTTATGACCTCACCCAACGGTAAAGGAAGAGGTCCCCTAGAAGGGTTGGTCCTTACCTTGGGTCCAGAGGACGTGACGTCCGTCTAAGAAATGGATGACTCGATACTCTCTTCGGAGGTGTCTTACGAATCGCGTGTCTTACAACTTGTTTTCGTGAAAAAGAATCAGTTAATTCTTAAAACGTCACGAAGTACCTAAATACTTTTAGTTAATACAGTCTTTACGTCTCTGACTTAGACTTTTACTCTTTTTTTAGAAAAATTATCTTTCTTAAGTTATAAGTGGAATAAACTGAAATGGGATTTTTATTCTTGTGGTGGTTTTAGTTGGACCAATGGACTTCCAAAATTAATAGACATAAGGTCAACTTATTCTGAAAGAATTGACCGTTATAAACTAAACCTAAGGAGTAGTAAAGTTTTGTATTTCTTACTTAGATGAAGAGACGAAAAAGTGTATGATACAGACATTTTAGATGAAAGATTAAACATTATATGAAATCGGAGGGATACCTGACATCGGGCGGTCCGAGAAGAAAAGTACCCTAAAAAGTCCGTTCTTATGACCTCATCCAACGGTAAAGGAGGAGGTCTCCTAGAAGGGTTGAGTCCCTACCTTGGGGACAGAGGACAGAGGACGTAACGTCCGTTAGCCTAAGAAATGGGCGGTTCGGTGACCCCTTTGGGTCTTCTTATTGTTGAGTTATGTTTTTATGACTGTAATGTTTGATATGAAGGATATCACGTTGTTTAGTTAAGTTTAATTCGTTGTTGGATATCCCTTTAAACTAATAGATAATTATATTTTTAATTTAACGAACCCAAAATCCTCGAAAAAGTGATGACGGACCGAGGAGTTACTCAATTTAACCTTAGACACTCAATCGAGGTTCGTAACCGTCCAAAAATTTTTGGGTTCAATAAGATTTCACGTCGTCTCGACCCTTGGTGTCGAGATATCGTTGATTTTCTAAAAAAAAAGGAAAATTGATTTTCGAAAGGGTAGTACAAAGGGGGAACTATAAAAATTCTCTTATACGAAAATCTTAGAGTTTCAGTCCTTTTACAAAATTTTAAGTCTGATTGAAATTTGATATCAACACAACAAATTTGTTAAAGAGTTGTACTTTGTGTTCCGGTGTCTTTGAAATTTCCGTACGGATCAGTAGTCTCCATTTAAAATTTGGTTAAGAGTTTGTTCAAGTGTACGGGTTCCCAAGGGATTATAAAGTTTCTTTATAATTCTGATATACTGGTTTAACACTCATTACCGATGGTGACTCCTTGACCCCTCCATCTCTTCTGTAATGTAAAGAAGAATGTTCAGAGGTAATAAAGTAAAATTTATTAATCACTCATATAGAAGATACCGAATCCTTAGTATTTTTACTTTTTTACGTACACGATGTAGAATCTTTTGGTTAAGATGTTTCCGGATAAGATTTGTCCCTTCGGACCACACGACGTTAGATACCCCAGTGTTTCCTACCCTGTGCTGACTCGTTGACTTGTTCGGGACAAATCACTTTTGATCCTGTTAATACGATCGTGTGTAGTAGTGTAAAGAAAAGACGATGATGAAAAGAATTGAAATACTGAGGTCATTCTGTCATTTGTTATCGATTATTTTGTCAAAACGAGACGCTTTGATTACGGAGTAATCCATCTCTAGAAGTCAGTTCGCAAAGGAACTGTCCACAATTTCGTCGTTTTCTCTAAAGCTGTGATACTCGATGAAAGACACCCCTGACTTTTCTTTTCGTGAGTAAACTTTAAGTTGTGACGTTACGACTTATGCATAGAACCGAATTTTGATGTATCCAAAACTATGAGGTTTTCGGTCGGTCTTACCCTTTGGGGCAAAAACCAGGCAATCAAGAAAAGAGAGGAAGGGTTTTGTAAGATGGGTTGAAGCACAAGTTTAAAGTCCCGACTCTAAATGACTTCTCAGAAGTTACAAGACAACAACGGAAATCTAAAGCGTTTACTTTGCAGACCGGTAAAGTTGTCTTGTGTGTCGTTTGTTTTTATTTCAGTCCATTTTACTATCTACTTTAGTTTTGACTGCTTAAATACCACTGGTAAACAAAAATAAATTATGAAAGTGATAAGCAATACAGAAGTTCTTTCGTTTTCTTGCATAACATGGTGTGCATGATTTTTTTGAAGAATTTTTAGTTAAATCCGGTGTAAGATAATAGAGGAAATCCCTCTATTCACACCCAACTTTTAGTTGGAAGGATTATGAAGAACATTGAGTTCCAGCAATCCTATTTTTATCAAAGGTTGAGTCTGTGAAGCGTCGGAGGTGTCGAAAAATTTTCCAACTTGTTATGCCGTAGATATAAAAGAGTCGAGGGACCCGGGCAATTGTTCCGGTCTCGGTGAGCCGGGCGCCCACACGCTTCGCGGGTCCTTCCTTCCCCGGGCGTCGGGTCTCGCGGGTCGAGTTGGTCCCGCCCCGGGCGCCCCGTTTCGGAGCCTTGCTGCGGGGCCCTGGTGGCTGGGAGCCCCGGCGGGGTCCGCCCCTCCCCTCCGCGGTCCGCCCGCCGTCGTCGGGGTTCCCCGTGATTGTCAGAGGGGGCTCGCGTCCCGGGCTGGAGGCTTCCACCGGCTCCTTCCGGGGCGGGCACGGGATGGCAGGGCTGGGGCGCTCGTCGGGGACCTGGGCTTATTCGGCCGGTTCCCTGTGGTTCCTCCCCGCGCGCCAGGGTTGGGGCCCTGCTCCTTCCCGCCGCCGCTCCCGCACGCCAGAGGAGCCTCGATGTCGTCGCTCCCGCCACCTCCACCGGTGCCTCGCCCGAGCCCCCGTTAGCCCGCGGAGTGGACGAGGAGGGCTACGTCGGCGAGCGACTCCCCTGTTGTACCTCGGAGGCGGAGGTCGTCTTCGTCGTCCCCGCGTTTTTCCCGTCCCGACCCCGCCCTTGCTTGGTCCGGGACCTCCGCCCTTTGCCCGCACCGGACCCGAGCTTGTCTTTGATCGCTCCTGCCCGTGCGCTTCGGCGCTCTCTCGCTCTTGTGTCTCACAACCGTTCCCAGCTGGCTCCGCGTCGCTCGCGGATCGCCTGACCCCGCCCTTTCGCGTGCGCCGTTTTAGGGCGGTGGCGGGCTGCGCTCACGCGCACGCGACCTCAGTCTGAGAGCCAGACCTTATGGACCCCGACGCGTGACCCTCGTTGCCAGGGAACCCTTAACATCGGGGAGCAAGAGACCAATGGGCGGTCGCCAAGGGCAAACCGCTTGAGTAGGCCCCGCCCCTCCTTCGCCTTCTCTCCCTGACCCTAACAACGCCGAGAAGCTGCTGACTTGATGTTGAGGGTCGTCCGGTACGCCCCTCTTGACTCGGCCGGTCACCAGGGGCGGGTCGAATCAGAACTCCGGTTCGGGTCCAGGCTCCGGAGCTACCTTGGCCGGAGTCTGGGGATGGCCGGCGCAAACTCTCCCAAAGCTACAAATTGCGACCGGCCTCGGTATCCATCCGCCGTGAGATGGGATTCCTGCCTTCCCTCCGGAGTTGGTGCCTACTGCACTCGTAGTGACCAAAAAATTTACTAAAACTGAAGTGTTCCTCTCCTCCCGCACTGAAGTAATAGTGGTAATGTCGATGAGGGCTATAAGGACAGAGCCGGGTTCGGACTACCGGGTGGTAGCGATGAGAATTGTCGATTGTATTCTTGAAGATCCCTTTCAGGAAGGTGACCGAAACAAGAAAGATTCGATACCGGCATAAAACATTTGGAGACCGAAGGACCTCGAACAGAACTTCAACGAAACCGTTACTGTGACAATGAATTTGACATACCATCTAGTTATGTTTTGTGCCAAGAGGTTTTTACGAAAATAAGTGTGAGTATACACTAACGTTTTGACCGTCAACAGTGTTAACTTCTTATAACAATAAAACCTAAACAACCCATCCCTGTCAACAGAACCCCCATTCATCGACTACTCTCCGATTTCACAGACAGCGGTGGTGGTCGTGGTGGAGAACGTAGTGGGAACGAAGTAAGTGAACTGTGTATTAAGGTGAAAGAAGACAGAAGGAAAATATTGGATGGGTCTTGGAGGAAGGTCGGTAGAGATCCGACACGTTACGGGAACTAGACACAAAGTAAGGGTCTCACTAATCCGGTCGTCACTTCTTCATTTCTATTAAGATGGATTTGAATGGATTTCTCCAGGACAACACAAAAGAAAAGGGGACGAGGAAGACTAAGAGACGTTTGAGAGGTCTAATAAATTTATGGAGGAGGTCCGTAAAATACGCTTAGATTTAAGTTCGATTTCATTGACTGGTTCCTCTTTGATCTACACTTATAGTCCTGTTCACCAATGGACCCAAAGTGTAACAGACGTGTCTTTCGTCCTGGACGTTCTACAATGTGTTTAGGTTCCGCATACGCCGTACGAGACTCTTTCCCCGGTCTCTGCTGATTACTGAACAGTGTTAACGTTATTTGTTAAATTCTTCAATTTAACTTGTACCACCACTACTCGTATATCACAATCAGTAAGTCAGTATAGGTTGAGAAACGTTGGGGTACCTAAGGAGGTAGGTCCTCCGAGGAGGTAGGTACCCTAAAGGGTCCGTTCTTATGGACTCACTCGACGGTAAAGAGGTCCCCTAGAAGGGTTGGGTCCCTAGCGTGGACTCAGAGGACGTAACGTCCGTATGAGAAATGGTAGACTCGATAGTCCCTTTGGGGATATGAAGGGAAGGGGTAGGAAGAGATATTCTGACGAGTTGTAGATTGAAGACAAAATGAAAAGAAAAACAAACACAGAAGGGTAATCTTGTATTAAATGTTTGTCTGTCCTTAAAAACAAACACAAGTGACGAACATAGAGGTCACGGGGGTTTGTCACGGTCCGTCTTTCATCTTTGAGTTTATGAATGACTTTCCTATTTATTTCTTTCACGTACAATGTGCATTGTGATGGGTGAGAGAAAAAAACAAGGAAATTATGATTTATAGATTAAAAACGAAAACTTGTTGTATGGGACAAGATTAAACACAATCAGTGAGTCAGCACAGGTTGAGAAACACTGAGGTACCCGATATCGGACGGTCCGAAGAGACAGGTACCCTAAACGGTCCGTTCTTATAACCTCACCAAACGGTAAAGGAAGAGGTGACAAGATAAAATTCCCAAGGGTTATCTCTATGTAACTTTACGTGGGACAGTCCTTCACTGTCGTTTATGACTGTAATGTAGAACGAGTCATATTGTAGTAGTTCCAGTTACAGTCGTGGAGTCGGAAGACGTATATAACATCTTCAAAAACCGTGAGCCTTGTTGTGTTATGTTTACTATCTATCTGAAATCCTAATCAGGGTTGAGTCTTTTGTTGAGGACATTTGTTCTTCGGACAAAACAGTAATGACAAAGGAAGAGTTCATGAGTACCAATAGCTTTGGGACCTCTATTATATCATACTGGTCTCCGACTCGAAAGGAACACCAAAAGTTCTTCATCCACTGTATATCTATACAAACTTACCAGTTCCGGTGACGGAAACACCAGTCTGACTGGACCAAGACTTGAGATCGAGTGATCGACATGTCAACCCACTCAATCAAATGGAGAAACTTGAGTAAAGTAGTAGTAGACGGTTTATTAAACTTATGAGTTCGGTGTCTCAACAGTATCAATCAATTCACTCTACACAAACCATTAATACTGACTACGTACTAATCACGAGTTTTTAACCATTAATATAAGTAAGACCTTTTCGTTTTGTTTCAGTATGTATAAGTTGTATGATTTCATACAATGTCTCCTGTTTTTATCGTTTTGACAAAAGACGTTACTCTAGGTGACACTTAGTCCAAGGTTTCGAAAGGTTTTTGTCCCACAAACAATACATGGTCCGTGTCACTATCCGTCATTACGACGGTGTTATGTATTCCGTGTAAGAACAGGAGGTCTCTGAGTGTCGGAACACCCCATCTGTCGGTTTATGTATTGGAAGTGAGTGACACGACCCTGTGTGAAGTCTGAGGAGAGGATGGCGGCTGAGCGTCCTAGGTGTAAATTCGTTGTCAGATCCATGAGTGTTCCCTGTCTGACCTGCTGACCGTAAGGACCCACAGTAAATTTATGGAATGAAACGAACACATATTTTACCCCCTTATTGAACAACAGGATCAAACAGTTTTCTTTTCAGTTAGGATTGAGAATCCGACAATATTCAACTTATAGTCCGGAAGTTATATCATTGTCTTATTTTGGAGATTTAGATAGTCGACGAAACAATAACAATTGACGTCAGTTGTCGTGTTGACAGAATTACGGAGTTTTTCTGTGATCTTTTCTAGTGATCTTAAACGACAATTCCTTTCCTTCGTGATAGTAAACACAATTTTTCCCACACACACACACACACACACACACACACACACGTGAGTCAGCACATGAGTGAGACACTGAGGTACCTGACATTAGGGTTTCCGAGGAGACAAGCACCCTAAAAGGTCCGTTCTTATGACCTCACCCAATGGTGAAGGAAGAGATCCCATAGAAGGGTTGAGTCCGTAGTTTGGACGTAGAGAACGTCGAGGATGTGTCCGTCCGTCTAAGAAATGGTTATGTGATGGACCCTTCGTAACTTTTCCATCTATTCCTATATCTAAACGATATAAGTGGGAACGTAAATGGTGGTTTTTTCGAGGACTGTCGTCAATGGAGACACTCACATCTCCCCCTCTGGTCACCCATGTCTCTCCAATCACTATCTAATTTTGAAATATCATATATATGAAAACTCTTATTTGTATATAGTCAGATCAAGTCAACGAGTCAGCACAGGTTGAGAAACGTTGGGGTACTTAGCGTCGTGTGGTCAGGAGGGACAGATAGTGGTTGAGGGCCTTAAGTGAGTCTGAGTGCAGGTAGCTCAGTCACTACGGTAGGTCGGTAGAGTAGGAGACAGCAGGGGAAGAGGAGGACGGGGGTTAGGGAGGGTCGTAGTCTCAGAAAAGGTTACTCAGTTGAGAAGCGTACTCCAGCGGTTTCATGACCTCAAAGTCGAAGTCGTAGTAAGGAAGGTTTCTTTAGGGTCCTGACTAGAGGAAGTCTTACCTGACCAACCTAGAGAAACGTCAGGTTCCCTGAGAGTTCTCAGAAGAGGTTGTGGTGTCAAGTTTTCGTAGTTAAGAAACCGTGAGTCGAAAGAAGTGTCAGGTTGAGAGTGTACGTATGTACTGGTGTCCTTTTTGGTATCAGAACTGATCTGCCTGGAAACAACCGTTTCATTACAGAGACGAAAACTTATACGATAGATCCAACCAGTATTGAAAGGAAGGTTCCTCATTCGCAGAAAATTAAAGTACCGACGTCAGTGGTAGACGTCACTAAAACCNNNNTTTCAGACTGTGACAAAGGTGACAAAGGGGTAGATAAAGGGTACTTCACTACCCTGGTCTACGGTACTAGAAGCAAAAGACTTACAACTCGAAGTTCGGTTGAAAAAGTGAGAGGAGAAAGTGAAAGTAGTTTTCCGAAAAATCAAGGAGAAGTAAAAGACGGTATTCCCATCATAGTAGACGTATAGACTCCAATAACTATAAAGAGGGCCGTTAGAACTAAGGTCGAACACAAAGAAGGTCAGGTCGCAAAGAGTACTACATGAGACATATATTTAATTTATTCGTCCTACTGTTATATGTCGGAACTGCATGAGGAAAAGGATAAACCTTGGTCAGACAACAAGGTACAGGTCAAGATTGACAACGAAGGACTGGACGTATGTCTAAAGAGTTCTCCGTCCAGTCCACCAGACCATAAGGGTAGAGAAAGTCTTAAAAGGTGTCAAATAACACTAGGTGTGTCAGTTTCCGAAACCGTAGTAGTTCTTTCGTCTTTATCTACAAAAAGACCTTGAGAGAACGAAAAAGGTACCAGGTCGTCTACAACCGTTAAACTAGAGACCAAGGAGACGGAAAAGATTTTGGTCGAACTTGTAGATCCCACACTGATATAATTTTAAAATTAATTTAAAAAAGGATTTTCAGTTCCTTTTGTTTGACTGTTATTTTACTGGATCTTCTACTTCACCCTTTAATCGAAACATTTATGACAGGATATTTCTGTCCTGGTTCGTTCAAAAGGGTCGAGCCACGAAGCCGGCATTTTTAACGAGTCGTCTTGCGGACTCTTTACCGGCATGAGGTCACTCGTGCGATCGTTAAGGTAGACTCGGGAAGGGACGGACTTTTTAATATGACTTAGGAGTATTCGGAAGTAAGAAATCCCGAGACGAAGATAAAGATTTATGAGACCGGGACTTTGTCGAGGTAAAAGAGAGGGAAAACGGGGTTAAGTTCGGGAACCGAGATCGGTTGGACCTGATTGATGTGGGTCTTGTAGAATGTGAAGATTCGGAGGTCAGTGGAGTTTTCCGACCCCCAGAACACAACGTAATTACGTCGGACACCTTCCCTTCCCGTTCTCTCCTAGTTTCGATCCGGTTCACGACGGTCTGTTCGGTCGTGACTTCATGTAGTACCTGACCCGACCCTCTTTTCACACGAAAAAACACACTAACCAGACGGGTCTTCCTCCAGATAACATATGGACGTCTTTTCGTGGGGTACTTAAACGAAACGTGGTAAGAGACAACGGAAATTCCTGGAGGAATGGTGAGGTTCGAGGACACACTGAATTAAAGAAGTAGTTTGGAGGAGTTTAGTGATATTGAGGTATCACTAAGGTAGATGAGAATTTAAGTATGTTAGTGAACAGTAGATTAGTATCACAATATCAAAACACAACAAACCCTCAACAAAACCGACGATAAATTAAACATAAAACAAAATTGAAATACACTCATACAAGATTCGGAGTGGATCGAACATTTGAGTCCTGTTTGTATAAAAAACCTAGGGAGGTCTAAAGGGTCTTATCACAGTTTGTGTGTCGTTTACTGGTCATTTGTAGACACGTTGTCTAGTCCATGTGTTTATTGTAGGGTCGGTTCTCAGTCAGAGTCCTTTTGCATGACCATGTCGTCTACCTCGTCCTTCCTTTCCGTCGAAGTCCTTGACCTGGCTCGTGTTTCCGGAAAAAAATTTTTGTATAAATAAACCGAAGTAACCCAGAATCAACTCCATGTACTCTAGAAATCAACGTCGTACACCCTAGATCAAAGGACTGGTTCCTAGTTTGGGTCCGGTGGACGTGACGATTGTGTCTGAGAATCGTGATCTGGTGGTCTCTTCAGGGGTGTGTTTCCGGAGAACACACTTTTTAGACTTCCTAGGTTTCTCTGGTGGTTCTGGTGTAGTCGCAGAGCTAAAAATAGAAGAAAAGAGAGAAAGATCTATACCTTTATCCCAAGGAAAGGTCCGTACTAGACGTCTAGGATCGTTGACGACAGTCTCAATCCCTGGTCGTAGTAAGTAAAGAAATAGGTCGTGGATTATTATATTTACGAATTTTAAATATATAAATAGTCTTACCATCGATTGACCAAAATAATAGTATAACCGAACGTAAAGAGAGACAGTAGGTTTCCTGTTCGACGACGTCATAGTTGACTACGAAATTTACGATCTCATTCTATAAACGGTGCTTCAATAAAACCCTTTATAAGAAGACACAGAAAAAAATTCTCACAAAGTTACCGGTCTTCAAAAAAGAAAAAGAAAAAAAAAGGAGGACAGAGTCGAAATGGACTGGAATTTAAGACAGTTCCCGTCTACATCAAGTGGCGGACAAGATCTTCTAAAGGTGACCAGTCTATCGAAAGGGAGAGACACCGACGAACCGACCGATGGAGGGAGAAGTACTCCGACGTAGAAATGTCCTAGACGACTAGGACGTTAACAGGAACCCCAGTAACTAACGACGAAATCGTTATTGTTCTGGATGTCGGAACTAAAAATAATGAGGATCAGATGTAAAGGGAAAAAATTTTCTTAGTACGTGTAACGTTTAGTAAACCGGTCAACATCCATCTTCCGAAATTTAAAACGTTCCGTTGGTCTCTTCGGTTTTTCTCATTTTAGGTCATATTTAATCTATCATAGACCAAAGTTTATGTCAAAGGTGATTCCTGGGGAAAATCCGTTACTTATTTAAGTTAATATACAGAAAACACGGTATAAGAGTTAAAAATTGGGGATTAAAATGGTAGGGTATTGGTGTCGGTTCGACAATAGAAGACCGAGTAGAAAGAGTAATCAAAGAGAGAGAAGGGGAAAAAAAAAAAAAGGTAAGTCTTACAGAAGAGACAATCAATAAGCTGTCCCTTGACCGTTGGAACCTTGGGTTCCATCTGGGGAAAACCCCTTCTCATTGTATTCTTGCACTTCGTCCAAGACGTCGACGTAACGTTACAATAACCTTATCAAAAAGTAAGACATGTCGTAGAAAGAGGTGGATGGTTTACCCTCTAGCATGGTAGACAGGGAGTACCACTACCCCATAATCCTATATAGGTCTTTTTAGGTATTTAGTGGAACGTCTCACCCGGATGTTGACACCAACAGTGGTAGCCTCAGTGCTCCTCCTTGCGTAGTCTGTTTTTTGTAGCCGAGACCTTAAA
Organism: Capra ibex; assembly: GCA_006410555.1. Taxonomy (NCBI): domain Eukaryota; kingdom Metazoa; phylum Chordata; class Mammalia; order Artiodactyla; family Bovidae; genus Capra; species Capra ibex. The sequence continues at coordinate 89,161 of SJYO01046087.1, forward strand.
CGCCCTTTCTATACGAAGTTATTACCTTCGTTTTTCTTTAAAGATAGCAATTTTGTGTATTAGTCGGATTCGATTTTGTTAGTGTCTTTTTAGGCACCTCTTTGTGATTCGGCGTCCCGGGGGGGAGTTGAAGCCGGCGTCACCGCCCGCCTCGAACCACAAACTGGTGCGGGGGACGCGGTCCAGGGGCTCCCCGCGGCGGGTGGAGAGGTTCCCGGTTCCGCGACGCGCCTCGTCCAAAACCGGGACGAAGGGGCCGCCTCGCGGCTCCCTGTCAAGGACGCGGACGCGGGACGCAGTCACCAGCGTTCCGCTGGCAGAGGCGGGGGCGGGGGGCGGGCTCCCGGGAACACGCGGACGCGCCAGCGAGAGGGCGGGAGAGCGCCGCGAGCCGACTCAGTCAGTCAGGCAGCCTCAGACAGGAGCCTCATCCTCTCCGCTCCGCTAAAACCTCTCGGTCGACGGCCTAATAAAAGAGAGGGGAGGGACAGAGGGCAGGGTGTAGAGAGAAGTGGGGAGAGGGCGGAAACGAGCGCGTCGGTACCGCCTCGGCAGCCGTCGGTGAGTCAGGGGCAGGCAGAGGAGCAGCAGGAGGCCCCGGCTCAGGAGACGCGGGCCACCACCGTCGCCCTCGGGCCCTCGGACGGGGCGGGACCCCTGCTTCTCGACGTCGAGGAGGACACGCCCACTCCGCGCGGCCCCCTGGGGCTGGAGCCCTCCCCCTGGGATCCCCCAGTCCCTGCCGTGTAGTAGGAGCGCAGGACCTCCGAAGTCGGGGGCCCTTCCTCGCAGACCTTTTACCCGATTCCCCCTCCCCCCACTGTCCAGAACGTCCGCCACTCCTTTATTGCCCCACACCCCTTTTGTCTGACCCCCTCCCCTCTATAAGGGCGCCCACCCGCAATTGCGGCTCTGACCCGTCCACCCGCGTTCTGTGGTCACCTCCCCCCCACGCTTAGACAGGAGACTTGGCCCCACTAAATCACCTCCTAATCTCTCTGACTCTCCTAGCCCCGTCCAACCACCATCCTCTTTACGGGACAATCCTAAAACTCCCCTACCGCCACTTTCCCAACCCAACGTAACGTCCAAACGTCTGTCCACAACTGTCTTCGTCGGCAAGTACCAACAGAAGGTCTTTTATACCCCACCAAAAAAAAAGCCAATGGGTACCCCTCTTACTCCTTCAAATTATCTTTGTGGCTTCGGCAAAAGACATGATAAAAGTAGGCGGAAATTATTAAAAAAACACCGGACTCAGCCTTACGGGCTAAAAAGTCTCCGAGCCTCCATCTTCCTCCGCACTACTCTTATCGAGTCCCTTCTAAACCCTCCCTCGACGACTGCCAGGTTCTACCTAGGCACCGACGTAGACGTTGTGTCGGACGAGAAGTGACCGCGCCGCACCCCCACCCCTGTGCTCCAATCGTCGAATATAAGGTCTTCTCTTATCTATCTCAGTACGGTTCGTTAGCTGCAAAATTAAGGTACGAAAAACAGCCGACAATAACTAGCTTCATATTGTTTTCCCCCACAAAGGGCGTCTTTGCCCCCTCCCCCTCTTTTAAGTCTGTTTCGTCCCCGACCACCTTGGGGGAAGAGGAGCGTAGAGATACTTTCTGATCCTCCCTTCGACGTCCGGCGAAAATCAAAGGTAACATATGCGCAGACGGACGACCACCCCCGACCGACCGTTCGAGGGGAGCCCGCCTCTAGACGTGACGTCACGGAAGAACTCCCCCTTTTTTTTTTTTTTCGTGGTACTCGTCCACCACCACCAAGAATTTCCTTGAGTCAGAAACTTATTCTTTTCTAAAAACAGCTTCCTGGTATTCGAGCCCCCTCATGTCTATTAAAACGAGAAATAAATCGATGGAATTTCTTAAAACTCTGCAAAATTTTACGAAGTAACAGAGGAAACGCTCTTAGAACGTAACTAAAGAGATTTCTTGTTTTAAATAGACTCGAAATTTATATAAGAGATCCACAAAAAGTTTGTCACCTAAAGGTGTATTTACGAAACCATGGGCAAGCCTAAAAGGTCACACCAATACCTGTAAAGTCATCTTTGTCAATAGTTTCCTTCGAAGACGTTCCGGTTCTACTCGACAGGTCTATTTCCTTACTCCGTCGTTTAAATCTTGGGGACAGGGGAAATTTGGTGATGGTAAAGAGGAGGTTTAAAAACACAAGACCCGTTGGCAGGTCTACTTGTCGTCGAAGGAATATATGAATCGTTGAACCACAAAACCGAAATTAGTGAACAGTAACCAATGAGAATGCAACAACCGGGAAAACACGTATGGAAAACTAAAAGAACTAAAATTTAAAAACTATGTGTACTTTTTATCTATGAAAGTGGTGGAACTTGAGAATAGGTGACGTTTATACATAATTATAACATATTTTTAGTAATTATGTCAAAATCACTCAAGTCACGTTCTCGGAGTAAACAGTCCAGTGATGAACTTTTCACATCGAATTCTGTGACATCACATATCAGTCTTAAAGTAACGGCCTCGAGAAGGAGGAACGATGTACAAAAGAGGTAGAGAGTCTCCTTTACAGAGTCCGAAAACGTGGTACTTTTATTCTACTTCAAACAATAATGTTTTAAACTGAGTATTTTACCTAAGAAATTTTTAAATGGCACAAAATTTTTAGACATCCACAATTACAGTTCGAAATCGAAGTAAAAGTAAGTGATTCGAAGAGAACCAAAATCTTTGAATTTTATTCTCAAACTTTTTTTTCTCATCTACCAGTGAACTACGGACGTCCTTTGTTAACACAGATCTGGATGGACAAATCATTGTTTATAATTTTAAATTAAAGATTAATTTTCACTAATCAAATTTCATTAATCGGAGGTTAATTTTATTTATTTAAATATAAAAAATTTTTCACTAATCACTATCGCGAGAGAGTAGGTCACGCAAGTCACAATCACGTCGACCGTCACTACATACGAACCTCTTCCAGTCCTCGGTCCTAACCGAAGGGTCTAAAGACGGAAACTTCTTGTTGTTTCTAAAGTCTCCGTCTTTAAACTCCAACTCCACTTTCTATGCATTTATTAATCATAAGAAGAATCCTACTCCCAACGGAATGATCTATAGTTCATATCTATGGACAGATAACGGACTTGAAATTTTCACCAAATTATCAAATGACAGATATCGGAAACTTTAAGAAATTAAACGATCTCTGCCAAGAAATAATAACGAGACTTTTAGTACCACGGTTTTATTTCGATGTAAAGAACATAGACAAGTACCTTCAATCGAGTTTCGTTTTTTTGTCGAACCTGTTGCTTTTTTTTTTTTTGTGCGTGTATTCAAAAACAAAATTAATGAAGAAAGGAGTGAGCTCTTTGACTCAACAAGGTACATGAACAATACCGAAGTAAAAATGTGAAACAAGATTGTATAGTCAGTTAGCGTACTAATACATTAAACATAAGTCAGAATTGAGAATTCATTTTTTTTTTGAGACTGATGGATGGACAAGTTGTGACTTCAGACATAACATGTGTACAGTCTAATCGTCACTCACACATTATACCACTATTTGTGTGTCTGAACTCAAGGTCTCTATGGATATAAAGTCAGGACAGATACGAATAACTGGTATAGTGGAACACGTGTAGGACTCGGAGTCCTTACACTGGATCTGTTTAAACGACGGGAATTTAGGATTGAAAATAACTTATTGTTATGGATCATAAACTATGTAGATAGACTTTTATATGTCTATGTTTCTTGTTAACTTATTCTTCACTCTTTAGTATTTAGAAAGAGTGTCACTTCCTACGAGGATATGAAACAAGAAGAAATATTTTCACTTAACCAAAAAAGTCGGAAACTGGGGAGTATAAATATTCTCGACGGTGAGGAAAGTGAATTGACTGGACAATTTCTTCAACCCCCACTTCGGTTCTACAAAGTATCCAGCGAACCGTAGTCATACGATTCTATAAAAGACGTCGTACGACTGGTATTCATATCAATACTATGTAATATTTTGAGGACAGTGACCTTCGTTCTCCTGTCCTTTCCCGTTCTTACCAGTACATCATACCAAGTGTTTACGAACAACTAAACTTACCAAAACTAAGGGACCCTCATCTTCTATAGAAAATTACGACAAAAGAAAATCTCAGTCTAAGTGTTTATTAAATTGGTAAGACTAGTTTGTTTGGTCAGGTGTATATAAATTGTGAATGTGGAAGGAATTTAACTTTAGAGATTCCTTAACAAATACATCATCGACCATTCTCGTAACCACAAAAATAAAAATAATAAAATCTCTACCAGACATTTGTTTTACTTTGATTATAGTGAAAATAACATAAGACACCACCACCACAATAGGTCAGGGAGTAAGCACAGGTTGACAAAAGACACTACTCCTTTAATATATAGGAATGACTATGTCATCAGTAGACAAATTAGAACACTGCAAATATTCGTAGACATTTACTTCGAACCATCACCTCCTTAACCACTGCACAGTAACTTCCCGTCTTCCTTGTAATTCCAACGGTCAAAACACACTCGGTTCTGTAATAAGACATCTTCCCGTGAAGAGAAATCTGATCGGTATTTGGATCTTGATGGTAAAAACATTAAGACTCGTCTTAATGTTTTCGAGGTTTATTTACTAATTGATACACATAAACAACATACATGCATGGAATATCAGACACAGGTTGAAATAGCAATTACTACTTAAATATTGACGGAGGAATTAACATGTCTGAATACTTTATTTATATTTAAAACATCATATTGAAAAATCTACTTTTAATGGTTCAACTATAATACAAGTATACTAAATTCAGTAAGTCCTCAACGTATCCTCTGACTGACTTCAAAATAGGGCAAATAAATATTGTCGCGAAGATCTTAATAAAACCTAGTACCCCATACAATGTCCACAAAAACTCTTCACACATATGATTTACCCGAAGGGTCCACCGCGACACGACACAACACGAATCAGTGAGTTATCACAGCCAAGTCAAGCCTGAGACGTCGCGGTACCTGGCATCGGACGGTCCGAGGAGGTAGGTACCCTAAGAGTCGTTCTTACGACCTCACCCAACGGTACGGGAGGAGGTCCCCTAGAAGGGTTGGGTCTCTAACTTGGATCCAGAGGGTGTAACGTCCGTTACCTAAGAAATGGCAGATTCGGTGTCCCTTCAGGGGTCTACCGTGACCACCATTTCTTGGACGGACGGTTACGTCCCGTGAATTCTCCGCGACCAAGATAGGGACCCAACCCTTCTAGGTGACCTCTTCTCTTACCGTTGGATGAGGTCGTAAGAACGGACCTCTTAGGGTGCCTGTCTTCTCGGACCGTCCGATGTCAGGCACCCCAACGTTTCTCAGCTTGTGTTGACTTCACTGAATCGTGCGAGCGTACATATAATTCATTTAAATCGACATTAGTCATAACGAATACTAACGTAGTAACGTCACAAAATGATGTATAGACACTGATCATTGTAGACAATGATCTCATCCTGTACAATGAGACATTATGACGTTAAAGTCTCTTTTAGGGGAATACAGAATGAAAAGACAAAAACCAACGCGAGACGGTGAACGTCCTTAGAATCAAGGAGTTGGGTCCCTGACTTGGGTACGGTGCCGTCACTTTCGTGACTTAGAATTGGTCACCTGGTGACGCCTTGAGGACGTCTTTTAGGGACATTTATGAAATATCCTAAACACAAAGACAAAATGTAAAACACTATCCCACCCATTAACAATCGTCAATCGAAGGAGAACACTACCAGAGAAATTTAAAGTTTCTCTGTAAGAATGGACAAAAAAGGTCAGACAACCAAGTCAAAAGGAGCATTCGTGTAGTAGTATTGGACCCCCACCCCCGCACCACAACCTCAGCCCGCGAGAGATCTGAAGAAGGAGTGACCGTCAAACGGGAACTCCTATATAACTTTCCATAAGACTTTTTTTAAAAGTCGTTTTGATTATACCTCGGTGGACTTTCGTAAAGTTGTCACCCGTAACAGAAGTAAAATGTATTTTCCGTCTTTATGAACTAAATACAGAATGTGAACACATAACGAAATACCAAATTAAACACGGTCATGTAATTCAACTAAATTGTTTATAAATTCGTATGCAGTTCGTAACACCGACACTTCAATTTCCATGCTACTTTGTCCCTAATTCCTAGGTTGAGTCAAGAAAGTTTATGCATGTGACGGAGAGAAAGTTTAAACTTTGTTGTACACTATTTTTATCAAGGCAGTGGGAGAATTTAAGTCAATAACCAATTGGTTCAAGTCAATTGAATCTTTGGAAGTGAAGACCAGGGTACTAAAGATTCGGTCCATCGAAAAACGAGGTGAAAAGATGTCTTTGAAGAGAGTAGTTTATGTGGTCAATAAAAGGTACAATAATTTAGGTCACCAATGAAGAGAAAGAGTAAATAAATAAAAAATTGGAGTGGCACTCCTCACGCCCTAGAACCGAGGGACTGGTCCCTAACTTGGGAAGGAACACAACCTTCGTACCTCAGAATTGGTGACCTGACGGTCTCTTCAGAGAGAAGGAGTAAAATTTACGGGAACTAAGGAGAGAAATGCGTCGTTAGTCGTTTAGAATGACTAAGACGTCACTGATGGTCAAAAGGGTTCGAGGTAGTGATGATGGGACCCGGTCTGATAACAGTATCGAGAGGACTTAATGACGTCAACGGAGGACTGACTAGAGGTCTGAAAGAGAGAACCGAGAGAAGTCAGAAAAGAGGTGTGTCGTCGACCACACTCAGACACTTTTTACATTCAGTCTAGTAAAGTGAGTAACCGGATACGGGATCAGTGAAGACTAGTGTGAGTCTAATTTACGACTTCAGGAATCTTTCGAATACTTCGGGACATTATAGACCGGGGTCGGACGGGGAACGAGTGGATCGAAATCGGTGTGACCAGAACAAAAGGTGTGGTCCTTATGGAGGGAGTCACAGAATAAACGACAAGTGACACGGATCTTACGAGAAGGGAGTATGTAAGAGTGTCGAGAAGCGAAAGAGTGGTGGGAATCTAGAAACGGACCGATGGAATAGTTTTAACGTATTCTCTTTTTGTGGAATGTCCGAAAAGGACGAAGTAAAAAGAATAGTGAACAGTATTAGACAGAATGTCATAAACTGAATAAATAAAACATATAACAGACGGACGGTGTTTTATCTTCAAAGTAATCTCACCTCTAAAAACGACAAAATAAGTGACGAGATAGAGACTACGGACAGTCTTGGACCGTGTCTCGTCCGGAAACATAAAAAAATTACTCTCGTTTCTGAAATAGTAATACCTTACCTACTCATCTACCTCTTGGAGATGAGGGTACTTTTATTACGTATATTGACTTCATAACGTAGTTGAAAGTGTCTAAGTACTTGATGATATTTTAGATGAGTATTTGGAGTCCAATTCTTTTAAAACAAAAACTTTTATTCTAACATTTGAAACATTTTGGAAGACGTATACCTTTAACTATATAAGTAAAACCACGACTCCTCTCTGAAAAGTATATTCACGTATTATGATATAGGTTTATATGATATACAAATTCTAACAGAAGCAAATGATGAATGAAGACCTGAGATCATAAAAGGTGATTACCGAAATTTAGGTCTTTTACTATTGGTGAACTTACGGTGTAAAACCACATAATCTCTAAGTGAAGATAATTGATGAGTCATCATTGGATCATACTACACCGTCTTAAAATTTTACACAATTTTATTCAGACTAAAGGTAGAAGATTGTCTTAGACTCTAAAACTAAATTATTCAAAATTTGTAATAAACGTCTTCTCATTTTATAAGAATTGTCATTTATATCGCGATGAATCTTCAACCCAATAATTTTGTAAACATTGACTAAATGATAAAAATACGAAGTAAAACAAAGAAACAGTCTGAAAGATTAAAACAAAGAAAACGTTCTTCTCAAGACGAATAAAAAGGAGAATCAAACGTATACGCAAATAAGATGTATACATGGTTCTTTCGAAAGGTCGAGAAAACACAACATTGTCTCACTTGTAGAACTGAAGAGGATCTCACTTTACGTATTGATGATGTAATCATCCCGATTACAGGTCTGAGTTTCAGACAAAGAGTTTATTGTTAAATTTGAGAACGATTCCGAGATATTTACAAGTTCGGAGGTATAGGACACAGAAGACGACATACGACTGGTAGTATAAGACACGGAATACTTTCTACGTCCCTGTACATTCTACTAGGAATCGGTATTCCACGAAGGTCAGGCTAACCTTAAACAAAGGTTATCGTTTATTCAACTTGCCTATAATCGAGAATAAACCAAATAACTAAGGTCTCCCGGTTTTGTAACAATTAACCAGATAAAAATATTATCAATACAATCGAGATCATTTAATTTTAATAATTTTTAATCGGACGGTCAAATACATCTAAGAGGGGGTACGGAGTTCACCCCCTTTACGAATCATTGAACGAAGGTTTCCCATGTCATATCTTCCCACCCCTTTTCATGATGGTACCTCTTTGAACCATTTGAGATGGAGTCGGTCCCCTAGTTCCAATTGTAGTAGTGACTATTCAGTATAATTATCATGTATGGAACTATACCATACTGTTCCGTCGGAAAATGAAGTCACTTCCCAATGGGGAGTCACCATTAGGAGGGATTTTGGCTGTTCGGGTTTAACACCCTGTAAGACACTTTATGTGAACTCGTCAGGAAAAGTTTTAACAGTTCTAGTAGCTTCATTTCTTTCGGACTCTTTAACAGTATCAGGTTTCCTCCGATTTCTATGTACTACTGTTTTACACTACACCAAAGGATCTACCCTAGAACTTTGTCCCTCCCCCGTAATCCCCTTTCAATAACTTTAGAGTCCCTTCATACCCGAAATCAATAATCATTACACAGTTATAATCAAGAAATTAACACTGTAAATAGTTATGGCGGTATGATTATATTGTACAATTGTTGTCGTCTTTGTCACGACTTATTTTCGTCGTTAGAAAAGACATTTATATTTTAAAAGATTTTATTAAAAAATTATTCTCTTTCGAAATTAGTACTTTATCTTTAACAAACCCCTCTCCGTTCATCCATACTCATTACGTCACCTCTAGATCATTCGTGTTTTTCCAAAATTTTTTCCTTTTTTACCGTATTTCAAACCCCTCTTTTAGTCAGACGGACAAGGACCTCGAGACTACTCCCTCTCCTGTCATTGACCGAGTCAAATCGTCAAAAATGACTCTAGGACTCAACGGTAGTTCTTGACACCAGTACTTTTTTTGTCTGTTTCTACTGTGTTTTTTTATTTTGGTGTCCGGTCATAGTGACTACTTGTATCTACGTTTTAGGAGTTGTTTTAAGATCGTCTGTCTTAAGTCGTTGTGAAATTTTTCGAGTATGTGGTACTACTTCAACCCTAAGAAGTTATAAACGTCACACCATGTGGTATAATTGTTTGACTTTCTATTTTTGGTATACTATGAGAGTTATCTACGTCTTTTTCGGAAACTGTTTTAAATCCTATGTAAATACTAATTTTGAGAAGGGTTTTTACCCGTATTCTCCTTGGAATGAGTTGTATCATTTCCGGTATATACCATTCGGGTGTCGTTTACAATAAGAGTCACCATTTTCGACTTTCCTAAGGGGGATTCTAGTCCTTGTTCTGTTCCCACAGGTGAATGGTGACAATAAGTTGTATCAAAACCTTCAGGATCGATGTCGTTAGTCTCTTCTTTTTCTTTATTTTCCTTAGGTCTAAACTTTTCTTCTTTATTTCGAGAGAAATGTCCACTGTACTATGACATGTATCTTTTGGGATTTCTATGATAGTCTTTTAATGATTAGTCACTTAAATCGTTGCAACGTCCTACGTTTTACTTATGTGTCTTTAGTGAATGTAAGGATATAGGACTGTTACTTTTTAGTCTCTTTAATTCCTTAGTTAGGGTAAGTGGTAACGTTGTTTTTCCTATTTTATAGATCCTCATTTGGATGGATTCCTCTGTTTCCTGGACATATGTCTTTTAATATTCTGTGACTACTTTCTGTAGTTTCTGGTGTATTTGTCTACCTCTCTATAAGGTACAAGGACCGATCTTTCTTAGTTATAACACTTTTAGTGACATGACGGTTTACGTTAGATGTCTAAGTGACAATAGGGATAGTTTAGTGGTTACCGTAAAAGGGGTCTTGATCTTGTTTTTTAAAGTGTTAAGTATACCTTTGTGTTTTCTGGGGTTTATCGGTTTTGTCAGAACTCTTTCTTCTTACCTCGACCTCTTTAGTTGGAAGGACTGAAGTCTAACATGATGTTTCGATGTCAGTAGTTCTGTCATACCATGACCGTGTTTTTGTCTTTACATCTGGTTACCTTGTTCTATCTTTCGGGTCTGTATTTGGGTGCGTGGAAACCCATGGAATAAAAACTGTTTCCTCCGTTCTTATATGTTACCCCGTTTCTATCGGAGAAGTCAACCACCATGTCCCTTTTGACTTCTCGATGTAGTTGTGAAAGATTGTGATATGTGTTTCTATTTGAGTTTTACCTCATTTTTGGATTTAGATTCTGGTCTTTGATATCTTGAGAATCTCCTTTTGTATCCGTCTTGCGAGCTACTGTATTCAGTTTCGTTCTAGGAGATCCTGGGTGGAGGATCTCATTTCCTTTATTTTTGTTTTCATTTGTCCACCCTGGATTAATTTGAATTTTCGAAAATGTGTCGTTTCCTTTGATATTTGTTCCATTTTTCTGTTTGGAAACTTACCCTCTTTTATTATCGTTTACTTTGTTGACTGTTTCCTAATTAAGGGTTTTGTGTGTTCGTCAAGTATGTTGAGTTATGGTCTTTTTGTTTGTTGGGTGACTTTTTCACCTCTTTTCTGGATTTGTCTGTAAAGAGGTTTCTACATGTCTGTCGATTGTTTGTGTACTTTTCTACGAGTTGTGGCGAGTAATAATCTCTTTACGTTTAGTTTTGATGTTACATACCTCTCTCATTGTACCTTTGAATGTAATGGCATACATTTTATCTATTACCCTTAAACGACATACAGAGTCCCTTGAGTTTGTCCTCGAGACACAGTTGGACCTCCCCACCCTACCCCTCCCTTTACCTTCCCTCCAAGTTCTCCCTCCCCTGTACACATGTTGATACCGACTAACTATGACTACAAACTGTCTTTTGTTTTAAGACATTTCGTCAATAGGAAGTTACTTTTTTATTTAATTTTTTTTCTTTCTTGACACCAATACTCTCACCTTTCTTACGGAAAACACACACATCCCCCCGAGTCGATATTTCGTTTTTCCCATCGATTTACTATTTTAAATGAATAAAAACAGACACGACCCAGAAGTAAAGACATGCTCCCGAAAGAGATCAACTCCGTCCGCTCCCGACGAGAAGTAACACCATATAGCCGAAGAGTAACGTTACCGAGGAGAATAACCACTCGTGTCCACGGTAGAGCCATCAACACCGTGTCCCTGTCAACCCTAGGAGGGCTTGGTCCATAGCTTGGGCATACGGGACGTAACCGTCCACCTAAGAATGGTGAAGTACTGGTCTCTTCAGGTTTTTATTAAACAAAATTTTAATCTTATTCTTTTTTATTATTTATTTTATTTTAATCTTATTCTTTTCTACAAATTTTCTTGACTAAAAAATAAAAGTAATATGATTAAAATCTATTTAAAGTTTGTGAAGTAAAAAATACATGATCTTCTCCAAAATTATTAGACATCTTTGATCGTGTTTCCTTTTTCGAAACTGCAATATCTTCAGTAAGATGTTTCAACAAGGGTCTTATTGAATAAAGAGATTGTCACATCAGACATAAGACGACCATAACTTCCTTACCTATGGTGGTTTTATTCATTAAGTAACTTTGACAAAAAATGACGTCAAATCTTTTAAGTTTGTTAGTCCAAATAATCACATAAAAGAGGACTAGATTTAGTTTTCAACTGAGAGTGTAGGTTAGGTTTCGAAAAAGCCAGAAAGAGAGGGGGGGGTCGTTAGGCAGATTGTGTCCGAACTATTCTTAAACCTTTGGAGATGACCACACGGAAAAAGGATAAAAAGGAGGGGTAAAAAGGTGACGAATGGATGAGTCGTATGACGACCTCCTTTTCCAATTCTCCATACCCCTGTCCTAGAGGGTAGCAGAAACAAGCTACCTCAAAATTGTGTATTTGAACTCTCTCCTCCCCTCATATTTACATCCCAACAATTCTAAACAAACTTTAATTCTCTAGTCGTTGGATTTTATTAGTGTCTATATCTTTAGAGCACCATTGGCGTTTGGTTTTTAGACATTATCTATGTGCGGGTTTTCTCTCTCCTCCCTTAAGGGACCGTCAGGTCGTCAATCCTGAGACCCGAAAGTGACGACTCCCGGACCCAAGTTTGAGATCAATCTCTTGATTCTAGGACGTTCGGCACTCCACGTCGGGTTTTTTTCGTTTCTCTCTTTTTCCTTAGGTTTGTATTGTGATTTCTCACAGTAGTTTAGTGTTCCCTTCTCTTGTTTTCTTCTTTATCTGTTTCTGTTTATGACAGACAATGGTGAACATACACCTTAGATTGTTTTTACTTATATTGTTTTGTCTGAGTCTCATGTTCGACCACCAATGCTCAGTCCTTTCCCTTTCCCGACCCCGTTCTATGTCCTCATCTACGTCTCCGTGTCTGATGGTACTTATTTCATTTCCGCGATGTCCCTCTAGAGTCTGTCGTGTTCCTTACACTGGTCAAAATTCTTACTGGATTAGTCATAACCATGAAATAAAACCGACGTAGAGTACCATACACCCTAGGGTCAATTGGTTACTAGAATTGGGGGAAGTCACCTTCGTGTCTCAGAATTGACGACCTGACGGTCATTTCAGGGATTTCATTGAAATTTACTTCATATTAGATATTTTTAAAACTTGTTCACTGTGATTTAGGAATCAAATATATTGATTGGGTACTCTTTATTCTAAGTCATTTATTATTTTATTAGGATCCCGAACTTTTATGTATGTATCTACTCTCCTAGCCCCGAGACCTTTTCAGATAACGAGTTGAAAAGAGTAATGAATTTTAATAAATGAATTTTAGTAAATAAGTTTTTCATGGGATAGTACTATTTCTACGTGTACATACGGTTTCTATATACACTTTTCAATTTAATTAAGTACTTTACAATTGTCTTTGTTTCGATTTACAATTCACATAATGAAGTATAATTAACTTCACATAATGAATCATAAAGATTTACAATTCACATAATGAAACATATTAAACTAAGACTCAAGCATACATTAATTTAATTATTTGACTTACAGTATTCATATTGGTGGTGTTTTTATACACATGTATTTGAATTAATCATTTAAAAGTCCATTCATCGTGTATGTAATGTCTGGTCGTCTTCTCTGTTCACTAGACCGACCATCTGTCTCTTCGTCGTAACTGAAAGTTTTTTGTAAGTTCAAATTTAGAACTAAGACTGTAAATATTCGAAGTCAAAAACATTCCTAAACTAAATTATACATATATTTATAAATTAAGTCTCAGACAGCATCTGTGAACCCTGAGACATGCACTTTGTTTCGAGACAAAAGCTTCTCTTCAAAAACAAACAAACAACATCAAAACTGTCAAACAACGTCGAATTTAATAATACTTCTAACTTTTAGGTCACCATATTTCTGATCATTCTAATCAGTGATTTGCCAAAGTAACTCTCTGGACGGTCTCTAGGATAAAATCCACAGGAAAAAGAGGGAGATTTCATGGATTAGGCAAAGTACATCCACCCTTCGTGTCCATACACAATCCTTAATATTCTTTTTACATACAAGTATTATCTTTTAAATCATTTGTTTTTATATTTCTTTTAATTTTTAGTTACTCATCGTATAGGAAACTAAAACATTGTTATTAGAGATCTTTATTACGTACAAGGAGTATAAGTTTTTGAGATTCTTCGTTCTCTTTTTTGAGTATTAGGGAGATGAGTCTCTCATTTATAGTAATAGGTAAAAAGAAGAATTCACTTAAACATAAAAAATGGTTTTACCCCAGTGTAATAAATTTTAAATTTTAATGAAAACATTACGAGAAAAAATAAGTAATATAATCGTAGTGAATCATACTTATTTAAGAGTAGTTGTCATGTTAAAAATTACTTATTATAGGGTAACATATCTATATGATTTTGGATAAATTCGTCAGGGATCATTGAAAATAATTTAGAGGAATTATAAACACTACTTGTCAGAATATTGATGTATATCCGTGTCTAAATAAGAAAATGAATATTTAGACTAATGTATGACCTTAATCCAAAGTAGTCCAGGTGAACACCAGTAAATAGGGAATAGAAGATCGTTGAAGGACCTGAAAAAAGGACGTTTATAACGAAGAAAAAGTATGAGTCAGAAAAAGGAAGATGAACACGGAAAGAGATATATTTATGTGAACAGCAAAGATAAGGATTTTTTAGAGAAAGTTGAGATGGAGAGAGAGTGACCACGGGTCAAAAATCAGGAGGAGAAATAGTAGGTACGAGACGTGTGAACGAGAATCATGAAAAATTTGAAGACAAGTCAAAAGTCACCGACCGGGGGAGGAGGGAGATTGGTATCTCAGTAGTCACGACTTAATGAACTAATGAATTCAAGTCACTGGGCAAAGTTTCAGAAATGGTGAGGAACCGAAAATTAAGACAATTAGTAAGAGATTTCCACTGTTTTGTAAAAGGGGGTGTAACTGAGAAAAGACTGAGGAAGTGATCACTAAGAAAAATCTCAGAGACATTTATAACCAGTACATAGAGTTCTAAGGAAACAATTGTGGAGAAACTAAGAGGGACCTGTTTAAGTAAGTGAGACCACCACAGTCAAGAGTGGGTCCACAATCGAGGATCTATAAATGGATATTGGGAATGGACAGAGGACTCGGACAAGTATAACCATTTGTCAAAGGTGAATCTATAAGGAATAACAACAAGTCAACGATTCAGCACAGACTGAGAAACGTTGGGGTACCTGTCACATCGAACGGTCCGAGGACAGGAGGTGATGGAGGGTCTCAAACGAGTTTCAGTACACGAAACTTAACACTACGATAGATTGGTAGAGTAGGAGACGACGGGGGAAAAGGAAAACAGAAGTTAGAAAGGGTCGTAGTTCCAGAAAAGGTTACTCAGTCGCGACACGTAGATCACCGGTCTCATAACCTCAAAGGCGTAGTCAGAAAGCTTACGTATAAGTCCAACCTAAAGGAAATCCTAACTGACCAAACTAGAGGAACGTCAGGTTCCCTGAGAGTTCTCAGAAGAAGTTGTGGTGTCAAGTCTTCGTAGTCAAGAAGTCACGAGTTGCAAGAAATACCAAGTTGAGAGTGTAGGTATGTACTAACGACCTTTTTGGCATTAAAACTGATATGTCTAGAAACAACCGTTTCATTACAGAGACGAAAAATTATACGACAGATCCAAACAGTATCGAAAAGTTCCTAATTTGAAACAGTATCTATACGGAATCTGTCGAATAAAGAATCACCTTTAATTATGTTTCTTAAGGAGGAGTATGGGATCGACTGGTGTAAAGTACATCAAGAAGTCAGGAAACTGAAAACGAAGAGATCAGAGGTTGTAGGTCACTAAGTTTTAGGACAGGTAAGAAAGGACGGTATAGGTAGGGGAGTAAGGGTAGGAGTGACGGAATCAAATTCGGGAGTACAGAACGGTTCTAATAAGTCCTCGAAAAGTTAATTCAGGTATGAAATGGGGACTATCGAGTCAACCATTTCTTAGACGGACGTTACGTCCTCTGGGACCCAGTTAAGGACCCACCCCTTCTAGGGGACCTCTTCCCTATTTGATGGGTGAGGTCATAAGAACCAGAAGGGTACGCCGAGTCGACCGTTTCTTAGGCGGACGTTACACCCTCTGGACCCAAGTTAGGGACCCAACCCTTCTAGGGTACCTTTTCACTTTCCGATGGGTGAGGTCATAAGACCGGACCTCTTAAGGTACCGGACATACCAGGTACCCTAGTGTCTCAGCCTGTGCTGACTCGTTGAAAGTAAAAGTGAAATGGGACTCAAAAATTTTGTGCACTCCATAACAGTTAGGGAATGGAAGTCACTCAGGAGTAATGTGTAGTATACGATGTTAAGTTTAAAGTAACATACTATAAATTTCGACAAACCTTAGACCGGTCTACAAGGAAGAGAGGTCTGACGGAAGGGAACAGAACAAGTAGATTACTTGTAGTAGAGAAGACGGAGACGAGATACGTAAGAAGGGTATTACGTTTGTCAAAATGACCAAACAGAAAAAGTCAACGAACACCCGTGTTGGTAGTAGAGACGTAACAATGTCACGGATCTGAATCAATGAACATCTATTATAAACTAAATTAATAATCATAAACACTTAATTCCAGTGGAAAAAACCCACGTCAACGGACGTAGTTATACCGAATACTTATGTCATACCAAAACATTCAATTTTCTCGAGAACGTTATAACAACGTTTGATGAAGACTAATAGACACAGGACATAGTCTTGTCTACCACAACGTATTTTTAAAAACACAACTTTAAAAGGTAATCCTCCCACAGTCCACCTTTACTTTTCCATCCAAGTACCTTAGAAAAGATCGTAGTCCGAATGAATCGAAAACCTAAAAGTCCAAATAAGTCAACCGTCTCTAAATTACAACTTCTATTAACGTACATCTGTAATTGGGTAAACCTTTGTAATTTATCTTTACGAACAAAATTCTTTCTTTTCTTATGACAAAAAGTCACCATCCTCATTTACACCACGAAGTAAAATTCTATTAATTTTTTGTCACCCAAAATTTTAAGACCAGAACTCAATGGTTTAATGATGGAGAACAGGTGATTCAAGACGGAACAACAATTGCACGAGGGAAAGACAGTTGATTTATCAAAAGAAAAAAATTAACTTCATATCAAGTACAAGTTATAATACACTTAATGTCTACAAGTCATGTTTCGAAGTGTTAAAAATTTTCAATTTGAGGTAAACATCAAGGATATTTTATATCCGATATAAGGAACACAACACAAATCTAATCACGAACGTCTATATCGTCACCGGGTCAGGAGATTTCGTTAGAGGAGTAAAATTCAAATAAAGACTATAAACACTTTTGTAAAAATATTAATGTTCCCTTTTTCCTCAATTCATTTCTAGCCATATGAATCCCCATGAAAAAGTCTCAAAACAAAAAGTGTACAACAAAATAATTAAAAAAAGGGTAAAAATGACTTCCGTCAAATATAAGAAACAAATTAAAAAAATTTCCGGTTTCCAACATTACTTTTCGTTTAGAGGGAGGACGGGATCTGGAGTTTCAAGGCAAACAACGGTCGATTGTTTACCTTCGTGTGACATACTTGAAGTCATGAAACGAAAAGTTAAATTATATAGTTGTATGTATCGACATAGAGTAACAAAAAACATCGTCGTTCATAAGGTAATAGACCTCCATTGATAAATTGATCCGAAAATAGCCACCAGTAAATCTAATAATGCCACAAATATTAGTCGCGAGAATACTTATAGGAGGGACTACATGTACAGAAACATATACATACGTCTATATAAATGGTTCAAGTTCTTATACGAGTCCCCAACCATCCCCTTCAGATACGTAAATTTTAAAACTATATACAACGGTTTAAATCTCTTTATATTCAGGGTCACAATCTCTATCCTCTAAAGAATGTAACCAGGACAAAAAGGGTCACCTAATTAACACTAAAAAAAAAAAAAGTCATAAGTCGCAGTCAAAATGTATAAACGGTTGATATGTACAAATTTACGAATATAAGTACCGACTGAGGAGTTTTACTTCAATTTTTAACAAAATTCGTTTTGGTCAATCATGAGTCTATGGATAAAAAAGAAAGGACGTACTTCAACGTCCCCTCGTAATAGAAAGAACTCTAATAAATTTTTAAGGTCCCCAAGGAGAAAAGAAGGAAACACCCACTCTTATAGACTGTCTTTTTTAACTTAACTAATTGAAAATCTTTACGTAAAACTTTTACTTTATTCCAAAACGACGGTCCACTCACTTTTGTCATTAACCTTTATATCTAAACCCAAAAGGGGAGAAGGAATTTGGGTCACTTTAATGTTACGAAACGGTTTAATTTTTTTTTTCAATTTCGAGTTTAAGGATACACTCCAACAGTTTAAGAGTGCGACATATAAAAGAAAGTCTAAGGAAACAAAGAAGGAGAAGGAGAGTCGGACATAGAGATAAAAGCTGGAGTGTTCCGTTCAGACAGTAAAAAACACACGTAATTATTTTCTTTTTACAACTCTTTCTCCGACATTGACCCCTTTACTCCGTGCTCAAAAGACAACGGGGGTTTGAGGGATTTTATTTTTGATTTATGTTCAATCGTTGAGGATTGCTGAAAGAACATTTCGAGTTATTTTATCTTACTCCGACCCACCTGGGAAATTGTATCGTATTCGAAATCCACATTGAAACTCATAAAATTTTTAATTTTTGAACGGGTTTCTTGAACCTCATCTTTCTTGATGTCGAGTCTTTTGTGTGAAACAGGTCTTACGTAAGGTGGACAATAAACGTCAATAGATTGAACAAACCTCTCCATCACGTAAACCCTTTTGATATATTTTGACACGAAGGTGACTTGATTATCTGGTAGGATCGATCTTATGAAATCACACCTGAATAGACTCTAAGCAGAGTTCTCGATCCGGTCAAGGTCTAACGGACCCTTGTGACTTATTCAGTTAACTTAAAAACCGTTCGCTCCGAACAAAAGGACCTCTAATTTAATACCACAAAACCCCCCCAACAAAAATGAGATAGTTACTCTTTCCCTTAGTCTCAACTATCGATATACCTTCTCTCATACGAAACACGACGAAGCTAAACGTAAAAATTTTTCACGACAAAGTAAACACGAGAACATGAGGTGGAGTCCCAATCCAGTTGCCTTTTAGTAATAAAATTTTTTCTATTAATTTGAGTGATCTATCCAAATTCTTCGGAACAAGTTTCTCAAATAACAGGATCGACCTTATTTTCACTCGTACGACCAAATAATCTTCTGAAAGTGGAACATTCTTATTTTTTGGATTATCCTATTTTATTTGCATCATTTTTAAAAAAAGTCTCAGACTAGACGAAGAACCCTTTGTACTATCTGTCAAATAACGTAAGTAAAGTCTGACTATCGTAATCTCAGGGGTCGAGGAAATGTCACATGGAGTGACACACTTAAACCTATAGAAGACCCAGTTTAGTACTGGAAACTTTAATTGAACACATATAATTTTCTATCTATAAAACACTTACAATCCTTTATTTGTATGTTTAACTAGCAGTTGTAGATCTTGGGTTGATCTAAATATAAAAATTCCCATAAAAAAAGGAGTACTCTTTAAATTATTAAATCCGTTTATCTATAATATAAATAAGATAAGACCTCCTACAGTCAATTTTTATGTCACATTTCTCTTGTTTATTAATATAAAAGAGTTTCATAAAGTCTAGAAAATTCTATGAAAGAAGTATCAGTGAAAAAAGTATATCTTTATTAACTATCAGATTTATCACACTGTTATGTTGGATTAGTGTTGTACGGATTATATATCTTACAACTCTTCTATACAGTACCAAAATTTTTAAATTAGGTATAATCCTCTTTGATATACGTGTGCGTTTAGTCTCCATTTATTTTCCCTAAAAAGATCAATTTTCAAGTTCGTCCAAAGTCAAAGTGTCACTGATACTCTCAAATAAGTTTTTTTATCTAAACAGTAAGAAGGAAAATATCAATAAAACTGGTCACGTCTAAGTCTCATACAACAATAATTTTCCCATAACATAACATTTTTTCGTCAATTTTTACAGTATAGGGACTTCCACAAGGTTAGATCGGAGATAATGATCGTAAGAGAGGATATTACCTTTTCGTTGGGTCGACCACGAGATGAAGTAACCGTCCAGATCTCTAGTCGACTACGTCAAAAAACTCCCGTGAGAAACCGTTCACTAATCCACACAAGATCCCACCGGTTCTGACCATCGAAGATCAGACGGAATTATTTTCGTTCCCTTTCCTTCGACAACATCCTGAATCAATTGACCTAATTTGGGGGACCTCTCTTATCGTTCCTGGTCAAGGTGGGTCGACGTCCGAAAGTCTCACTGACAGCGGTCGTCCATGGAAACTCAGGTATTGACCGTGATTGGGTCGATTAGACAGAGACCGAAAGTATAGGGAGTCGGTAAATCGGAACCTCTTAACACGGAACGAATATATATAGGTTCGGTATAATCCCGAAGGGACCACCGAGTCGACCATTTCTTAGGTGAACATTACGTCCTCTGGACCCAAGCTAGGGACCCAACCCTTCTGGGGGATCTCTTCCCTTACTGGTGGGTGAGCTCATAAGAACGGACCTCTTAAGGTACCTGTCTCCTCGGATCGTCCGATGTCAGGTACCCCAGTGTTTCTCAACTTGTGTTGACTCGCCGAAAGTGAAAGTGACAAAAGTTCGGTATAATTCGTTATACATCGTCATTAATTTTTACTGTAAAAGTACGAATTCTTACTGTAAAAATTATAACTTTATATATAAATAGTAATAACCTGAAGTTCCTCTCCGTACATGATTTTGAACAGAAAAAGACAAAAAACTAGTACGACGATTCGAGTACCCTAGAACTAAGGGTCTGGTCCCCAACTTGGACCCGGGTATCATCACTTTCACAACTCAAGATTGGTGACATGGTGGTCCCTTAAGGGTTTCAACAGTAATTAAACCTGACTCTTCTTTCCCGTCAATTTAGAAAGTTTTCCTTTAATACATCAGAAATAATTAAACATGATGAAACTTCATATGTTGATGAATTCGATTGGACAATTCGAAAAACTTTTGATTAAATACAACTCTTACAGTTCTTATTAGTCAAGAAGAATTCATTCAACATAAGGACTCATCCAGGAAAGGTTAAAAAACGAATAATTAAGGAAAAAATCAAGTAGTTCGTCTAAATTTAAAGCTGAATTAGGACCTCGTAAAGTTTTACCTCATTTAAAATTGCAAAAGGACATGACAATTTATTCCTCCATATCCACATCAAATACACCAGTAAACCCTACCCAACAAAAAACAAACAAACAAAACTCCAAAATGACACCGATCATGAAAAAATAGAGTAAATTAGGAGTGTTGGTTAAAATACCTCTTTTCCATGACGAAGAAAATGATTAACTCCTTTAACCCCAAAATTTACCACTTTATTGAACAAGTTCCAGTGTGTCACTCATTTACTATGTGGATCCTGAGACTTCAGGTATATAATATTGGTAATGGAGGTCACTTCTACTACATAATCACTATAAAATTCCAAATGTCAAAAAAATCCTACAGTACAATTGTACTCTTGTGTTCTCCGTCTTTACTGGTAAAATTCGCATAATAACGACAATCACAACATTAAATCATAGTAGACCCCCTACATGAGGGAGGTAGTCAATGTTTTAGTTTAAACCAAAGAGGAAAACTTTAGAAACTATTTTTCATCTCCGACCTTTTATGATGTTAAAAGACATCTTTTGTAACCTTCTTTTCACCCACTTTTATTCTAATATTCTTCCTAGATAGGTGGTGGGTCTTAACCTTCGTGTAAACGTCATCACATATAAACGTTTATTAAACTCATTACGTCATCCGTATACCTTATCCTTCAATTTGTGACTTGAAACCCCGTTCGTAACTCCTTTTTTTTTTAACGGTCAATGTCGGAAAAAAAAAAAAAAAAAAAAAAAAAAAAAATTTTCGTTNGGAAAAAAAAAAAAAAAAAAAAAAAAAAAATGTTTTCGTTTTGTAAAAAGAAACATGTTTTATCTGAAAAACAAATCCTAGATCGAACCGACGTTTCACAGACGACCGATTGAAGGATAAAATTACGAAACCGACTTTTAACGACTATGACAAAACGTGCTAATAAACAGAAAGGGAGAACAAAACACTTGCACTCTTTTAAGTTCACATCCTTTTGGATATGGACTTATAAAGTTCGGAGGGAACATACTTATTCGTATCATACATACACTTTTGCATTGCATCACCGAATGATGTCCGACCGTGGGAAAGAAGTGACCACATACGAAAAAGATATAATGGTTGATTTTCATTACTTAAAGGACTCCGACCCATCATTGGTTTACCATTGATCGTATTAGGGTTCAATAAGTGACAAAATTCCTTCTTCACATTATATGTTATAAATAATAACGAATGGACAAAGATCTAGTGTAACACAAAAGTAATAATTCAATGTTTTGTGAACTTATTTTTTTATGATTTGGGAAAAGATTTTCTGTCAAACCTCTCATTCTCTTCTATAAAACTTCCTATCTCATCTGTCATATACTTCTCCGAAAAAGTTAAGTCTCATAAGTGAACTGTGTATGTGTCATAAGCCAATTTTCAACAAAGAAGTAGGACACCAACCCGAAGGGACTACCGAGTCGCCATTTCTTATGTTGACGTTACGTTCTCTGAGACCAAACTAGGGACCCGGACCTTCTAGGGGACCTCCTCTTTTACCGTCGGGTAAGGTCGTAAGAACGGACCTCTTAGGGTACCTGTCTTCTCGGACCGTCCGATCTCAGGTACCCTAACGTTCTCAGTCTGTACTGAATCACGGAATTGATGTAGAACAAGACACTCTATTTTATGAGACCTATATCTTCCCCCCTTTGAAAAAGTTAAAGGTACGTTCTAAGAGATCAGTTTACCTCGAAAACGGAATAAGGTCAGTTTTAAAACTCAATTACATAATTGAGTTAAATTAGGAGTATCGATAAGAATTCAATGCACGAAATCATAGGGTTAAAAGTCTACTATAATTCGTTGAACTGTTCCGGTGTGTGGTAATCATTCACACTACTTTCCTAAAACGTTGAAAACCCAAACCCTCACCAGATCTTTAAATCTCATACTGGCGGTTGAATTAAAGGATCAGAATAAATTCTATTATATGCATTTACCTCTAAAGACTCATTACTGATAATTCACAGTACGACTGATTAACCTTCTCAGAAACGGTTACCTCGAATCAAAGATTTCTGGATAATCTAAGACCAGAAACAAAATAAATTACAAAAGAATGGCAACATTCGTGAAATGAAGGTCTGACCAAAAAACGTACAGAACTATGTTTAGTCGAGACAAGTTCAAACAATCTTAAAGTTAATCGGTTTACTTGAAGAAAGGTAAACGACTTTAAGATTCGTTCTATTAATAATTTTAATTTCGTTTTTACGATTGAATGAAACGATGTACACCCCTTCGAACTAACTGACAGTACTCTCGATTATAGATCTCATTATCGATTATCTACGATAATCGACTCCTTAATGAGAGGATTAATGACTCCTTTCTTACGTCGTAGTATGAGACAAATCGGGGATTTGGACAGGGAAGTCTTTTGTGACAGACGAGGTTCATAACAGTGTAATAGTAATCCCTTGTACTATTTCGATAAAAACACATATATTATCGATACAGTATAATTTCTTAGAAGTCATTTTACTTCAGACAGTTCTTCAATACCGTAAGTCATCTCTTGAACCATAAGACTCTTATTCTAAAGCTTGGATTAGATCAAATGGAGTCTAATAATATATGGATTAAGATCTGAAGACCTCACAATTCTCAAGTTCCTTCAATCTTCTCTTTGTTCCGAATCTTTTGACTCTTAAAACACAGGACTGTTTCGTATCTTGTAAAGATGGTAGGAGAAAAACACACACACCGGCGTGGTGTACCCGAACACCCTAGAATCAAACAGTTGGTCCAGAACGACCGTCTCTTTTCGTAGTTCAGGCTTGGTGACCTGGTGGTCCTTCGAGGGATGGTATGCACAAAAAAAACAAAGACTATGACACACGTAAGAAAGTAATCGTGGTCATAGTCAACGAAAGAAAAAGTAAAGTAGTTTAGGTAGCAGTGGTAGCAGTGGTAGCAGTAGTAGTAGTAAAATAGACAACTGAAACGAAGAAAAGACAGAGGGTGAGACATGACATTCGAGGTGTTTTCGTTCCTAAAAAAGACACAAGTGACCAAAAATTAGATCTAAGATTTTGTCACAGTCCGTGTACTATCACCGTGAATCATTAAGTGGTACTTAATAATGATTAAGTAAGACAGATGAACACAGACATTTTACTGTTCAGATTGAGTAGACTTTAGAGTTAGAGATATTTTGTATATTCGACTCGTAAGGGACACTCTCCACCTCAGTCACAACAAGTTCTAAGGTAAGCAAACTTCCCTCCCCCAGAGGCAAAATGGAATAAGGTCTAAATCAAGTAATTTACAGAGGACCATCTTTGTAAGTGGTCATTTAAGCTATTATTATGTATCGAGTCTGACCTTATAAGACTATAATTACATCAGGTATCAAGAAATTTAAAGTCCAGAACTTTGGAAAATTGGACGTCACCACTCGAAGTAAATAGGAATTAGTTAGAACGACACATAGGTATGACATGTTACTGTCTACGTTTCGGTACAAATGACGTAATCTTGATTTATATTTAATATCGAATGAAAATACAGTACCCATGTTAAACATGGTGGTTTGAAGTTAATAAAAAAAGAGTTAAATGCTTCTGAAAAGGGGGTCTAATACCAATGTGACACGATTTCTAGTCTCTAGGACAATGTAGTCTAAAGTGATTACAAAATTTTATATCCTTGAAATAGACCGTAAACCTTTGTGTAAAAACATTATCATCTTAAAACGGAGAACGTTATTCTATAAATTCATAAAGAAAAGTAGAAATATTTTACTAAAACTTATCTTATTTCAGTATGAAAACGAAAACAGATTAATAATGAGTCGAAGAGTTTACTTTTTTGTATTCAACTTATTTTCATTAGCGTTTTCAAAAAGAGAGAGTGTAGAAGGGTTAACGAGTAAGTGTGAGTTCCTTCCGTAAAGACAGGACTCCCGAGTGGACTCGTTCGACTTAGAAACTAAGTAAGTAAACCTTGAGAAACAAATTCTGGATGAAACAAGGTCGAGGTCTCTATGTTGTCACATACTCTTGCTACCACTGTAGTAACGACGGGAACCCTGTCAACAAGACTAGAAAAGAGGTCATTTTTTTTGAAGGATCCAACCTCTCAACCTTTTGTCACCATTTAGTCACCGGTGACACTATAACTTTTGGCTATTCTGGATTAATTACATAACGAAAATCCCCTCATAAAAGACAAAATTTTCTAAAAGACCTCAAGTGAGAAGAATTATTTCCTTTGGTCCCATGTGTCAAGTCAAAAGTCAACTGTTCAACCATGTTCTCTAAAACCTTGTCTGGTTGCAAAAGTCATGGGAAATTTTGTAATTCCGGGAGAGATGGACCCCGGGTGGAAGGGACACCTATCCTACCTCATGAAGATCGGACTAAAAGTCCGACCCCCCCAGATGACATAGAGAACCCCTTTCTTTTTGAGAGTAGTGAACAAAAGGAGAAGTCTATCCGAGAATGGTCACCAAAATATTTTCCCCACACAAGACTTAACAAGGTGGATGTCTACTCTCACATAGTCACGAAGTATTATACAAACAAAATATACCTAATGCAACAAAGACGACTTATCGCGATGATTTATGGTTTCCTTTTCCTTATTTGTGAAGGGGTCTAATAGGTCAGAAATAATATTGGAAGAAGTACGAAATGGTAATTTCCCTTTTACATCTAACTATTCATAAAACAGTACTTTTAAAAAACAGTAAACGTCAAACATCGTACTATTCGGAAAAGACAAAGTGACGACCGCTAAAATACGTACAGATATCCTATTGACAACTAGTAACAAAAACAATGTATAAATACACACACATACATATATATGTAGGACACACACATATATATATATACACTTAAATTTTTATTTTTCGTACGACGAACCGGACTGATCGATTACACATTACATGGACCATTTGTTAACAAAAAGAAAGTTTAAGACCGGCATCTCCCTAACTCGAGAGAAACGAGACTACTCGGTGGAAGTCTTTAGTACTGACGGAGGAGAACAAGTAGAAGACTTTATACATTGTGACTGGAATGTTATGATGGACCTCATTTTTCGTTTTACAATCCGTCGGTCTAAGAAAATCGGGTTCTTCTTTTTCTGACGAACCGAGAAGATCTACCCTTTTTCTACCCTTTCGGAGACCCCTGGTCATTTCTGTGTCTTCTGAGGGGTCAAAGACGACGTCTTCCTCAAGTGACACTGGCAGGAAGGTAAGGTGAGTCGAAGGACCCAGTAGGACGAAAAGAGAGTTTCCTTCAACCAGTTTACCTTGTTGTCTATTTATTTCTAGTTCTCAGATCCTCGGGTTTACTCCTTGGTTTATTCCTACTATATTGACGGAACCTACGTCTACTGTTCAAGTGGCACGACTGTCGGGTCTTCGGTCGGTGGGTCGTCGGATTTCGTCTTCCGTAAACAGGCATAAGGAACAGAGGAAGACTTCGAAGTCCTCCACCACAATACCTTTTCCTAAGGGGACTTAGTGGTAAACTTCATTAATAACTGTTTCGTCGTAAACTGTTTCTTAAATTTCTGAATATATTCCTTTCGTATTTACTAAAACCATCGACCCGTCACGTATGATCATCTCTTAGTGGACGTCTGTAAAGTCTCAGATTACTGTTTCATAAAGGTGACTCTTTCTTTCTTCGTCCCGCAATGGGTCGGAGACGTAACGAGTGGTCCGTCAAAAGTGTGTGTTGACGTCGTAACCTCCTCCATAGATCTACACACTTACTATACGTATTGAAATGATTACTTCATGACTGAACCCTAAACCAAGGGGTTCACTTTGTCGTCTCACTATTTCGACTCATGCTGTGTTTTTGATGTCCTGAACCGTGTTCACTTATATTAAGTCTTTAAGGACAACATTTAGAATTTTGTTTGTGAGTCTTTTAAGGACATACAAGATACTTACCTTCGTGATGACTGTGATTTAGTGGTCCACTGACCCGACTTTGTGGAGAGGGTGTCCTTTTACGGCACGGTCTGGTAAAACTAAGGTGTGTCCTTCAGTGATAGTTTCCACACGTCTTTTCTCTGCTGTGTGAAAGTCTCAGTGGACCGAGAGGTGACGTCTTTACACAGAGAGAACCAAGACCTCACCGGTGTCTATTTCATCAAAATGGGCTGTCGGTGGACTTTCCACCTTACTCGACCGTCTGGAGACACAACCCTCTTCACTGTCTCCGACTATCAAGACCACTTAGACTACTGTGTCATTATCTCCTGGAGTGTCGTCTATTAAGTAAACTCTCGTTGTTTTAAGTCCGACTTTTTGGACAAAGGTAGGGTTCAGGACAACATTTTTGTCTACCTCTTCAGTTTCTCTAGGAGTCAACATTGTTCTTTCTGTCTTGTAGACTTTTTAAACTTCCCAACCAGTCACTGAGACTCGGTGCTGTTCAAGCCGGACTAGGAGACCTTTCCTCGGGTCCACTTCGTCATACAAGTGATCACAGATTATTCTTACCGTGCAGTCTTCACTTCGTCAGTCCATCATTCGTACTTCGACAAGGACTTTTCGGACAACGTCGACTCTTGGGTCTTGAGGGAAGTCTTCGTCGAGGATGTCTTGAGTGTGTTTCACCCTGTTCGAGACGGATAAACCTCAGTAACGTACTTTTTTTACACTTTCTAGATCTACTAAGAAGGGGTCTCCTGGACTACCGCCGGAAATGTCTTTGGTCTCTCTTTCCTTATCATCCATTTCCACTTCCGTTATGGAAACTTCGTTGTAGTCTCCTCTGATTCCTGAAATTTTGTTAAGAAGGAGATCTACAAAACGTACCCTCATTCAGTCCACCAAGACTTTAATTTTTGTTTCTTTCGTTTATGTCACTTGTTTCGTTTCTTTGTTTACCCTCATTCGAAGACCTTCAAAAGGGATGGGTTCCATGAGGTTATCGTAGAGAGCTGAATCTTGTTCTTGTCGAGTGTTAGTTTCGTGAATTTCTTGACTCACTTTCCTTCCACCTCTTCAGTCGAAGACATGTCCTATTTCCTCTGAGAGGACTTCTTTATAAGTTTGTCTGAAATTGTTTACAATTTCTTAGAAGGACCGGTGTCTCTAGTCGACTACAGGATCTTGTGTTTCTACAGCTCTGACCTAGACTAGAACTCTAAAGGTCCTTCGGGTGATAATAGTTCCTTTGATGATCCCATCTCCGATAAAGGTCGGAATCGTTCTGACTCGGTCATTTGCTCGGACAGGATTGTTCTGAAGACTGTCTGCATAGTCCATTGGTGAATGCAATCTTTATGACGTACACCCTTTTTTTTCTTTATAACGTACACCAATTAAGTCGATACTAACTAATAAATCTCCCGGTAAAAAGAATCAGAGACTAAATATAGTAATTTAATATCGATCTTATTTTATATGATATATTACCCCTTTCCATCTAAAAAAAAAATTACCAACAAACTAAACCAAAAGAATATGTTTACAAAGGGTTTCGTCCTCTGATGAACAATTTTAATTATAAGAGGATTTCCTTTTTTTACAGTACCAGGTCAAAAAAGTAATATGCAACTGACATCCCCTCTAACGACGAAAATTCTGATAGTGATCCGAGAATAAACGTGTCTAATAATATTTTAGAGGCATTATCATCGTGACGAATCGGGAATCCATAAAACGAATCGGGAACATTCTAGATAAATCGTTAGTTTCTCTTTCCTTAAGGACGACCCTTCTATTATTTACTTTGAAAATTAATTAAACTAGAATATGGCGTCTCTAAAATACGAGACTTTCATCCATTGGTCATGACATCATGTCAGCACGGTCACTACGAAATCCTCTTGAGTACGTAACAAGATGAAACCTGGAGCAACTGTAAGAAGTCCAGTTTTGAGAGACACACCATGATCTTCGGGAAGACGAACAGAAGACAAATAAACTCACTGATGAAAGGATCGACAACTGGAAGTAAATTTAACGAAGTCTACGAGAGACAAGACCACAGAATCACATTACTTTTTTTCTAGATATTTCGGAGGTCTTAGTTCGGGGTTGGAGAGTAGACTATACTCCAAGACGTGAACCACATACTAGTCACACCAGTCTCAATCCACGATACGTCCCGAGACACCAAAAGGTTTGAAGAATTCGTTATCTAATGAGAAAATTTACTTTAGTCTGTGTCTCAATATTATAAATTTTCTTTTACTCTAAAAACAATTCTCTTTGAAAAAATTACTCCAACATGGTATAAAAAAAGGGGACATTTCCAAAATAATACGTGTCTTATTCTTTCCCCGAGTCAGGAAACGTCGGTGAAGGGAGGCCAGTGAAGATGGTCGGTCCCATGGCGATTGAACGAACGAACCAATCCAATGGACGACCCTAGACACCCAGTGGAACTTCAGGTGTCGGTATCCGACGACGTCTTGGTACTGACGACGGGTAGTATCGGACACCGTCTTTCCGTGGTAAATGAAGAATAAAATATTTCCATAAAGGAATGGTTTCTGGTACCTGTCCAATAAATTGGAATGATTTAGAATTAGGAATTTTATCTCTATTATTACCATGAATGAAATATTATCACACTTCTAATTTTCACATTTACGTCCAATATTTCCCGGAGTCAAGTAAGTCAAGTCAGTGAGTCAGAACAGGTGGAGAAACGTTGGGGTACCTGATGTCGTGCGGTCCGAAGGGACAAGTAGTGGTCGAGGAACTAAGTAGTTTGAGTATAGATAGTTCAACCACTACGGTAGGTTGGTAGAGTAGGACAGTAGGGGAAGAGGACGGAAGTAAGAAAGGGTCGTAGTCCCAGAATAGATTACTCAGTCAAGAAGCGTAGTCCACCGGTTTCATAACCTCGAAGTCGAAGTCGTAGTCAGGAGTACTTATAAGTCCTACTTAAAGGAAATCCTAACTGACCAAACTAGAGGAACGTCAGATTCCTTGAAAGATCTCAGAAGAAGGTGTGACGTCAACTTTTCGTAGTTTAAGAAGTCACGAGTCGAAAGAAATCTCCCGGACGACGACGACGATTCAGCGAAGTCAGCACAGGCTGAGACGCTGGGGTATCTGCCGTCGGGTGGTCCGAGAGGACAGGGACCCTAAGAGGTCCGTTCTTGTGACCTCACCCAACGGTAAAGGAAGAGGTCACGTACTTTCACTTTTCACTTTCTCTTCAGTGAGTCAACACAGGTTGAGAATCGTTGGGGTACCTGACGTCGGATGGTCCGAGGAGGTAGGTACCCTAAAAGGTCCGTTCTCATGACCTCACCCCACGGTAACGGAACCCGGGTCATATATCATTTATAAGTAAATCGTCGTTCATGTCCTGGACCGTATATCATCCAGGACCTAGTAATAAACAATGACTTACGTAACAATTATTAATAGACACTTTTGTGACTCCGAAAAAATATGTGAGTTTTCACACTTTACCGTCAATTCCTATCGACAATATGAGATCTTCAACTTCTATCAACTTGAACCTAATTTCTCTGGACTTAGGCATAACAACGAAATGTGACAGATCTTTACACTGAAATTTGTTAATTCAATATAGTGGAAACCCCCGAAATCAAAGGAATAGATATTTCACTCCTACAACTTCATCCACTAGTAGTTATGGCAAAGAGACTGGGACCATTTATGATCAAAAGAAGTACTGAACAACAGTTTTAAGAATTTGTATCCAAAAACTCCACTACTCCATATATCTTTAATCCATTGTTAGGTCACAGATTAAGACCGTTTAAGGACGAAATCACACTGGAAACTGTTAATCGGTTTAACCAAACCGTAGAACGAAACAATTATAACACCATAAAACGGGAAGAAGTATCACTTCTTCTTTTACCGTTGGGTGAGGTCATGAGAACGGACCTTTGAGGGTACCTGCCTCCTCGGACCACCCGACGTCAGGTACCCTAGTGCTGACTAGCTGAAGTGAAAGTGAAAAGAGAAAGTACGTAACCTCTTCCTTTACCGTTGGGTGAGGTCACAAGAACGGACCTCTTAGGGTCCCTGCCCCTTCGGACCACCCGACGACAGATACCCCAGCGTGTCCCAGCCTGTGCTGACTTCGCTGAATCGCCGTCGTCGTCGTACCACAATGAAAAACGTTGGGGTACCTGACATCGGATTGGTCCAAGAGGCAGGCACCGTAAAAGGTCCGTTCTTATGACCTTACCCAACGGTAAGGGAAGAGGTCCTCTAGAAGGGCTGGGTCTCTAACTTGGGTCCAGAGGGCGTGACATCCGTCTATGAAATGGCAGACTCGGTGGTTCCTTCTAGGACATCATTTATTTCATGATACATTTATGATTAATAATCATTTAGAGTTGACTCAATAAATTAGATCACACTCTCTACTTTTCCTGATACCTGCAAATTCAGCAAAACAGTGACTGGTTTAAGATACTAATTATCTGTAAAAATCTACTATTACTTTTGATCATATTAATCTGGTTCTTCGATTTTCAAGAAGGAAACTTCCAAAGTCTTAATTTTTGGAAAATTTTAACAGAATGTAGTACTTATTTAGAAAATTCTACATTTAAAATGATTATATATGGTCGTAGATCGAGATTCGTCACATAGACTCGTCAGAAGTAAAGATTTCATTTTGGTTAAGACATTAATATAAGACGGATTTCAACAACCCCTTTTATCCGTTTCCTTCGATACTTTTTTAATTACCATAAAATAAAAAGAAAACGATAAGACACCATATATACCGTCATATATTGTCTGGACCTTTACTGGATCGTTAAAACAAAGATCCATACATAAGATTCCCCTTTTCTTTAAATACACGTTTTCGTTGATATCTCTATAAGAAACATCACCGCCCATAGAATCACGGAATTGTTAATTTCTAACAACCTCACACATTGTATAGACATGGTAATTTACAATATATCGGAAACCTCAACAATATCCAACTACACTTCATGTTTTTCTTTATGTGAACATAAAGACATATAATCTTAATTGAAGATAACAATTAATTATAAACGAAAGCTTGATTTCCTGGGAAACTAATGGTAGACTGGGTAAAAGGGTCTCCCTTTAATAGAATATCACAACACAATCAAAGACGAGGTGATGTAAAATTTACATACGTATATACCATAAAAAACACGAAAATTTTGAAATAATTAAAATAGAAACAACCCTAAAGGGAACACAAGACCACCAATTTTTAGACACGAAGGTAACGATCCTCGTACCCAAATCAAGGGACCACCCCCTTGATTCTAGGAAGTATGGTACGTCTCGAGTGGGGGTTTTATTTAATTATAATAAAACAATACGTTGAACAAAGTAAGTTGTAATCTAAAAAATTGAGAAAAGTACACCTCCATAGACAGTAAAATAAATAAAATTATCGACACATCATTGGGTAAAATAATGATATAATAAAAAGAAAATTGATTATAAACCCAATAAAAGATATAAAATGATAATGATCTGTAACGACTTCAATTGTAGGACATGAGTAGACAAAAATATGTATACGTGTATAAAGAGAACCCAGGCATACGGTGACGAATAGTTAAAGTGAAAGACACATACACGAAATAAAAAGATCAATGATAGTTAAACGACAGTTTCAACCTCAAAGAAGACAATACGTTTTTACAAGTATCAAATAATTATTTTTGATAATAAATTGTGATCTCAAAAATAATATACTACTTATGAATTTCATCTTTTTTGTTCAATTTTTTGTTCCAAAAGCCTTATTATGAATAAAAGTACAGTAATATTCACTTAGACATACGGATGTGTGTCACACTAAGACTTCATTTAAAAATTTTTATTCTAGTGTCACTAAAAAGAACGTTACACCGGTTCATCCGAAAATGACCTGGAAACAACCCTGAAGAGACCACCAGGTCATTCAGGTCATTCTCAGACGGAACGACACGTCCCTGTGACCAAACTAGAGATCAGGTCCCTCTAGGTGTACGTCGCCTCGTTGATTCGGGTACACGGTGGTCGTGTCTCGGGTGCGAGATCTCGGACAGTCGGTACTGAGAGCGCGGGGACACGGCGCCGACGACTTCGGGTACACGAGGTCTCTTTGGTGGTGTCACTCTTCGGGCACGTGGGTGTTACCCCTCAGCAGGGACGAGAGGCGTTGACCTCTTTCGGACGTGTGTCGTTGTCTCTGGTTTCCTATATTTATTGACTTTGACAAAAATTTCTTCGTAGAGGTGGAGGTAGCGTCCCCTGTGTCCAAGTAAAGGGACTAGTCTCTTGATTCTAGGGTGTACGGTGTCCCGTGCCCATGTCTTTCCCTCCGGACTTTCGTGACCCTTTTACTCGTTTTCACCCGGTTAAGGTTTTTCCTGACTGTGTAGGTTCTTCTCTGTTGTACTTTAATTAAAAGATAAAAATGACAACGAACGGTCTCCTTCTGACTTCAACCGCAGACTGTCCCACCAATTTTAAAATTATCTTCTGAATAATAATCCGGAAAGGGCCACCAGGTCACCAATTCTTAGTGGAATGTTACGTCCCCTGTCGTCAAAAAAGCTAGAGACCAGGTCCTTCTGGGGTGTACCGACGACCCGTTGATTTGGGTACGTGACGTTGACGACTTTGGACACGAGAGATCTCGGAGATGAGGCGGTGTCCTCTGTGACGGTGTCACTCTTCGGGGGCATGGTGGTGACCCCTCATCCGGGACAAGCGACGTTGATCTCTTTTCAACTGGGTGTGTCGTTGTTTCTCGGTCGTGTCGGTTTTTATATTTATTCATTTCAATAAAAAATTTTTTCTTGTTTCACTTCAAGACATTATATCATCGATTTGAATTTTAAGTGGTTCACCGGAATTATCATTTTATCTCTACTATCTTCTTAGTCACTTGAATTACTATCTACTTGTCTTTTGATAGGTTAGACTTCTTGTCTTTCTTTTTCAAATAATGGTTCGAAGTCCCTTGAAACCCTGTTATAATATTCTGGATCGAACATATCAACCTCAGGGTCTTCTCTCCTTTCACTCTTCAACTCCTTCTTGTATAAACTTCTATTATACCCTTTTTTTTTTTAGTTTAAAAAATTTTTTGTATAAATGACTAATTTCTTCGAACCGTTTGTGGACAATCCTATTCCTACTTCTTTTGGTATGGCACCATGTACACAGTCTCCAAGGGTTCTGATGGCAGTCCAAGTCACCAAACGACCTTCCTGAGTTATCCTAAGTCTTCGACAATGTGAGTTGGCATGTGCCGTTTTCCTGTGTCTAATCTTAACCGTTCCCCTTTTCCGCGTACCCTGTTTCAGGTTCTCCTTGGTACATGTTCGAAGGACCACAGGTCGTCTCCGTGTGTCTCGACAGGAATTAGGAGGGCAGTCACTAGGTACTGTCGTACACGTTTCACAACGGTCGATCCCTTCGAGTGGCTCAGGAACCATAAGTCCTACCGTACGACTGGGGGCACTGAGTGGAGTCGATGAGTCTGGGGTCGGTAGGTCTCGTCCTTGTTCACAAACGGTATTTAGTATAACAAGTCTGTCTGAATTCACCAGTGTGACCACGCGTACCGTGTTCCGGGGTCCGTGTCTGTTTGTGAATAGTCGGTCGTATACGGTGACCGAGTCTAAAGTAGAGGGTCAGGACTCCTGTCTGGAAAGAAACCGTGTACGTCCCAAACTCGTAAGGTTTTGACGACTCAATTAGGAAAGGACGGGTCATATAGATCAGTTTAACGAACTTTACTTTCTATTCCTCCTTTTACTGTGTTTCTTTACTGTCAACATTAATCTCGAATGAATTGGCTTTTGGTATCCGAAGGGTGTATCCACCACGATCACCATTTTGTGGGCGGACGGTCGCGTCCTCTGTACTCTCTGCGCCCGAGGTCGGGGGCCCGTCCTTCCGGGGTCCTGTCCTCCGGAGTCTCTGCGCCCGAGGTCGGGGCCCCGTCCTTCCGGGGTCCCCGTCTCCCGCCGGTGGGTGAGGTCATAAGGACGGACCTGTCTCCTCGGACCCCTCGACACAGGTATCCCAGTGTTCCTCGGTCTGTCCTGACTTCGTTCTCTCGTACGTACGTGTAGTTTTTGGTGTCTACGGTTCTCTCACTTTATTGTGGAAAATTTCACGGCTTGTCCCCCCTATCAGTTAGGTCTAAATGGAAAAGTTGTTTTTATGGGACGTTTTTACTTTCGCTTAATTTCTGTACAAGTCTATTTTCTTTTGATTCTTTTAAACAGTGATCTTCTGAACGTGATGTTCTTTGTGATTTTCTTCAAGAAGTCTAACTTCCCTTAACTATGGTCTATCTTTGACTCCGGAAAGTCTTCCTTACTTCTCGTAACCTTTACCACTTATAGACTCATTTATGTTTTTTGAATTGAGAAAAGGGAGAAGATCTTTTATAAATTCTGATAAATTTCCTCTTTAACGCCGAAGGAACCACCGAGTCTCCCATTTCACAGACGGACGTCACGTCCTCTGGACCCAAGCTAAGGACCCAGTCCTTCTAGGGGACCTTTTCCTTTACCGTTAGGTGCGGTCGTGAGAACGGACCTTTTAGAGTACCTGGCCTCCTTGGACTATCCGGTGTCAGGTACCCCAGCGTTTTTTGTGCTGACTCGTTGCAGTGAAGTTTCCTCTTTAATATGACACACGTCCCTAACATTACAAATAAACTATTTTGTTAAATATTGTTCTCATACACTTGGATTTAACAACTTGCTCTCAGATGTAAAAAATATTTCACATACTATAAAATTCAGTTAACTTTTCAGTTCCCATTACAACACGAAGGATTTTATTATTACGTCTCTGTATATCAAATTTAATTTTGAAAGTTTATTAGTTTTTCTTCCGTTTTTCCTTCTTACTCCCTTGTTTTCTCCTTTTGTACCATTACGGCACCCTCTGGAGTACGTCAGCAGTCATACAATCACCGATTTCTGATGTCGGTCGTCTCACTGTCTCACGTATTTTTGCGTTCTCGATGGATATATGGCTGACATATTTCTATGCGTGATTTACATTTCTGTGCGATCAACTTTCATTTACCTACCCGTTTCCATATATTTACATACGGTACGTTTTCATTCGTATCCTTCTGTTTACCAAAATGGTCTTTACTTTTACTGTACAATAGGACTATTTTCTATAGTCCTACAGAATTGTCAACACACATATTGTGGAGTATTGTCGAAGTTTTATTTACTTCGTTTTTAACCGCCTTAATTTCCCTCTTTATCGGGTAAGAAATTAGTATTAATCACCGAAATTATGGAGAACAAGTCGTCAACTGTTTGGTTGATACGTATGTGTGTTTCTAGACTTGTCGTGTTGGTAGGTGAAACTGGACGCACTATGAATATCTTGCGACACGGGATGTCGCCCTATTTTACGTAAGAAAAGGTCTACATGTTCAATACGTAAGTGGTCATATCTGTTATACGATCCGGTAGTTTGTTTCGTCATTTAAATTTTCTAATTCTAGTATGTGTTATACCAGAGTCTGGTATTACTTTGTTTTTAAAATTTGTCACTTTTATTCTATGGATCCTTTTAAGGGTTTATAAACTTTTAATGATCAGTGAAAATATATTAGATATCGAGTTTCTTCAGTACTCTTTTTTTAACTTTACAAAATTTTGACTTATTGTTACTTTTATGTTATTAGTTTGAACACCTTATATCACGACTCTCCCTTTAAATATAGAGATTCACGTGTATAATCTTTTCTCTTTAATTAAGTCAGTAGATTCTAAAGTCGAAAGAAGGTTCCTCATTCGCAGAAAATTAAAGTACCACCGTCAGTGGTAGACGTCACTAAAACCTCGGGGGTTTTTATTTCAGACTGTGAGAAAGGTGACAAAGGGGTAGATAAACGGTACTTCACTATCCTGGTCCACGGTACCAGAACCACAAGACTTACAACTCGAAATTCGGTTGAAAAAGTGAGGAGAAAAGTGAACATAGTTCTCCGAGACATCAAGAAGAAGCGAAAGACGGTATTCCCACCACAGTAGATGTATAGACTCCAATAACTATACAGAGGGCCGTTAGAACTATGGTCGAACATGAAGGAGGTCGGGTCGTAAAGAGTACTACATGAGATGTATATGCAATTTATTCGTTGCACTGTTATATGTCGGAACTGCATGAGGAAAGGACTAAACCTTGGTCAGACAACAAGGTACAGGTCAAGATTGACAACGAAGGACTGGATGTATGTCTAAAGAGTTCTCCGTCCAGTCCACCAGACCATAAGGATAGAGAAAGTCTTAAAAGGTCAAACACCACTAGGTGTGTTAGTTTCATAACCTCAAAGTCGAAGTTGTAGTGAGGAAGGCTACTTGTAAGTCCTGACTTTGAGGTTATGAAACCGGTGGACAACGTTTCTCGACTGAGTAAACTTTTCTGTGACTACGACCCTTTTTAACTTGCGTCCTTCTTTCCCCTACTGTCTCCTACTCTACCAACCTACCGTAGTGGTTGAGTTACCTGTACTCAAACGCATTTGAGACCCTCAACCACTACCTGTCCCTCCGGACCGCACGACGTCAGGTACCCTAGTGTTTCTTAGCCTGTGCTGACTCACTAATTTGACTTGACTTGTGTCAGTTTGCGAAATCGTATCAGTTATTTCGTCTTTATCTACAAAAATACCTTGAGAAAACGAAAAAGTAATTAGGTTGTCTACAACTGTTAAACTAGAGACCAAGGAGACGGAAAAGATTTTGGTCGAACTTGTAGACCTGCAAGTGCCAAGCACATGACAACTTCGGACCGAACCTCTTAAAACTCGTAATGAAATGATCGCACACTCTACTCACGTGAATATACCATTAAACTCGTAAGAAACCGTAACGAAAAGAAACCCTAACCTTACTTTTGGATTTGTCGTATACTTTTTCGTCTCTGAAATGAAACGGTTGTTTCCAGGTAGATCGGTTCCGACACCAAAAAGGTCATCAGTACATACCCACACTCTTAACCTGATATTTCTTTCGACTCGCGGTTTCTTAACTACGAAAACTTAACACTACAACCTTTTCTGAGAACTCTCAGGGAACTTGACGTTCCTCTAGGTTGGTCAGGTAGGATTTCCTTTAGTCAGGACTTATAAGTAACCTTTCTGCCTACGACTTCGACTTTGAGGTTATGAAACCGGTGGACTACGTTTCTTGACTGAGTGACCCTTTCTGGGACTACGACCCCTTTTAACTTCTGCCCTCCTCTTCCCCCCTATTGTCTCCTACTCTACCAACCTACCGTAGTGACTGAGTCACCTGTACTGAAACTCATTTGAGACCCTCAACCACTACCTGTCCCTCCGGACCGTACGACGTCAGGTGGTCCAGCGTTTCTCAGCCTTTGCTGACTAGCTGACTTGACTTGACTTCCAAAGTTGAATTCGATCTTCTTCTCGTGTCATTTAGGTTTCCTTCGTCTTCCCTCCGTTAGTATTTCTATTCTCGTTTTTAATTACGCTATTGTACTTGTTTCGACTTTAAACCAAGGACTTTTATAATTGTTTCAACTAAAGAATTGACTAAGTCCTTTTTTCTTGTGTCCAATGGTTATAATTTGTACTTTTCCATCAATAGTGAAGTCTAGGTTACCTATAATTTTCCAGTCATCTTATAATACTTGAAATACGGTCGAATTTAATTTGTTCAAGAAACTTTTTATGTCAAATGGTTTCGATTGTGTTAACGTATAACTTCAGCTCCGGGTCGTCAAAGTGACCCACCCCACTCCGTCCCACCCTACACAAAGTTCGTAAATTCCTTTTTCCTCCGGTTGAAAGGTTGAGTCTGATCATATAAATATCACTATGTGTTTGATCTCTTTCTGTGATGCTTCTTTTAATATTTGATTATAGTGAGTCCTTGTATTATTTTACTCTTCAGGAAGTGTTTTGTAATTGTCGTTTAGTGTAGGCCGTGATATAGTTTTACAATTACATAGTCCCGATTCACCCCAAACAAGAACCTTATCCTCGAACAAAATTCTAGTCTTCGGTCAGTTGTATTAAACGGTGTAATTGTATCTTTTAGATCCACTCATACACTCAGCTAAGTCTTTTCTAAACTTTTTAGAGTCGTAGGAAAAGACTATTTTCGAAAGTCGTTTGGTCCTTATCTTCCATTAGAGTCAGATTATTTACCATAGACAATTTTTGATGTTGACTACGAGACTGAGACATAGATTCGTTTCGTGAGAGAACAGTCAGAACGACCCCCCTGCCCACCCGTCCCTCGCCCCCCGTCCGAGAGAGGAGAGAGAGGCACCAGCCGGCGTTCCGAGAGACAGGGGGACCTACCCCCGGCTCTCCGAGTGGCCCCAGTCGCGAAGACCAGACCATTTATATACACTACATAACAAAATTTTTTTTTTATTTTTGATGTTGACTGTAATATTAATTACGGTTTTATAACTTGTGAAGAAGACTGTAACCCATGTCCATTTCTACAGTGGGAGTGGTAAACACAAATGGTAGTGTGACCTCTAGGAGGGGAAACGTAATTCTGTTCTTTATCTTTATTTTCCTTACTGATAACCCTTTTTTTCATTTCGACAGAATTAAACGTCTAATATATTAACACATGTATCTTCTTAGGATTCCCTAGAAGTTTCGTTGACGATTCTGATTGTTTACTTAATGAGTCGTCAATGTCCTATAATCCAATTATGTGTTTTAAGTCAAAATATACAATGTACGATCGTTGTTTATTACTCTTTTGTTTTTTACGAAAATTTCAAGGTAAATGTCATTGTACTTTCGTGTTTTATCCTTATTTGCATTGATTTTTCTTATACGTCCTGGAGATATGACTTTTAATGTCTTGACGTCTTTCTTCGGTTTCTTGACAGACTCTTGGTACGACATAAGTACCTAACCTTTGGAACCATAACATTTCTTCAGTCAGGATGGGTTTAAGTGGATACCCAACTCATGTTAAGTTTCAGGATCTTCTTAAAAAGTTATCTTTAACTGTTCGAATAAGATTTTAAAGAAACCTTTATGTCTGGATTGTGGGTTTCGATAGAACTTTTTCCCGTTTTAACTCCTGAACCTTATGAAGGAGGTTCTATAATATTTTGAGGTGATTATTTCTGACACCTTGAACGTCTTCTCAGTTGTTTATTTACTCTCTTTGTTTCTTAGGTCTTTATTGTGTAATGGTTTTTGAACCATTGAATTGTGTTCAAATAGTAGAGTCCCCGAAGGGACCAGTGAATCTGTCATTTCTTAGACGGTGTTACCCCCTTCGGACCCAAGCTAGGTACCCAACCCTTCTAGGGGGTCTTTTCCCTATCCGCTGGGTGAGGTCATAAGAACGGACTTTTCAAGGTACCTGTCCCCCGGACCACCCGATGTCAGGTACCCCAACGTTTCTTAGTCTGTGCTGACTTACTGGTTGTGACATGAAAGTCAAAAGTTCCCAGTCCTCAAGTCCGTGTCCAATCCGGCCTAGGAGATAAGTCCTAAAGTAAAAGATCAAATGACCGACACCCCGTCGTCAGAGCCGAGTCGAGGTTCTCCGACGCGAGTCTAGGGTCCAGAAGCCTGGGAGTGTTGCACGATCGAATTAAAAAGTTTCGACAGTCCTCCTAAAGAAAGGTCCGACGATGTCCCAGAATGTATTGACTTTGAACCTATGCTCTCACTGATAGGGTAGTATAAATGTCCAAGACGAGTGTAAACCCCCGGTAGAATCGTAAGACGGACGGTGTCGGGGATGAAGTATACTACACGTTTTTACTTCACTTTTACCTAGTCTCCGTACTTGTATTTTTGATTTTAGTACTTTGAAAATCTTCTTTCGTATCTTATAGAAGTACTGAACTTCCATCGGTTTCCAAACAATTCAATTACGTGAGTAGTATTTCCTAGTTACTCAATAAATCTGAAGTAGTCTTCATTTCGAACGAGTAATTTTCTGTGGTGATTATTCGGTCGATAACTGATCCTATTTCACAAATGTTTTATACATAGACTACTTCCTTATCATAGGTCTTATTATGAACTTTGATGTAAAGTTTTAATTTTCCCGTTTATTTCTTTTATTTCACCCGTCTTTTCTAAGACTGTGAAGTGTTTTCCATTTGTTTATTGGGATATTAGTCACTTTTACAAGTGGGAGTGTTCAGAAGTATATTAATTCTAGTAAATGTGTAGGTGCACTTACTAATTTCTGACTGTTGATTGAGAGGTTGATAACCGTTCTTACGTTTTATCATGTTTATCAAACCTCTTTACAACGGGTCAAACAATTTCTTGATTTGTACGTGGACGGGGCACTGGATCGTTGAGGCGACATCTCTTTACTTTTGTGAGCGTGCTTGTGAACACATACAAGTATCGTTTAAAAAAGTAGTGTCGGTAAGTAGTCATTTCCTTATCTATTGGACACCACATCGATGAATCGAAAACTATGAACCTTGTGTTCCTACTTAGAGTCTTTGAGACTTTTCACTTTCTTCGTCGTGTCGTCACCAAGTATGACGGGCCAAGGCAGACATACTTTAACATCTTGTTCGTCTGACAACACACAGGCCTTTTCTTAGTCTAGTCACGACACCGAGGGAGAGCCTCACAACCGACCCTTCCATGTCCTCATTTGCCGAACCCCGTTGCTATTACAAGACATCAAACTATCTCACTGCACCCACTCACGTACTCAGGGTTGAGTCACTTACATAACAGACAAATTAACATACATTTAGAACATAGT
Organism: Capra ibex; assembly: GCA_006410555.1. Classification (NCBI taxonomy): domain Eukaryota; kingdom Metazoa; phylum Chordata; class Mammalia; order Artiodactyla; family Bovidae; genus Capra; species Capra ibex. The sequence goes on from SJYO01046087.1 coordinate 131,054, forward strand.
TTTCTTTTTGTTATTTATAACTTGAAACAATTACTATACGTGTGACTTCTACTAAAGGACTATAAACGGTAAATGAAACCTTGTGCAATTTTTTAATTTTGCCTGATCATCTGTCTATTCTCCTTGTTTATGTATTCATTCGCATCGTTTCGTAATTACTAGCACCACTATCAATGTGTTGTCACCGACATGAATTACAGTGACTTGACGTGTGAATTTTTACCAACTCCACCATTTAAAAGAGTGTGTATGAATGGTACAATTTTTTTTCAATTTTATTCTGGAACGATCATTTTTAGATCAATCACTAATATACCCACAAGTGAGATTTGACAAAAGTCGAAAAGACACACAACCCTCCTTTAATTTACGACCGTCCCCCTCTCCTCCACGTTTTATTTCGTCTCACCTCCCTTCGGCAGCGTCGGGCAAAAGGGTACTCCCTTTGTAAGTCATCTCGATTCTATTTACCTCTCTCATAGAGTTTCCAGTTCCCATACACATAATAATTATATTATGGATCATGAAAATACAAATTTTCAAAACGAATAATGACCATTTCTAAAATCCCTCACAGTCGAAAAAAATTTCTTCTTTTATCAAAGTAATGAATAATGTAATCAGACTTTGAGACAGTGAATGGACGTAATGAATTGTCTGACAGTCTCTTCGTATGTTTAGGTTCACATAACATTGGTATCCCCTTTACAGGGTAATGGTACTGTACTGATCGTACCTTCTAACTTAATGTTTCTTTATTGCTTCCCGTATTTGAGCGAAAAGTTCAAACTAACCCGAAAGTGCAATTGATCACAAAACAAAATTAAAATCTAAACTAGACTATTGAAGACGTCTGAATTCAGATTTGAAAGAATCAACCTCTTAATTCACCAACAGTTCGTACACCTTTATTGGTTGACCTGGATCTTCCTTTCTTTTTTCGATTCTTTGATTTCGGTCCCAAAACACAGATAGGAAAGGTAGCACTAAATCGTGATGTTAATGATAGAAATTAACATAAGAAATCTACTGAATCAAGTTTTCAAATGTACAAGGCTAGGCAGCCAAAACAACCCCTTCCCATCCGTCATGGTAAAACAGAACACACGAAAATTTTAGATTTTAACTTCCGAACCCCCTTCCCCTACAATCTAATAAATTTATTTACTTTTTGAGAAAGGTCTGTCAGAAACTCTCCTTATGACCGAACTTTCCCCAAGGATGTGTAAAGGAACCGGATGACGGTTTACATACGTACTAGCTTTCATACATACAAACAGTAACTGTCTCAAAACACAAGACAGTCACTGGGAAGACACGGTAGAACTCCCTCACAGAAACAATTCCTAGTTAGACATCATCTCGTCTGATAATTGGGTAAAGTCGTCGGTATCTTAAACCGAGAATTCAAATATTTGCGTAATAGGTTACAGAATATTGAGTTTTTTACCGAAGTGAATATTACTTAATAATTATTGTTTTCATTGGTTTCTTTTATTAGTCAGACCTTTACAGACATATGAAAAGAAATGTCTTTATTAATAAGTATATTTTTTGAATTGACAAGTTAAAGGCGTAAACAATTTCTTCAAAAGCATAACACCAGTACTTAAAAAAAAGAACATCAATAACGTCAGTGAAAATTTAGAATCTCTAAACATAATTGTTTAAAACCTTTTAATCACGAATCTTCCACCTTGTACAACATACCTAGGAATGAATCTCTCAACAAAAACTTTTACTTCAATTTCGAATACCCGATGATTTGGAATTTTAAAGAAACGTGTAAATAAGGAAAAGTCTTATTCGCAAACTCGTCGGAAAGAAAAGAAGGAAACTCCTCATGTGAACCCTCTCATTTCAAACTCTTACCGAAACCCTTACCAACTGTAACCGTAGTTTGGTTCTACAAAAGGGCCAAATCATTATTTTCAGTTATCCGTTCCTCAGTTGTTCCGACACGAGTAACCTTAACCGTTCTCGGCTAAAGAAAGGGAGTCAGAACTCTACTGGTAACCTATACAATCGTGGGAGAAAACCACATTCTTCCAATGACGTGGGAATTTATTATGTCCGTTTCCAATCTCAACGAGTCAGTACGGACTGAGAAACGTTGGGGTACCCGTTTAAGAGGTCCGTTCTAATGACCTCACCCAACGGTAAAGGAAGAGGTACCGTTTTCCATCTGTAGGAAATTTCAAAAATTTCATTTTTCATACGACTTCTGAACCTTTTAATTTCTTTCGTTACTTGGTGAGTATTAAGACGGTCGTTGTATTTGTGAGAACCAATTATATCTGTAAGTGACAGTATACGAATTAGACGGTAGTCGTTTTATTCTATTGTCTTTAAAAACTGAAGCAAATGTATTTGAATATGTTTCTTCGACCTTTACCTAAGATTCTTTATGAATCATATTGTGTTCTGAAATTTGTCTAACTTTGTATTGATCTTTTTTCATTCCCAGAAAGTTTATTTTTATTTAAAATTCAATACACTATTATATTATGTCAATATTGACTTTTCAATCCTTTTGTGATTGAAACATCAAACCCCTGAAAAAAAGTAAAAAAGGGTCGTGGGTGACATGATCGAGTCCTGAAACCTTCTCCGAGTGAAGTCAAGTCAGCGAGTCAACACAGGTTGAGACACTGGGGTACCTGACGTCGTGAGGTCCGAAGGGACAGATAGTGGTTGAGGGCCTCGAATGAGTCTGAGTACAGGTGACTCAGTCACTACGGTACGTTGGTAGAGTGGGAGACAGTAGGGGAAGAGGAGGACGGAAGTTAGAAGGGGTCGTAGTCCCAGAAAAGGTTCCTCAGTCGCGAAGCGCAGTCCACCGGTTTCATAACCTCGAAGTCGAAGTCGTAGGTAGGAAGGTTACTTATAAGTCCTGACTAAAGGAAATCCTACCTGACCGACCTAGAGGAACGTCAGGTTCCCTGAGAGTTTTTGGAAGAGGTTGTGGTGTCAAGTTTTCGTAGTTAAGAAACCGCGAGTCGAATGAAATATCAGATTGAGAGTGTAGGTATGTACTGATGACCTTTTTGGTATCGAAACTGATCCACCTGGAAACAGTCGTTTCATTACAGAGACAAAAAATTATGTGACAGATCCAACCAGTATCGAAAAGAAAGTTCCTCGTTCGTAGAAAGTTAAAGTGCCGACGTCAGTGTTAGACGTCACTAAAACCTCGGGTTTTTATTTTTCAGAGAGTGACAAAGGTGACAAAGGGGTAGATAAACGGTACTTCACTGCCCTGGTCTACGGTACTAGAATCAAAAGACTTACCACTCAAAATTCGGTCGAAAAAGTGACAGGAGAAAGTGAACATAGTTCTCCGAGAAATCAAGAAGAAGCAAAAGACGGTATTCCCACCACAGTAGACGTATAGACTCCGATAACTTTAAAGAGGGCCGTTAGAACTAAGGTCGAACACGAAGAAGGTCGGGCCGCAAAGAGTACTACATGAGACGTATATTGAATTTATTCGTCCCACTGTTATATGTCGGAACTGCATGAGGAAAAGGATAGACCTTGGTCAGTCAACAAGGTACAGGTCAAGATTGACAACGAAGAACTGGACGTATGTCCAAAGAGTCCTCCGTCCATCCCCCAGACCATAAGGGTAGAGAAATTCTTAAAAGGTGTCAAACACCACTAGGTGTATCAGTTTCCGAAACCACATCAGTTATTTCGTCTTCATCTACAAAAAGACCTTGAGAGAACGAAAAAGCTACTAGGTTGTCTACAACCGTTAAACTAAAGACCAAGGAGACGGAAAAGATTTTGGTCGAACTTGCAAACCTTCAAGTACCAAGTGCATGACAACTTCGGACCAAACCTCTTAAAACTCGTAATGATACGATTGCACACTCTGCTCACGATAACACACCATCAAACTCGTAATAAACCGTGACGCAAAGAAACCCTAACCTTACTTTTGACTGGAAAAGGTCAGGACACCGGTGACGACTCAAAAGGTTTAAACGACCGTATAAACTCACGTCGGGAAAGTGTCGCATTAGAAAATCCTAAACTTTATCGAGCTGCCTTTAAGGTAGTGGAGGTGATCGAAACAAGAATCACTACGAAGCTTGTAACCGTCTCCGATTCATTCACATTCACAATCGACGGGTCGACACAGGTTGAGAAGTACTGAGGTACCTGACATCGGGCGGTCCGAGGAGACAGGTACCTTAAGAGGTCCGTTCTTATGACCTCACCAAACGGTAAAGGAAGAAGTCCCGAGGATGGCCCCGTTAATCTTAACCTACGGAGTGAAGATTCCCTCGGAGGGTCGATACAAGTAATAGTGACCTTTTCTGCTCGGTTCCGAATTAAGACAGAGTCATTCTGTCACATGATCTCATCGTCGAACCATCGGTAACTGCGAGTCAATCCTAGGATAAAAGGGCACTTGTCTAAGGTCCTCCATCCGAAACAGTCCGGTACCACAAACTCACATCCCCTACTCCCTCTTCCTCTTCACTCGGGACAAAGACATTGACAAACCCCAATGACGAACCTCCCGTCTTACTCACCCAAAACTCCACAAGATTCTGCGGAGATCCACTGCAGAAGAAAAGAGTACCGAAATCCAAAGGTGGAGATACGGCCGTAGAGAGTAGATACGGTCAAGTCAGATGGGACATCCGGGGGAACAGTATAAAACAAATGGAGGACGGGAGACGAAAGAAGACTGAAAAGTGTGTGGTAAGAGAAAAAATTAGTCACGACTGTCACGTTGAAGAAAAAGTATCCTTTAAATCGTTGTTTCTCTTCTTTTTAGATAAAGAAACATCGTCTAAAATTGAAATTAAGAAGTAAAAGGTAAAATTACTATCCGTAACCGTCAGTTTACTTATTATTATTATCGTTTGTAACATAATGATGGATTAGTCATCACAAGACTCGTGAAGATGAGTAATTGGGTAAATTACCTCCGTTGTAGTGACATTTGATCCATGACATGACAAGGTAAAACGTCTACTCTTTGGGTTCCGTGTCTCTCTAACACAGAACGAGCCGTAGTGTGTCGATCATTTATATTCTGCTACTTTTGGGTCCGTCAGACCTTGTCTCGAACAAGAACCGACATGACTGAGATTTCGACTCCTATTTCACAGTGGTCTATCCCTAGACCTCGGTTCACCTTCGGTCCTCCGTACTTCCCCGAGGTTTCTCCTTCGTCTTATTATGGATTTTATTCGCAACGAATTAAGTGACAGCGTGGATTTCGACCTAGATTGATTACGGAAAGTATTAGTAGAGACTACAACGGAAATCGCAGGTTCTGGTATCCAACGAAGAGAGACTTACTGTGTCATTGGTCTAACGATTTCAAAGGAAACAACCATTAAAAATTTATTTTAAATTAGAAGCATTCTTACATATGTAAACAACAAATATTTAGCATGAAGACTCATCAAATTCCCCAACCCTTTGACAAGACAATAAATAGTCTGTAAAAATGAATGTCTGTTATGTCTCCATTCGAACCTTATAATACTTCAGACTTAAGTATCATTTTCTGAAGTTTAATTTTTCCGAAAAGACAAGTAATAAGAAGGAAAAGGAGACTGAGACAGAGTACTTAGTAACGACTCAAAAACAATCTTATTGGTGAACTTCTGGTTTTTATTATATATAATCGAGTACCAGTAAAAGTGAAAGTACGTAATCTCTTCCTTTACCGTTGGGTGAGGTCACAAGAACGGACCTCTTAGGGTCCCCGCCCCCTCGGAGACACCCCAGCGTGTCTCAGCCTGTGTTCACTGAATCGTCGTCGTCGTTGTCGTACCAGCAAATTGAAAAAATTTTTTACACAATAACGCCGAATTAACGACACGTTATTCAACGTGTATAAATTTTAGGCATTGAACCATTCAAAACTATGCACAGATGTGGGTACTTCGATAATGACGCTTGTAGAGGTCGTGTTTCTAAAAACAAACTAAAGAAGATCATCAATATATCATGATTCAAAATGAAAATTCAGATACTAGGAGAACACAATTAAAAATGTATAGTACGATCCATAACTCTTTTTCTCTAAACCTCTAAAAACGTATACATATAAGACAACAAGACTGTGGTAAACAATTTCTGAGTCAAGATGGCACTTGTCAGAAGACGAATCAGCGAATCAGCACAGACTGAGACACTGGGGTATCTGACATCGGGTGGTCCGAGGAGCCAGCCCCCTAAGAGATCCGTCCTTATGACCTCATCTAACGGTACGGGAGGAGGTTCCCCAGAAGGGTTGGGTCCCTAACTTGGGTCTAGAAGACGTAACTCCCACCTAAGAAATGTCAGACTCGGTGGTCCCTTTGGACAGAATCGATTCTGTCCCTTGACAGAATCGTCGAAACAGTTTTTTATCAAACAGGCAAATTGGATAAAGACTTGAAACATCTGCCAGATAACGGGACGAGACAGAAATTCGTTCATGATATGACAGAACTGCCTCTTCCGCTATCGTGGGGTGAGGTCATGAGAACGGACCTTTCGGGTACCTGTTTCCTCGGACCATCCGACGCCAGGTACCCCAGCGCTTCTCAGCCTGTACTGACTCGCTGAAGTGAAAGCGAAAAGTGAAAGTACGTAACCTCTTCCTTTACCGTTGGGTGAGGCCATAAGAACGGACCTCTTAGGGTCTCTGTCCCCTCGGACCACCCGACGACAGATACCCCAGTGTGTATCAACCTGCGTTGACTTCACTGAATCGTCGTCGTCGTATGACAGAACTAGCATCATTGAAATATGTTGGGAACTTTAGTCTGTCCCAATCAGGAGACTGAAATAAGAAGAAGTTTCAACAAAACCGAGAAAATCCAGGAAGTGTAAAGGTATCCTTAAAATTTTAGTCAAACAGATAAAGACAAAAAAATTTTTGGATGACTTTAAGCCTGATCTTAATGAATCTTAATATCTATTTAATTGTTAAATCGTTAAAAATCAGAAGATTCGGTACTTTTGTTACAACAACAACAACAACAAGTCAACGATTCAGTACAGGCTGAGAAACACTGGGGTACTTGACGTCGTGAGGTCCGAAGAGACAGGTAGTGACAGAGAGACTCAAATGAGTTTGAGTACAGGTAACTCAGTCACTACGGTAGGTTGGTAGAGTAGGAGACAATGCGGGAAGAGAACGGGAGTCAAAAAGGGTCGTAGTCCCAGAAAAGGTCACTTAGCCGAGACGTAGTCCACCGATCTCATTACCTCGAAGTCGTAGTCAGGAAAGTCACTTATAAGTCCCAACTAGAGGAAATCCTAACTGACCAAACTAGAGGAACGACAGGTTCCCTGAGAACTCTCAGAAGAGGTTATGGTGTCAAGTTTTCACAGTCAAGAAGTCGCTAGTCGGAATAAATACCTGGTTGAGCACCGAGTCTGTCATTTCCCAGACAGATGTTACACCCTCTGGGCCCAAGCTAGGGACCCAGCCCTTCTAGGGGACCCCTTCCTTTACCGTTAGGTGAGGTCATGATAACGGACCTTTTAGGGTACCTGTCTCCTCGGACCATCCTATGTCAGGTACCCCAGTGTCTCTCAGCCTGTGTTGACTCACTGAAGTGAAGTGAGTATAGGTATGTACTGATGACCTTTTTGGTATCGAAACTGATATACCTGGAAACAGAGTTTCACTACAGGGACGAAAAATTATGTATCAGATCCAGCCAGTATCGAAAAGGAGGTTCCTCGTTCGCAGAAAATTAAAGCACCGACACCAGTGGTAGACGTAACTAACACCTCGGGTTCTTTTACTTTCACTGTAAAAGGGGTAGACAAACTTTTGTCACATCGAAAGGTAAGTAAATCCAGCGGTAATCAAAGAGAGTCGTCGTAAAATATCTAAAGTCTCGTGTCCAGAATATGTAGAGAACAGTCTAAATACGGATTCATAAAGTATAAAAGTACGATAAAATTTACCACAAAAATCCAGTCAAAGAATAGTCAATTATGATTATGTACCTTTATATTAATTAAAACATAGGACGTTGCAACGATTTTAAATAATCGAAAAAACATCTAAGGTAGTCTAAAAGATGGATCCGGTGTACGGTAGACACTTATTACTGTCAAAATGAAGTAGGAAAGATCAAACTACCAAAAATTAAAGAAAAAGAACTAAATGGCACGACCGATTTCGGTCATCTTCATCATTCTCTCTTATAGGAACGGAAGAAAGTAATTTATGTTACAATCGCGATCCAAAGAACGTTTAATGAAAATAATTGATTTCCTTTAAGGGAAGATATTGGAGTAAACGACTCTCCAAAATAGTCTTCTGTAACCTAAAACAAAAAGGTATAGAGAATTCTACTAGCATACCAAGAAATCAAACGACTACACCATTTAATATACCTGATTAAATACTTATGATTCAGAGCGTAAAAACGTTTTTTTTTTTGAACCAGTACTGTATGAGAAAAAAAATTTGCCATAAATATAAACCGATACGACCCAGAGACAACGACGCATCCGTAAAGAGATCAACGCCAGTCGTCCCCGATGGGAGATCGACGTCACACTCCCGAAGAGTAACGCCCCCAAAGTGAGCAACCCATCGTACCCGAGATCCCGTACGGCCGGCATCACCGACGTCGTACCTGAGTCGTCGACGTCGAGTGCCCGAGATCTCCTGTCCGAGTTGTCAACACCGTGGCGCCGGAATCAACGAGGCATCGTAAACCCTAGAAGGGTTTAGTCCTTAGATTGGGTACAGAGGACGTGACCGTCCTCCTAAGAAATGGTGACTCGGTGGTCCCTTCGGGATAGATAAAGAACTCACTCGAAACTACCAGACCAGTAACCTCTTAAACAGGTGAAGTAGATTTAACAGATCAAATAACCGTATTGTAACTAGGATTATAGGGGAATAGAAAAATTACAGAAATCTTAGACATCGTTACAGTGGAGAGACTAAGGACCATAACCGTTAAACATATAAGAAAGTGAAAAAGAACTAGACAGATCGATCTCAAAATAGATAAAATAACCATAAGAGTTTCTTGGTTGAAACCAAAGTAACTACAAAGTCAACAAAAAGACAATAGACAAGTAACTGTAAACGAGACCAAAAATAAGAAAGGAAAGAAGACAAATCAACCATAAGTTAGTCAAGAAGGAGATCGAAAAATTCCAACTTTTACTTTAGTGACTAAAGAGTAGAAAGAAGAGAATATTATATCCGTGAATCGACCTGTGGTGTCTAAAAATAAAAGTAAGTCAAGTTTTATGAAACCTTAAAGGGACAACTAAAAAAAGGAAACCAGATACTCGACAAATCTTCGTATAACAATTTTTTTTTTTCGTATAACAAATCAAATATGTTTCAAATATTAACCAAAAGAGTCATAGAAAGACAATAACAAAGACTACATTAATGGAATATCAGTCTTTTGTACTTTCACAGAACTTAGGAAAAGTTCTGGGTCTCAATTCAAATAGAACCATTTACAAGATGTACATGAACCTTTCTTACATACAAGACGACAATTTTCACATCTCACAACAAAACTTACAATTTAATCAACTATCACAAATTCAGAATATAGGGATAACTAAAAAACAGATGAATAAAACGGTAATAAGTCTCTCCTTACAACTTTAGGGACTGATATTAACGTTCAAACAGAGTAAAGAAAAATTACGAAAAAACTCTGTATTGAGTATATGATATGTTAAGTAGGTAATTCCAAATGTTGATTTACTAAAAAAGTAGTGGTGATAGGTTAAAATCTTATAAAAGTAAGGGGGTGACTTTTCTTTGGGGTATGGGTAATCGTCAGTAAAGGGTAAAGATTAGTCGTGGTCAAGTCAAGTCAGCGAGTCAGCACAGGCTGAGAAACGCTGGGGTACCTGACGTCGTGCGGTCCGGAGGGACAGGTAATGGTTGAGGGCCTCAAATGAGTTTGAGTACAGGTAACTCAGTCACTACGGTACGTTGGTAGAGTGGGAGACAGTAGGGGAAGAGGAGGGCGGAAGTAGAAAGGGTCGTAGTCCCAGAAAAGTTTGCTCAGTCGAGAAGTGTAGTACACCGGTTTCATGACCTCAAAGTCGAAGTCGTAGACAGGAAGATTACTTATAAGTCCTGACTAAAGAAAATCCTACCTGACCAACCTAGAGGAACGTCAGGTTCCGTGAGAGTTGTCAGAAGAGGTTGTGGTGTCAAGTTTTCGTAGTCAAGGAACCGGGAGTCGAAAGAAATATCAGGTTGAGAGTGCAGATATGTACTGATGACCTTTTTGATATCAAAACCGATCTACCTGGAAACAACCGTTTCATTACAGAGACGAAAAATTATACGACAGATCCAACCAGTATTGAAGTAGTGGTGTCGGGATTTGGTGGTGAGTAAATGAAGGAGAGAGATATCTCAACGTCTACAAAATATATTTTGTGCTAGTATGTTATACATCCTAAAATATTAACTACACAATGTCGACCGTATTACAAAAATGTAAAATAGACACAATATTATACATCATAACCTTGAAGTAAGGAAAAACACCGGTTTATTATTAACGTAACATACCTATACGAGCAAAATAAACAGGTAAGTGGTCGACTACCTACAAATCTAACAAAGATGTAAAAGGTACAATACTTATTACGAAGACACTTGTGACCACATGTATTTAAAAACACAACATACATACAAAAATAAAGAAAACGTATAAACGAATTCTCATCTTAAGGACCTAGTATGTTATTAAGATACAAATTGAAAGACTCCTTGACGGTTTAACAAAAGGTTTCGTTAACGTTGTAAAAAGTAAGGGTGACCCTTACGTACTCCAAAGAGGCGTAGGAACGGTTATAAACAATAATATAAAAAATAATATCGGTTAAATTACCCGAGTAGCACCAAAACTAAATGTAAAGTGATTACTGATTACTACAATTCGGAGAAAATATATGAATAACCGGTAAACATATAGAAACCCCTTTACAGATAAAGCTAGGAAAGAGAAAAAAATTGAACAAAAGTAAATTCGAAAAATAATAACTCAATATTAAGTCAATTGGGATAATCTATTTATTAAACTTTTATACAAGAGAATAAGATACTCAAAAGAACAGTAAAAGAACCATGACAAATATTGTGTCCCCAAAAATTAAAAATATATCAGGTCAAATAGGAAAACAAGTAAAAGAAAACCACACGACCTCACCCAACGGTAAGGGAAGAGGTCCCCTAAAAGGGCTGGGTCCCTAGTCTCGTATATTCGTACGAAATCACAAACGCAGAAACTTCTGGGAACCGAGGTCTACAATATGAGGGAAAGTATGGGTGTGAAGAATTCGCAAAGGAGAGTGTGACGGAGGGACAGAGTGGTCATTAAGGAGAAGTTGGGGGAGGTCGATAAGTGACTTGACGAGACTAGTCTGTGGTTGCTAGAGGTATAACGATTCAGGTTCCACTGAAAAAGAGAAAAAGTCGGAGTCGTGTTAATCGGTCAAAGGTGTGGGAAGAGGTGCTTCGTGAGGAAACAGTTGAAGACACTGCGGTATGAGGATCAATAGGGGTGAAGGAACCAATAAAGGAGACATAGGAAAGAGGTCGAGGAGATGAAAATGAGTCGATGATTTATAACCTCGTGGAGTCTTAATTCGGACCCGGAAGAAGGGACATTTGATCCATTGGAATAGGTAAAAGTGCTGAAAATTATAATAAACACACGACCACCAAAGGGATACACGTAGAGGTCGAGTCTGAACAGGACACACGAGGTATGACCATCTAGACTGGTGGAAGAGACACATATAGAGATCTGTAGGTAGGTCTTGATTGTACGCGAGATGAGACGAAAAAGAGTAGAGTCATTTACTGTGGTGTAGCTAGATAAACGAGTCCGGGGTTTTGATCCAGAGTAGGTATAAATAAAGGGAGACAGTGGAGGGTGTAGTCAAGTAGTAGTTCAAGACTGACAGGACGGAGGTTTTACATCAGACACAAAGGTGAGGCGAGGTAGGACTGGATTAGATTTGCGGGTAGTAGAGACTGAACTTGGGGACACAATCGGAGGATCCCTCAGAGACGGACATGAGAACGGGGTAGGGTCAGGTAAAAGTAGTCTCTTCGGGTAACATCCAAACTGTCACGAATAGTAACATCTAAACTGATAAATAACAGTGTCAAAAGTACTCTTTCCCTCCGAAAAAGATTAAACGTGGTTTCATCTAAACGTAAATCCGATCGTAAAAATACGGAAAGGGAAGAGACTACGTAGTCCCAGAAAAAGACAGATCCGGAGTCGGAATAGGAGATTCGAAAAGAAAGAAAGTTTATAAAGTCTGAATTTCTTCAGTTTGTTTTTTGACGGTATATTGAGGGATCCCTCAGAGAGACGGACACGAGAACGGGGTAGGATCATGTAAAAGAAGAGCGAAGTCGAACAGAAAGGTTACTTATAAATCCTAACTAAAGGAAATCCTGACTGACCAAACTTGAGGAACGTCAGGGTCTCTGAGAGTTCTCAGAAGAGGTTGTGGTGTCAAGGTTTCGTAACTAAGAAGCCGTAAGTCGGAAGAAATACCAGGTCGAGAGTGTAGGTATGTACTGTTGACCTTTTTGGTATCGAAACTGATTTGCCTGGAAACAGTCGTTTTATTACAGAGACGAAAAATTATGTGATAGATTCAAACAGTATCGAAAAGAAGGTTCCTCGTTCACAGAAAAGTAAAGTACTGACGTCAGTTGTAGACGTCACTAAAACTTCGGGTTCTTTTATTTCAGACAGTGACAAAAGTAACAAAGGGGTAGATAAACGGTACATCACTACCCTGGTCTACGGTACTAGAATCAAGAAAATTGCAAAATTGCAACTCAAAATTCGGACGAAAAAGTGAGAGGAGAAAGTGGAAGTAGTTCTCCGACAACTCAAGGAGAAGTGAAAGAAGGTATTCCCACCACAATAGACGTATAGACTCCAATAACTGTAAAGAGTACCGTCAGAAGCAAGGTCGAACACGAAGTAGGTTGGCCGCAAAACGTACTCCATGAGACGTATATTCAATTTATTCCACTGTTATATGTTGGAACTACATGAGGAAAGAGTTAAACTTTGGTCAGGCAACAAGGGACAGACCAAGACTGACAACTAAGAACTGGACGTATGTCCAAAGAGTCCTCCGTCCATCCCCCAGACCATAAGGGTAGAGAAATTCTTAAAAGGTGTCAAACACCACTAGGTGTGTCAATTTCCGAAGTCGTGTCAGTCACTTCGTCTTTATCTACAAAAAGACCTTAAGACAACTAAAAAGACACTAGACTGCCTACAACCGTTAAACTAGAGACCAAGGAGACGGAAAAGATTTAGGTCGAACTTGTAGACCTTCAAGAACCAAGTGTATGACAACTTCGGATCGAACCTCTTAAAACTCGTAATGAAACGATCGTACACTCTACTCACGTGAACACGTCATCAAACTTGTAAGAAACCCTAACCTTACTTTTGACTGGAAACGGTCGGGACACAGGTAACGACTCAAAAGGTTTAAACGACCGTATGACTCACGTCGTAAAGTTGTCGTAGGTAGAAACTTTCCTAACCTTTATCGAGTCGACCTTAAGGTAGTGGAGGTGATCGAAACAAGTATCACTCCGAAGGATTCCAGGTATACAGTTCAATGGAAACCAAAATATCAGACAACCGAGTTGATTCGGACCAAACGAATTAAATCAGTTGTCAAAAGTTCGAAAAGGATGTCAACGAGATGACTTTGTAAATTTCATTTACTGTGAAATAAAGTGACTTGAACTCATCGGTACTGATTTTTGATTCAAAGATATTTGGATAGGTCTTTGGTCTTTTTGGAAACCGTCACACTTAGTAGGGACTATATTAACCTAAAAGGAACCAAAAATAAATGACAGAACTCCTCCCACGTGGACACTGGCGTGCGATCACATTCCGAACAGTCCACACGCCTTGTGTCTCGCCTGTCAGGGCCGGAACACTGAGCACTCTCCAACAGATTGAATGCGAGGGAAAAGACAACCGTCACGTGCTGAACTAAAAGACCGCTCTACACTTCTTCTGACCGAAACAGAAACCGTGGTGTGACTAGCACGACGACAGGGACCGGCGAAAGTCACAGTAGTCACACCAAAGAATGGAGTAGGACCGGGAAGACAGACAGTGGTAGTCGAAGTCCCAGATGTTCAGACAGTAGGTTCGACATGTCTTTAGTCTTCTTCCGGTAGGTAAGTTCACTCAACTTCGTAGTAATCATTACGAGATGTTGAATCCCTTCCCAAACGTCTCCGACCAGTCTAGGTTTAGTCTGGACTAATCTTTAGTCCTTAATATCCCGGATTACGTCGATTAGTCACCGCACTTTGTAGTTGAACTCTGATGAAATACTTCACTGGTTCAATCCTCGGTCCTTGAAAAAACTGTTTGATCTCCCAGTGGATTTTCCTGACAGACTTAAGGACCCATCCCAGTAGGACATCTCTTTCGTCTCGCAGACCTGTCGTGAGTCAATTTACCCCAGGGTCCACGTACAAATTCGGGGTGTACCGATTATGAATTTTGTCGGAACCTTACAACAACTCCTACGTAAGAACCGTCACATTCTTGAGCCACACATATAAGAACCAAAATAATGACTAAAGGAAGGACAGAGAGGAAATCAACGGAATTATGGTCCCCGTTCAGCACTACTTCAGTCATCTAGTACGTAAACATCTTAGGTCAACGATCGAAAAGGTTGACACGACTAAATTGTTTACAAAAGGAGTGAGGAAATGAGAACTTTCAGAACCGGACATTTTTTTAAAATTGTAGTTGTTTACCGTCATAAAATAATAAAAGTTTATCGTCCAAAAATTTTAGGGACGAGCACCTTTTTCTTTATAAAGACACTAGAGAGTCTTGATACTGTCTTATCCACAGACTGACGTCGAAACCAGCAACATAAAAGAGGACCACTTTTATCTTCCTTATTAAATTCGATATACACCGTAAAATTTTCAATGAACGTTTAACCAAAATTGTTTAGTCATCAACAACTAACTATCTCACCTATTTAAAATGACAAAACGGTGTTCGACGTTATATCTTCAAAAAAAAAAGGAGGAAAGTGTACTACGACAATGTATAAATATTTTGCACAAAACGATCCAACATAATTAATGTCGTAGATTAAAAATATTGAAAACACAAACTATCATGTATAAAGGAATTATTTGACCTTTCTTTTTGTACGGATAATGAGAAGACTGAAAAGGGCGTTCTGACATCCGACAAACTCCGTCTTCGTCAAAATAAAAAGACTATAGGGATATGGATCCCCTCCCAGACCATGAGTACCCGTGGTCATTCACGACTCACTTACTTGTCTACTACTCGTCCACCAATGTAGAGTCAAGATATTACGTAGGACCCTTGTCTTGCGTCCAGAAACACAAAAAAATTGTTTATAAAATATTACGGAGGAAATAGTAAAACTTTACTTTAAGTGTCTATTATAATGACCATTTGTTAAAAATTTTGTAGTATTAATATTCCTCACTATTTTATCTTTCAGTAACTGTTATTTTGTTGATCGTAAAGTCAGTTATAAAATTATAGAATCTTTATTGATGTGGTTTTTTCTTTGATTTTTATGAACTCTAGTCTATGAACGTACATGTAAATATTAGAGGGAATGTCTACACTAAAAGGTTTTACCGTTTTTTTTTTAGAATTCCAAAGTCATATTTGTTTTATGTCAAAATCTGTTAAGCCCTATACAGTTTTAACACCCCTTTTATGAAACAAAAATATACAAGACCCGAGAACTATTAATATTTCTCCAAGTGGAAGTACTTATAGGATACTCTATCATTTTCAAGCCGTCCTGTAACCCGTCAAGAAATAGCATGTACTGACAGGGTGTGACGCCTGTATCCCGTCAAAACGGAGATGGATGGTTTACCGTCAGTACAAGGGGGGTGGGGTGGGGTACAATCGTTTTAGACGGAGACGTCTAAAGTGTGTGGGAAGTCCCCTAAAGTGGGACACTTCTTGAAGACACGATTGTCTTTCTCTGGCAGAGGACGGTACAGTTTACACACTGACAACAAAGAAGAAGACCTTCTCGGATGGACCTACAGCTGTAGTGAGACAGGAGTCTTCGAAAGGTATTGATGCACTTGCGACGGTACCACGTGTAGTTGTCCCGGGACTTTGAGTAGTAAGCAGAGAAAGACCACCTCCTAGATCAACTGAGGAATTTCCAATCAACGGAGACGTCGAGAACCACCACTCCGACTCCTTCTGGTCCCTGACTCAATATTAAGTCTCCTTTCCGTCATTTATTCCAAAATAGTCTGTTTTCGTTTTACATACGAACAGAGTTAGATATTTTTACCTTCATCCCCAATCATTTCTTCCATGAAAGACGCAGTCCTCTTGATTGTAGTCTTATTCCTATTACATACATTAACTATCTTTACGTCAATAACAGACAAACCAAGAAGACTCTCTTGGTGGCTCAAGAGAATACGTGGGAGTTTACATATTATCTTTACTCCATTGGTACAACTTTAATAATTACCGTGTGTAGTGACTTAAATACTCCTGAATCGATCTTTTTTTATTGTAGTTTATTGGACTTAAAAAATTCTAGGGGACGACCTTCCGTACCGTTGGGTGAGGTCATAAGAACGGACCTCTCTCCTCGGACCACCCGATGTCAGGTACCCCAGCGTTTCTCAGTCTGTGTCGACTCACTGGTTCGTGTCGGGTTGGACTTAAGACGTAGTACTAATAAGGACGAATTGGGGGACTACAACCGGAAGTGTCGAACGACAGAAGTACACCGACTACTGGATACAACCACGGCAAAAGTTACCCTAGTGGGAAGACTAAGAACCATTCCACCGTTCCTTTAACAGAAGTCCGAGATACTTCATTAACCATTCTCATTCTCGTCTCTCTCGAGTCGCACCGAGGTCAGGAAAGTGTGACCGGGTCGGAAGTTGTAGGTATTTCCGGAACAGATCTATAACCTCCTTGGACACAAACACCCGTGTCCATATAATTTACCAGGGTGGATATTTCTTTGTAGGTCTGTTGATCTTTATGTCCTCTCAACAGCTCTAAACCAAATTTATACTCCTAGAAGTATTAAACCTTTAATAATCACCATATTCTCCCTTCTGATATATGGACATAGATTGCCAGGAATCAACTCTCGAGACCGGTCCTAAAGAGTATGACTACTTCAAGAAACAAAGGGACATGAAGTACTCCTTTTTATAGGGACAATGAGTCTGAAACGCTGACAGAGGTAACTGTGAACGGTACAGAATACTAAGAAAGAATGTCGACTTGATGAGCAAAAGTCGCAAGGTTAACAGATACTCTTCATGTTCCATTCGTAAACAGACAAAACTCAGTCTATACGGTCAATTACATACTGATTAAAATCAAGAAAAAAATAAAGAAATAAATAAACCGATGTAGTCTAGAAATCAACGTCGTACACCCTAGATCAAGGGACTTGTCCCTAACTTGGGCCCGGGGGACGTAACCCTCGTGCCTCAGAATCGGTGAACTGGTGGTTCCTTCAGGGATCATGTAAAAAATCCGTAACTTTCAAGTGTCGTTAGAAAAGGATCGGCAAAAATGTCAGAATTAAAATGTTCAGTTCAAGGACGTTCTTTGACCATTGACCAAAGGAGATTCTTCGCTTTGACTTACAGATCTTCTCTATTCCCATCTTTCCCTTAAATGACACAATGGTACGACATACAGAAAACTCAACATAGTCTACCTAGACAAGGGTTTTTTTTCAACTTTTTTTACGAGTTTATTCTCGACCATAGACTCTTCTTTGTTTGATAATTTCCTCAACACCCTTAGGTAGTCACACTTATCTACAGACGTGACATCTCACCGAATATGGCTCACGTGACCTACGATACTTCAATAAGAACTATCTAACAGCAGGTAGTAGACTGAACTAAGTACCGAAAAACCATAATTTACTTAATCAGAGTGGTCCTCAGTCTTGTATAAACACAAATGACTTACATCTAATCTGTATGTCAAAGACCATAACTCTTTTAATACCAATTTGATCCGATTTCTTAGAATGGAAACCCTTTTAACAATTAGACACACAACGGTGTTGACTTACTGAAAAGAAAGAATTTCTGGGTCTAACTAGTGATACAACCGTAACGGGCACTAGTCTGGTTCAGCTAACAACTTTTCACTCATGTGAATCCAAGGGGTAAAGTAGTACTGTACTCGAAAAAAAGGGGGTTAATAAAAATCAGAGGACACATTTTACGATTATGTTTTTTTCATTAAAATAGGACCCCTTTTCCTTTTCGAACCAATTACCAAAGTAAAATGATCTTTATTAAAGTAGACGAGGAAACATTTCGTAAGAAACATAGAATTTGACTTTTCCTGGTTGTCTCAATCCTGGTGAGACGGAAAAACTTGACAAAAAATTTACAAACACCAACAGATGAATGGTAAATCAAAGTGTTTATAGTTATAATTCGGTTTGAGAAGGAAGGGAAAAGTCTTTATTTTCAACATCATTTATATAATTTCGAGTTTTGATGGAGAAAAGATTCTGATATATAGGAAGACAAAATTAGTCAAAATATAAATTTAGTTTATTATTTTATAACCATCTTAAAAATACTGAGGGATATAGTTCCTTGACATTCAATTATAAAAAGGTATAAAAGAAGTCTATGAGAAAATTCTTTGTTTCGTAGTGTCGTCAATTTAAGACAAACACGGGCGGGGGGGTGGAAAGTGTGGGGTCTAAAGTCACGAAAAAGATCGAAACTATACTCCTTTGGAATAGATATAGGTCTGTCGGGTCTGAATTACGTCCTAGAAATGGATGAAAAAACGAAAGAATCCATCTGTGACCTCGATTTCGGGTCGTTCCCGTCAAGTGTGTCTAAACATATACCAACAACGAATAAGGATATCTCGTGTCGGTCGTCCGTCACACGAATGTATATGGAGTAAGAGACAGTAGGGGTCACTTCCCTCGGTCCTCCAAACCCGTCGTTTTCTCCTGTCCGTCGTCCGAGTCGTCGTCCCTCCCCCACCTAGAACCCCCAAGAGAAGTCGAGTAGGGTCCGGTCTGAGTCGGGGACGGAGAAGTACATCTCCTTCGGGTCACTTTTACCCTCACAACAAGTGTACTGTGGTCATTCAAGTTCTCGACAGAAGATCCTAGTCACAATTTTGTTTTTAGATCTTGATTACAGACATAAAAGTGAGAAAAAAGAAACGAAAAGGGTTATCCTAGGTTCGTTTTGAGGGACCTTAGCGTTTTTTTTTCCGTCTTATTCATGTACCTTTGGTCTTTGCGTTGTCAATGATTTTGTGGTAAATTATCAATATTGCAACAATGAACATGATACTTCCTTGTACGAGTCACAGTCGAACTCGGACGTAAGGTTCGAAAAATAAAAAATTAAACCACAAAAGAGGAGAGGAAAGGGAGATGGGAGTCATAGTTCGTGTTCTTAACGACCTGAATTTTTTCTTGACTATAGAATCTTTTGGGTTTTCTTATTTCTTTCTCAGTTTAATTATCCTATTTAGTCATGGAATTACTACCACCTCGAAAATGGACATTGAACTTTCCTCTCCCTTTTAACCTCCATTTCCTCTTTTACTTTTTATTTTTGTAGAGAACCCAAGAAAATAGGTTTAAAGTTCCTGATCAGTCAGAAGATATCGAAGGGTAGTATCAAAACGGGAATAAAATTCAATTCTTTATTACTAATTGAATACTTCTTTAATAGACCCCTGTTCTTACCCTAAGGAAGGGAACAAGCAACAACAAAACAAAAGGCCAGGAGACTAGGGTAGAAGGACGGGGTGTTGCACTCGTCGATGAGGATTAAAAGGAGAAGAAGTAAATTACTATATTGAAAGTTGAGACACTTATTGAATATCAACTATCACTACTGAGGACTAAGGGTCTTATGGTAGACTATTGGTTCTTACCTCTACCTTCCAGCCTGCCTCCTCACGTCTCCTGGTGACGACACTGAGGGCGCGTAGGAATCCTTCCTTTCCGAGGCGTACCCCCTGCCACCACAGACACAGCAAAGAAGACCTGTGGTCAAGACTCGACATCAACCTCTCGAATAAGGACTTACACGAAAGGAGGGAGAAAGGATGGGAGTTCCAGTTATTTATACCAACATGAAAAGAATAATATTTTATTTACAGACATTGACGACATGTGACGACATTGGAACAATCTCTTTTTTTTTAAATTAGACGTACACCCGAGGAGGCAATAACTCAATAACATTAGGACAGAGTCAGGCACCGCCCCTTTGTAAGAGTTCTCCACTTGATGTCTTTGTGTTTCCGGAAAAAGAGAGAAGAGATGTGTGAGGTAGAAATTGGACACGAGTAGTAAAATGGGACTCCTGGTTTCGACTCGACCGAACGCTCCTCTGACATAGACACCAACTCTGTGGTGTCTAGTCACATCCCTCCACGTAAAACGTCAAGTCCACCTCAAAATTGAATCTCCGATCGAATAACCCGCACAAACCAAACTCCTAAGGAAGGTAAAAGTCCGTGAATTCGACAGAGTCGTGGACATGGTGGTACCACGTCCCAGGAGGAAAACTCTTACAAAAGGTTCTTCGAAATCCATTCCCGGTCTAACACAACCGCCCGAGGTACGCGTTGATTCTGTTGTTTTGTCAAGTGCGACTACAGTCTACCTCCCGTAAACCCTTAGAAACTAAGGGTGAATTGTAAAAGGAGGGGAAGGTTGTACTTTTAAGTCATTTGAACTTTCTTTTAGTAGACACTTAAGAAAGTCCAACATTGACTGTCAACACTATTAGGTCTGCCTTATACGTGACCACTGAAATTTCATTCCCGATATTAGAAACTGCCAGGGTTTCGTCACGTCGAGACATCTTCCATCACCTTCCTGGAAAAGAAAGATGAAACAACTCCTTTAATGAATCCTTAAATCTACCCATTTTCCATGGAACGGAATGAGGTGAGAATGAAAGAATCGGGGGAAAAGAAAACTTACGAAATTGAGTAAAGTACAGTACCATCCTTTACGTGAGAGGTAGAGGTAAGGAAACGGGAGGGTCCTTCAGTCACGTGACTAACAGAAAAACCCGAAGGGGAGGTTTCCTGGAAAGGGACGTGACCTTCGGAGGTGTGGATCGAAAACAAAACAGTGACGACACAAGTCTAACTAACCTGTCTAGAAACACGGTGTGTCCTTAAAAAAAAAAAAAAATTCTTTTTAGATATCCACTTTTAATGATTACTTTGACACACGCATATACAGGCACGTTGTATTTTCATGTCATCGTGAATTCCTCGAACTTAGAACCAAGGACATTTTACGTTTAACTACACCATAATTATTTTTTCTTCTTTTTTCTTGTCACACACGACAGTAAGACGATTGAAATAAGAAATATGTGTCAAACCCATTTCATTCTTGGTTTGTTCCGAAGGTGACCGGGGGTAGGGGTGAGGTGAAAACTCCGAAATTTTTCACTGATTATGAACTATGATCATTACGAAAGGTTCTAACGTCTTAAAGGTATCATCTTGTTTCGACACGTAAACCAAAGACTTTCTTTTATTCTCTGGGAGAATTCTCCACTGGTATCCTCTTTCTACTACTCACCTTCCCCGGTCCCCCCAGACAACAGGGTCAAGTGTGGTTGGATTCTCCCAAGGGGGTGGACGTTGTACTTCGTCGGACATTGAGGGTGTGTCAGTGTTACATGAATTTTACTCTGAGTCAGTGGTACCTTTTACCTTTGAAAAGGTAGTCCAGAAACGAGAAAGGGTTTTGATTCCGACGGTACTGGGAATTCGACTAAAAAAAAATAAGTGGTATGGAGAATCTTTTGAATCCGACTTTAAAAATTTTTCATTGACTACGTTTGTTGAAGTGTCTATGCGTATGTTTACAAGTTTATTACAGTGATTGTACCATATATTTATACATAAGTCTCATTGTAAATGTATAACCGGTATTATCGTTCGTATGGTAATTGTTTTTTTTAAGTACTTCTTTGAAGTGGACAAGTCTGAGGGTTCCGTTCCTCCTCCGTGGATCTCTACTCTTGGTGGAGTAGAGGACTGAATTGAGTTCTCCGACGTTTCATCACTACTGATGTCACGGTGACGCATCAAGTGACCACGAGTCTTGAAGTCGCACGGAGCACTGGTGACCTCCCGAATCGTTTTGTCTAAGGATCCGAGGTGCGGTCAAAGACTAGGTATTCCACGGCGGGTTATTAAACGTAAAGATGATTGAAGGATTAAAGACAACCGATATGAAAACTCTTGGTCACCTCACGAACCCCGACGAAGAGTTACTTCTGTAGGTGACGACGGGAGGATTCCGGAGAGGGACGGATAGCTCTCGTTTTTGGTGAGAGTGGGACGAGAGGTGGACCGAATGGACTTGAAGCCGTCTCCCACACCTACTGATACTATCAACGGGGTCAGACGGACAAAGACTTATCTCATCGTTTTCACCGTCTCGTCAGGACCTAGACTTTTGTTGTACGTACTTCCTTTTATTTTCTTACCGTCATGGGTTGGACCCCGGTAGGTATTAGGGACGAGAGAATTATGACAGAGTTTTTTGGACCTCCAAGTTTGTACGATCCTCAAGTGAAAAGTCTGCTCACTGTCGGGTACGTCATAAAGGACTTGGGGACCACCGTAGTTGTTTTGTTACGGTCTCGGAAACGAGTCGTCCCTCCGGAACCCGATCCACCGTCCGTCGGGATGAAGACGTCAATACCAGTCCTTTCGACGACGACCGTGGGAGGTCGACTTCGGTTACCACCGTCTTGACGGGACAACTTTATGAACAAGGTCCTCACACGACGAGAAACGGTGAGGGTCCTCGGGTTTTAACGTGACCCTCCCGGACGTCTCGGGTCGACGTGTGCGGTAGGAAGCCGTCCGGATTGGCATTTTCTTTAAATTGAATGGTCTCTACCCCTCCGGTACACCACATCACGTTTCTTGTGACTTGACTCTCAACTCCAAAAATAAGATCAGGATCATGACGAGGATGGACCACACACTATGAAAGTCAAGGACCTGAGGTAGAATGGATTGACACTTTCCCCACCCCCGTCCATGACCAACTAGAGGTTCCAGAAAGGTCGAGTCTGTTAGAACTCAATATATTTTTTACGATATTTTAGGCACCATATTTTAAGTTAAGGGTTAGTCTTCAGTTCCCCTGACCCGGACTCCGTGAACTTGGAACCCGAGACCGGACCCTCGTGACTCTATTCTTTCCGAAAGGAGAGGAGAGACGAAAGGGTAGGTGTCTCCGCCGACGGTCCCGGCGATGGGGAGGTCTGGGTCGGGTCTTCAGGGGTGGGCGACTAGAGGGGTGAGTCGGAACTTCTGGTTTCCTTGGCCGGCCCGATACACTTCTCGCGGTCACCCAACGATCTCTGAGGAGCCTCCTTGGACTACTCCGTGTGTAATCAGATACTACAAACCCCAGGAGGGCAGGCGCGGAGGAGAGAGGATGGAAATCCAGGAAAGAGGTGGTGGAGTGTCGAATAGAGACTATGTGCGTATTATTTATTCTGTAAACGTGTATTTCCACTGCCTGTCGAGAGAAGGGCGGGGAGGGGGAGAGTATATTTTCGTAATTTATGTCAAAGTTTTATTTTATGTTTCTCGTTTTACCCGGACTAGGGCCCCGGTGGACAAGAGGTGTCCTCTTACTTACATGTGTAGGGAGAGCCTGGACGGACCCTCTAGCGCCCCGGGCAAGGGCCGGGGAGCGCCGGACCGAGACGGCGCCTCTCCTTTCCTTCCGGCTCCGGGCCGGGGTCCGGGTCTCCCGACGCTCGCCCACCGTGCAGGTGCCACATGTTTTCCCCCTCCCCCGTCCCTCCCCTGCCCTTGTCTTGCGGTTGACGGCCCTGGAGGTCACAGGGCCTGAGCCTGACTCCCGCGAACTTCGTCCGCGCGGACTGACTCGAATCCCCATGTCCCTCTGGAAGCCTCGTCCGCTCGTTTCTTTCACGATTAGGGAAATGTTCTAGCGCCGCGGCCGCCCGCACCGTCCCCGGACACCGTCCCTTCCTCCCGCCCCGCCAGGCGTGTCTCGGGCGGGGCACCCGCCCCGAGCCCTAACCGGGGCGGGCGGGCGCCCGGCCGACCGAGGGTCCGGGGTGACGGGGAAGGGGCTCCTTTCGGGAGCAGGCGTCAGGTCCGGTGGCTCGTCGGCGCTGCCGGTCATTGCTTGCCGACCCCCGGCCGGGGCTGGGGGCTCTCGGCACGGACGGCCGCACGGAGACACTTTGGACCTGCGGGGGGTCGGTTCCTTTTCCCTGGCCGCGAAGGGAAGACGTGGGGGTGGCGATGTGGATGAACCCTGGGATTATGACTGCCGCGGGGCGGGTGGGTTCGGACCGGACCGCCCCACGCTGGCCCCCGGCTTTTAAGAGGCACGTGTCTGACTCCGAAGGGTCCTTGAGCGGCGGAACTCGCTCCTCCTCTCGCGCGAAGGGCGCCGCTGGCGTAATCGAACTTGGGCGGTGGGGTGGGGTCAGGGCTCAGAGGCGGGACGGGCCGGTCGCCCCCACCCGTCGTCGGTCCCGGCGCCCCTTGGCCCCTCGGCCGAGCCGTGGCGGCGGGAGGCGGAACTCACTAGATGCGGGCTGTGTGCCGCGGGCGGAACTCCAGGCGCGGCGGCAGCGCGCCGCGGCGGCCCCGCCCGCCGGGCTTCGGGAGCACTGGCATCGTCGCGTCGCGGCGGAGGAGCATCCGGAGGTCCTACCAGACCGCAAGGAGCCCGCACTTCAGGTACCTCTTCCCCACGTGGACGTCCTACACGGCGAACTACCACGACTGGAACTCGCACCGGTCGCGCGGGGGCGTGTGGTACGTGTGGTCCGGCGCGGCCGACGGCAGCATCAGGTAGTCCATGAGCGGGGCGGTCGCGCCGACCATCAAGGCGGCGACGAGAGCCGACGCCCCGCCCCCTCCACCCCCGCCGCCGCCGCCGCCGCCGCCGCCGCCTCCCTTCCGCTCGCGGGGCCCTAGGCCCGGCAGGAGCAGCAGGAGGAGAAGGAGGCGGACGGCGAGGCTGCCAAGGGGCCCCCTCTCGCCCTGCAGCGGATCCTGCCTTGTTTCCTGGTGCGACCTCGCAGGGCCGGAGCACTGGGAGGGTGGGCACGGGAGGCCACGACGGTCGGAGGGCAGAGGGGAAGCTGGAAGGTGACACGGGTGGGCGGAAGATGGGGATCGGGGAGAGGGAGAGGTGGACGAGACTGGGTCGAGTGGGGTGGTGAGGAGGAGGAGGAGGAGGAGACCGACGAGGAGGAGACGGGGAGGGGGGAGGAGCCTCCGACGCCGACACGACCCCCGCCGCCCCAGGGGCCCGCTAAGGCCCGTCCCGTCGGGGTCCCGGTCGTCCACCCGCCGGAAGAGCGAGGTGAGGACCCGCTACTCCCGGGGCTGACCGGGCGGCTACGCGCGGCTCGGGCCCACCGCGGCCGCCTACACGGCGAACTACCACGAGTAGAACTCGCTCCGGTCTCGCGGGGGCGTGCGGTTCGTGTGGTCCGGCGCGGCCGGCGGCAGGTCGAGGTCCTCCATGAGGTCGGCGGTCGCGAGGCCCGTCACCGCCGCCCCTAGCGCCGGGGCGCGTCTAGCCGGTCCCCGGGGGTGGGAGAGCGGGAGTCCGAGGAGGAGGGGACGGCCGGGCCCGTGGGAGAGTCCCTGGGTCGGTCGGAGAAGGAAATGCAGACCCCCCGACTCTAGGACTCTCCTGACCCGAGGTCGTCGCCCCCGGCCCAGGGCCGAGAACGACCAGTCCAGGACCCCCTGCTCCAGTAGCAGACAACCCCTTCCCCACTCCCTCTCCCCGAGTCGAACGACCGACCCAACGGGAATGGGTGCTTCTCCCCCAGGGAACGAAGAGTAGGGTCGGGATTCGATCTTCGGGGTGGTCTTAGACACACGCACAGATACCCCCGCCGAACTCCCCCCCACACACACAGATACAACCCCCTCATCTCTACTCAGGGGGGGGTTGGTCTTGGACACACACACACACAAACACAGACCCTCTACACCCACAGATACATCCCCCTCCCCGTACACACACATAGATATACCTCAGTCCCTCTCTACTCAGGGAGGGTCAAAACAGGTGTCTGGAGTGAAACGTCGGGAATATACTTCCCCAGGACCGGTACCCTCCCCGGAGCGTGGACCACCCCTGACCCACTCGAGTCTGTCGCGGAGGTCGACCGGTGGGGTCCGGACGTCGTCCCGCGATGTGACCCCCAGGGACGCGACCCCCGGTGCCTCGGGGTCCGTCGACCCCACGTGGAGGTCGTGCACCCGTGCCTACAGTAGGTCGACGTTCGACCCGTCACGGGCCGGTGTCCGGTACGTGTGGTCGGCCAAGGGGGCGCCCAGTATCAGGTACTCTGTGAGACGGGCCTTGGTCAAGACGTCCCTGAGGAAGTCGGAGGCGAGGTCGGCGGCCCGTGGGTCGGGGGACGACGGGGGTCGGGAGGCCCTCCGTCTCTCCGTGGGTGCGGCTCGGGCCCCACGGGGACCCGGGGGAGCGGAGACCGCGGCCGAGAGGGGTGGTCGACCCCGAAACGGACTTTCCCAACCTCCCTCCCTTCCCTGACTCTACGACCGGGAGACCCTCTCTGGGGGGTGGTGTCGGTCCTGGAGGTCGGTGTCCGGAGAGGGAATGAGACTGAGACTCGGGACACGGATTGGAAACGGGAAGGGAAGGAGAGGGGAGTTCAGAATTGAGGAAGTAAAGGATTAGGCGGACGTGTGTTCGGGAGTCGGGCTGGGCTGAGGGGGGGTCCAGGTCTAAGATCGGGGAAGGGATTTGAAGTGACAGTATGGAAAGGTCATGGGAGACGAGGGTCCGGAGAGAGGTCGGAGGTGAGGGACCTAGGAAGATTTTGATGTCTTACAGTTTTGACAGATACTATGACCTCTAGAACAGGGTGCCAGGGAGTGGGTGACGACAGGTTATTCGTCTCGAGTGGGGTTTTTCCTCGTCATCGAACGAGGTCCTTTGGTCGATCAACCGATCCTTCGGGCCTGGACCGGGGTAGGTGGTGGATCCGGGGTCGAAGGGGTTCAGCCTGTAATGGACCCGGGAACCCGTCTGATCGGACCTCCGGTCGGGGAAGGAGGAGGAGGAGGAGGAGCAGCAGGAGGAGGAGGAGTCCGGGGACCCGGGGGTCGGGGAGCCGGAGAGGCGTCCGGGGGTCGGGGTTCACCCGTAGGGTCGACAACGACTACTGAAGGAAGAGGGCCCCTGAGGTCACGTCCCTCATTCCCACGAAGACCGCCTACACAGCGAACTACCACGACTCGAACTCCCACCGGTCCCTCGACGGCGTGTGGTACGTGTGGTACGGCACGGCCCGTCCCAACTTCAGGTAGTCCATGAGGTCGGCGGTCACGAGTACCATCATCGCTGCTACCAGTGCCGGTCCTTACGCCGAAAAAGGTCCGGAGCTCCGGGCCCGGAGTGTCACCAGACTCATAAAGGACGGACTTCTACGACCAGGGGACCGGGACCTCCTCCCGTCCCCCCGTGAGGGGGTCCTGGGATTCCGTGGGGGAAGGTCGACTTCTAGAACGGGACTTCTCCTCCCCCCCCTTTCCCTCTGTCAAAGAGTTAGAGATTCTAAAGGTCCCTTTCTTGGATCCCGAAGGTAAAACGTTCTCTTACCTCCACCCGCTCTCCAGACAAGTCCCCGTCCTTTCCCTGACGTTCTCGTCAGTTTCCCTCCACCGTCTCGTCCGTCAGTTTTGTAACCAGGAAATGTTTCTCACTCTGGGGAAATTCTCTCCTAGTCCTTGTTTTCTTACGTCCCGTGTCGAGATTAAAAAAAGTTTTTTGCTTGCACTTCCGGTTCCTCCGTCGTCCAAGCCGTTCCGTGGGGAAGACCTACTCGTGACAGGCCCATTTCGGTCCCGTCGTCGGACGAGGCCGCCAATATCGGTCTTGTCTCGCCCGTCGGCCCGGTCTCTTGTTTCCCCCGTAGACAGACGTGTGTCCTGGGTGGCGGGCTCCGGGGTCGGGCCTCCCGGGGTGGGTTTCTACTAGAAAAAGGGAAAGACGTTATTACGGAGTTTATGTGGGAGGATTCTCCGGGTAAAATTCCCCATGATTCGTGACAGTCCAGGGGTTTAATTCCTTGGGGTACTGTTTCGACAGTCGTGGAGGTCTCTTTCCTCAAAAATCCTGATCTCAGACCCTCTCGACTACTGACCTTCCCCGACCGTCCTCCCGGTGGTCTCACCGATGACTTCTATGACGTCGTCCCTCACCGGTGGTGGGTGACCTTAGGTAATTCAGAAAGACCCCTAAATAAAAAGAGAGACCGGGCCTCGACCGGTGACGGGTCGTTAGTCACCCGTCCGTCACCTCTCCGGTGGTTGGGTCACCACAGGGGAAAACGGTTTGCTTCTGGGACTCGTCAGGGAGGGTGAAAGGGATGTCAAACCTGGCATAAAGTAAATCTTTTCCCAGAGGACCGGTTTATCCGATTTATCTGTCCACACCAGTGGGAGGGTCATCTCTTAGAGTGGCATACCTTTTGTTTTCGGTCCTAGTCTCCCCCGAGGACAGTGGGACAAAAACAAACCAAAATTCATGTCTCTTCTTTTTCTTTCGCGATCAAAGTCTCAGTCTTTGGACCCAAACTGAGGCCCGAAGTGACCATTGAACGAGACACTGGAAACCATCCACTACAGGCGAGAGACCCGGACTCACAGAAACAGACGGTTCCGTGACCTATCGATCGCCCAGAGTCGTAGGAAGGTCGCGGTCTAGACAATCAGATTCCACCTGACCGGGAAATTCTCGGCTTTTTTCCCCTCCTCGACCCTCAGAAATTTTTGTTTTCCCCTACCCCTTAAAGATCCTCCCCTCGAGACCGTAATCCCCACTTCGAGGTCTCGGACCTGCTTTCGAAGTCCCGGGAATTCGGCAACTGGGACGTATGTCTTTGTCGGAGGAAACTCTCGTTTGCCCCTCCTGACCGACCAGGGCGATGTCGACTGTTTAACACCGTTTTAAAGACTTTTCTACCCTCCCCATTGCGCGCCTATGTTCCCTTCACTTACGGTAACACCCGCTCGGGTAGAGAAATTTTTGACGGGCGGGCACCCCTTCCATGACTATCCAGGGGTTCTCCACGTTGGGTACGAGAGAAGGTCCCTCTTGTATCCCTTTTTTCTTTTTTCCACGGGAAGAGATCCGCTCCGGGGTCTCCTCTTCTGTCGGGTTGAATCTCGTCGCCTCAGGGGTCGAGTCAAGGAGACCTCCCTTCGGGGCCTTTCCCTGGGTTCCAGACCCGTCTGAAAAATTCTCTGTCGGCCAATTCCCTCTGGTGGACCCTCAGACTTTCTCTTTCCCTGCCCCCGCGTTCAGGGTTGTCGGATCTCGCGCGCGGGGCGCCGCGGTCCGGTCCAGGAAACCCCGGGGAGGTCGAGCCGGCGGCTCCGCCCCCGGCTCCCCGGGAAATTCCCCCTCCCCTAGGCGGGCTCGGGGCGTCCGGTTGGGGCCCTCGACCCGCCCCCCGAGGCGGCGACCGCGACGTCGGTGTTAGGCGCGGGCGGTCCACCGCGGGGGCGGGCGGGACGGGCGCAGGGGGCGAAACAAGCCGCCGCTTCTCCCCGGGCCTCGGGCCTCGGCGTCGGGAGGGGAGGGGGTGCGGCCCCGGGGGCGGGCTCGGCGGCCGGGGTCGGTCGAGAATGGCGGCAGCAGGAGGAGCCCAAGGCGCGACGGCGAGCTAGGCCGCCCGCCGTCGGCAGCCGGGGCACGGCTCCGGCGACGACCGGGCCCCGGCGGGGACGGCGGCGGCGGCGGCGGCGGCGGCAAGGCCGAGGCCACCAGGGGCGGTCCGAGGTACGCGACGCGACGCCGCGCCCCGGGGCCCCGCCGTCCCGCGCCCCGGCGCCCCGGCCGCCGCCGGCCGCGCGCCGCGAGCCACGCGCCCCGGGGCCCCGCGCCCCGCGTACGTGTCCCGCCGGCCGTCGTGCCTGCCGTCCGACGAGCGAGCCGCCGCGCCCGACCTGGCCCCACCCCTAAGGACAGACCCCGGGGACCCCGAGGAAATTCCCGAGGACCCATTTAAATTTCCCCGGCGCGCGATAAAGGAGGACGGTCGAGCGCCCCCCGACCCCCCTCGCAGCCCTCCGATTCTTGGGCTGGCTCCGAGGCATAGGCCGCGGGCGGCGCCTGCAATCCTCGTGCCTGGAGCGGCAGGAGCGCCCGGGCGCGACGGCGGACGCCCCGAGCCCAGGGCCGAAGACCTCCCAGTGGCTCCACCGGTCCCCGCGTCGCAGGCAACGCTGCGCGAAGGTGGGTCCGAGCCGAGCGTCGGTGACGGGGGAGCCCCGTACAGTCGCGGGCCGAAGGGCGTGGGCGCGACCGTTTCCCCCAGCGGCCCACCCCTCCGGGCCCGGGGACGGTCCCCGACGGAGGGCGCGCTCGAGCCGCGCCCGGGGTCTCGCCTGTGCTTACCGTCCCCGGGGTCTACCGGCGCCGGGGCGCCTCTCCCACCTCGGCGCCCCCGCCGGCGCGGGGGAGGGCCCCCTCGGCGGCCCCTCGCGACTCTCGAGTCCGAAGTCGGGACCTCCTGCCTGCTCGGTTTGCGGGAGCCTCGACCGGCCCCGCCTCTGGCGCCGGAGCCTCTAGGTCCGGCTTCTCTCCCCCGCGCGTCCTCTGGCGCCTCTCGGCCGGCGCGGCTCCGGGCTGCGGCGACCCGCAACCCCCGGGGTCCTACCTTCGGCCCTTCTCTCCCCAACGCGGCGCCAGCAGAGACCGAGGATGGGAGCGTCCGGACCCCCACCGTCTGCGCCAGGACCCGTGCTCCTCCGTTTCTTGCGACTGGGGCTCGCTCCACAGCCGTGGACCCCTGCGCGGGGTGGTTCCGACCCTTCGCGACCCCGACTGGGACGCACGCTCGGGGCCCTACGGAGCCTCGGGGGTCCAGGGCCCTTCGCCTCCTTTCCCCGGGACTTTTCGTCGGTCCCCGAGCCGTCGGGCCCCAGGAAGGAGCTCCTGGTCGACCTCCTCGTCCACGAAAGAAACGGACACCAACCAGCGGGTGTTGTTTCCGCTAAGGATCTCTAGGTTTAATGTCCCACGCCCTCCGGCACGCCCCAGAATAATAGAGGTCCACCCAAAATAAGAGAAAAAACCCCTACACGGGACGTTAGGCAGTTTCAGTGCGAACTGTGTGTAAGGAAACGAGTGAGGTGTGGATGACACACGGTCGCACGGGCATCCGCGACCCGTCTGTCGTCCCTCGTTCTGGGTGTCCAGACTATGACTGAATCGTGGGTGCCGAATACTTTTCTTTTGTCAGGGAAACCCCTCGGTACCCTTTAAGATTTAATGAAAGTCGTGTCTTTCGGGCAGAGGACTTACACTTCTCCCCGACCCTTGATTTTAAAGACATCACAGATTTTCCACCGACAGTGGCGCCCTCTGCAGGGTAGAGAAGGAGTCAGGAGTACTACTGGACGGTCTCTGTAGAGGAACCCACTTGTGCCGGAGGGAGGACGTTCCGATAAGACAGGTGACGACCGGAAGGACGCGAGGGACTGAATGTGCTCCCGTCCCTGGGACTACGATTACGTCACGGTCTACCTCGGTACACTACCCCCTAAGGGAGTAAGTACGCAAGAAATGGAGACCGGTCCGGTCCCTGTGTTTCCACTTTATTCTGTACCTGGACCGGAAGTGGACAAGGATTCATACCAAAAATAAAATATAAAAAATTTTCCATTTATAAAAATAAATAAACTGACACGGTCCAGAACCAACGTCGTGCACCCTAGATCAAGGAGCTGGTCCCTAGCTTGGGGGCAGGGAACGTAACCCTCGTCTCTCAGACTCGGTGACCTGGTCCTCCCTTCAGGAGGTTCATAAAAAAAAAAAAAAATTAATGCTTCTATTGGGTACGAGTCCCGACTGGTGACACTATACGAAAACCATTTACAGGACCAAGAAAAAAAGGCTCATATTTATCCTATTAGAATAAACAATAGTTGTTTTTCCATACCTGTGGTGGATCTCCGTAAAAATTGTTGGAGACCGAGGAGAGGAACGAGGGTAAACACTCGTATCGAAGTCCTGGTCGAGGTTCAGGTACCAAGGTTCGGTAGAAGGTGGGTGTAAATTAGGAGTGTCGGTAGGTGCTTCTGCTACTTCTTTACCTCCGACTCAGATCTCAGAGTGAGTTCCGGTAAGCAAGTAAACGAATAGGTGAATAAGTCTTTCGTAACGGACTCGGACAGGACGCACGGTTCGTGACCTGATCCCTATGTCTCCAAAATTTTAATGTATTGTGTCGGGACCTTGCAAGACAAGGGGTGAAGGATCCTCGAGAGTCAGATGACTCAGATGACACCCTTCTCTTGCGTTAGGGCTAGTGTAATACTGAGAACAACCCGGATCCTTGAAAACAGAGGCTCACACACACACACAAGTCAGTACAGACTAAGAAACGTTGGGGTACCTGATGTTGGGTGGTCCGAGGAGACAGGTACCTTAAAGGGTCCGTTTTTATGACCTCACCAAACGGTAAAGGTAGAGGTCCCCTAGAAGGACTGGGTCTCTACCTTGGACGTAGAGAACACAGAAGACGTAACCGTCCGTCTAAAGAGATGGTAATCGTGGTGGACCCTTCGGAAACGGAGGTACCCTTAGAAGATTTCTTTTAAAAAATTTACCAAATCACCTAAAAATAC
Organism: Capra ibex; assembly: GCA_006410555.1. Classification (NCBI taxonomy): domain Eukaryota; kingdom Metazoa; phylum Chordata; class Mammalia; order Artiodactyla; family Bovidae; genus Capra; species Capra ibex. The sequence continues at coordinate 163,849 of SJYO01046087.1, forward strand.
CCGGGTTGGTTAAAAAAAAAAGACTACACTCTTTTTTATTGCAAAAGAAACTGGGAATTTTACGAAAAAAAGAAGACTAAAAATTTATTCAATTTTGTAAGAGTACTGGGAGATTCTAATAACTCCTGAGATACAAGTGACACTCGTGATACCCGTGATACAAGGGTCACGAATTTCCGATCGGTCGGATCTATGTTATTGTCCCACTGTTCACCGTTCCTTCTCCAGAGGTTGGTTGATCCCTTCTGAAAATCCGTTCCATACCGAACTCGGTTCAGAACTTTCTGGTCCTCCACAACGGTCCTACTCTTTGTCTCCGTTCCTTCTAGATCCCACTTCCTTTCAAAGTGTTCCGACTTCTTCTTTACCTTTCTCGCCCTTGTTCTCGGACCCCACGGAACGACGTTCGGAAACTCAAACAGGGGCTCCAAACCTTTCACGGACCTCGGTCCCGTGACCCGTCAGTCCTCCGTCGGGACTCTGATGTTCCCTCCTCCCTCACTTCTCTCTCTCTAACCCGTGTCGACCTCGGTAGGTGTGGTCGGTGTCTTTCCGTCGTCGACGTCCCGACTACCTCTTCTTCGGTTTCTAAACTCGTCCCAGGGTCGTATCGTACCACGGCAGAAATGACGTGTGGCCCCCGGCCTCCCCCTACACTTTACGATGGACAAAGTAATAAGACACAGTCATACTCAGTCGTGTGAAACTCCCCCATTTACTACCTTTTGTGTTTAACCTAGTCATAAAAAAAATTCCTCCCCTTCGCACATAAACAAGTGCCCTGACTGGTGATGTCTTCTCCATAGAACTCTACACTGAACTGGGTTCCGAGTCGTCACAGTGGTACTGGAGTCACAAACAGACACAGAGAAACGAAAATGGGACGAAGGGGGAACTAGTCAAGGGAAAGTCTGTCCAGAAAGTTTGTTACCGGGGATCGTCGAGGTCTACATACTGAAGTGGTGCGGTTCCGGGAGTCTTTTCTTTGTAGAAGGAAAGAGGTCGTCACACTTGTTTTAGAGTCCAGATTGAGAGTAACCGGACTTGACCTAGTGCACGAATCAGTGTATGAATAGGGAGTTGGCCAGCGACACCGGGTGCCCTACACGGTAAGGGGATACGGACTCTAGTCTGTGGGTAAGGGTCTCCTTAGTCGTACACCTGGCTCTACCCGTCTACAGCATTTCTTTTTGGTATACTTCAATTGTTTTCTTCCCTACGACTTGTTGCCTTTACTGTCTACAGATCAGTGAGTACAACTCCTGTGTGACAGTAAGGTCGATGATCGTTCTGTTCCTACTCCATGTAAACCCCCCGTTCCGTGTACGTCCCCAGTACAGAGGGCAAGATAGGGAGTGTCAGGACGACCTGGACCGAGAAACCGATAGACGTGTCGAGTGGGGAGGGGTGGGTCTCACCCTCGAGGGAGGGTCGTTGGTAGAAAGGAGGTGTGCAAGGTCGAATTCTCGGATCTTCATCCTCAGGTCGTCCTCACAGTGGGGCTGGATACGTTCCGGTTAGTCTAAGAGAGAGGATTGTGAAAAGTCCTAAAGGTCCGTCGACCTACTACAGTCTCCCACATGGCCAGTCCTGGTCGGGAGAGCGTGGCACTCCTTGACTCACTCCTCTCGATCTGACATCTTTCCCCTCTTCTCCGGCACATGGGAAGGGTAAAGGTTTGGGACTTCTTCGGAGGAATGAGAGGATGAAGTCAAAGGACCCTGTGTAAAAAGTAAAGGAGTTTCATCAAAGACCAAGAATCTTGTTTTTTCGTGGATAATACACGGTCGTCACTGATATTCTGTATCGGGGAGGGGAGTGTTTTCATGTTAAAAGAATGTTATGTCATTCTTTTTAGGTAGTATGTCAAATTTCTTCTTTTTTTTCCAGTTTCCAATTCTGATCCGTTAAGTGGCAGTTCCTTACTGTCCACCGGTCGATTCTCATCGAACTGAAATGAACGCAAGTCCCTTAAAGACTAATTTGTCGTTCTCCTGAAGGGACCGCAAGGTTACTAACTCTGAGACGTGAAGGTGGACGTCCCCGTGTCCAAACTAGGAACCAACCCCTTCGAGGTGTATGACGCGTCATATCGTTCATTTATTTATTTATTTGTCGTTCTATGATGATCGGTGGATAGACGAACCGTTTATAAAATTTCAAACTATCATAGTCTTTACCCTTCGAATACTTCTTTCCCCCTGTGGGTCGACTCTTACACCGTTGATCATCCCGGTGAAATCTTTCGTTAAACCGGTTTAACTGAATAATTATTTAGATTTTTACGCGTATGAGGGTTTCCGTTACACCATAGGACCTAACCTACTACCTTGTCTATTTCCTGTAATCACCTTTTCGGTCACGATGCCTGACTTAACGCAGGGGAGGATTTAAGTAGACAACTTCTGGATTGGAGGTCACACTGACACACACCTATGTTGGAACTCTCTCCATTAATTCCAGTTACTCCAGTATTCCTATCTTAGGATTAGGGTACCGTGATCACGGGAGATTCTCCTTCTCTGTGGCTTCGCGGGCGAGTGAAAAGGGTACGTCCACACGTGTCTTCTTTTCGGTGGACTTCTACGTCACTCTTCCCCCGGCAGACGTTCGGGTCCTCTCTCTGGAGGGGTTTGTGGTTGGGACCTCCGCGGGACTAGAGTCTGGAGGTCGGAACTCTTGACACTCTTCTCTTTACATACAACGAATTCAGTGGATTTAGATACTATAAGATAATGTCGTCGGACTCTTCTATTATGTTGATTACCTTAAGTTTATCCCTGGAGCGACCACCGGGTCACCGATTCTGAGGTGTGAGGATTACGTTCCCTGGGTCCAAGGTAGGGACCAGTCCCCTGATCTAGGGTGTTCTCAAACGTACGGGGTTTACTTTTCGGACGTACGGTGTGGATTTTCCTAGGGCTCACGATGTGATTCTGGACCACGTCGCTGTATTTATTTATAAATTTTTTTTTTTTTTCCTTTCTTTAGGTTGATTTCGGACCTCAAATCAAGTGTCATTATACGTTTACAACCCAAAGAATCAGAACTAGGTACATGGTACTATTACATTCTATTATTGTAATTTCCTTTGACCCACTTCCTATATACCCCTGACAGTTATGAGAATGTTGAAAAGACATTTAGATTTTGACAAGGTTAAAAAAAAAATTAAAATAAACGTTTTTACGGGTATAGGAGACTAGGTCGTTGACATATGATCTCTTTGCATGTACACGTCCTTAGTACTTATTTCCCACGAGGAACGTCGTACCGTCCATTACTGTTGAGCCCTTAATGGATTGACAGGAAACCATCCCTTTCTCGATTTATTCGGTCTCTTACAAGTACGATATTTATAATACACCGTCATTTTTTTTTTTACTCCATCTCGATACACATATTTTTATTATTTTCATTCTGTGTCTCCTAATTCAATAAGTTATTTTATAATAATACTCTGTTTACCCTTCTCATCCTTCTCGACCTCGACACCCCTCCGATGACCCCGACTGAACACCCGTCCACCCGTTGAGATGGGGGAACCCGTGAGTCGTGAGAGACGGGTAACCCGTACGAAGGAGGACAGGTAAATAGACAAAAGAAAGAAGAGGAATTGACAAGTGATTTTTTCAGTAACATAAAGTAATCCAATATAACGGGTTGAGAATCCCTTTCTCCGTGACAAGACTGATAGAGAGATGAATGAGGACACCTTATATGGGTTAACGATAATGACCATACATCGAAAGTTCTTCAAGATACTTTGTCGTCGGGAGGTGACAGTAAAAGAGATATTAACTCCTGAGTGGCTCACACGTTTCGACTGCCGTCTCGTCCCTATGGATCTTCGACGGTGAACTTGATAACCCCTGTAAGTGTAGGAAACTCCCCCTCTCCAGGATGGCCAAAATATTACAACCTCTTACAGCTAACAGGGGTCGTAAGCTAGTGTGTTTACGAAAATCTAAGATTGAGGATTCGAAGAGAAGGGATGACTGGTTTGGGTAACGTGTCAGGAAACAATTTTCTATGACTCTGTATAATTTTAAAATCTTTAAGTAAACTCGTTTTTAGGTAAACTTAACCAGTAGTTCACCTTCACCAATCTTCGTGAGGTATCTACCCTCGACCCCTTTTCGAAAATACCCTCGTTTCATTTCTTTAATAACTAACTGATCAACTTTACGATCAAATACGATAATTACTAACCATAATACGATAATCACTAACCAACAATCCAAAACAAATGTATTGGAACTCCATAAATGTCCAAATGTAAAACCAAACGAATGTATCCGCGACTCTGTAACCTCGGTGAAGTCAGGTTGCCGGAGGAACAAATTAAATTGTTAAGGGGGAAAACCAGTAAGTCTCCTACTTGTTCTCAAACGACAATCGGGGTTAGAGTCAGTGATACTATCAATTTAACGATAATAGTCAATTACTACAGTCTAGGTAGGTATCCACTTAACGGAAACGACAAATAGGGTAACATATAGAACAAAGACAAAGAGGTTCGAGTCACTCTGGTAGACTAAACGACGACAACCAACGTTTATACGTAAACTCTAGAGACTGTGTTGTGTCGGGTGGGCCCCCTGATATTACTACTGACACACACAAGTAGCGGGTCAGCACAGGTTGAGAGACGTTGGGGTACCTGACATCGGACGTTCCAAGGAGACAGGTACCTTAAGAGGTCCGTTCTTATGACCTCACCTAACGGTAAGGGAAGATGTTTATTACTACTGATGACCCCCTATTATGGTTATCTGGCTTCACATGAAGAATCGGTCCCGGGATACTTGGGTCATAGTTTATTTAGTTTCTTACATGGACTACACCATGGTTAGGTAAAATTGGTTCATCGAACAAACAATTAAAGAACATAAACTCAAAAATGTTATGGTCTCCACAATTAAGTCCATGTCGACCTCCATAATCGATACCACGTCTGGGAAACAAGTCAGTTGTCTATTAGATTTCGTCAAGAATGATAGACTTTAGTGGAATCGATCTTTCGGCTCCATGAAAACAACACGTCGGTCTCAATTTCTATTCGAAGATTAGTATACAAAAACAAAACAAAACAAAACAAAACAAAACAAAATTAGTATACAAACAAACATGATTGAGACTCGGCACCTTCTTCCCTGACAGGTTTATTAGGGGTAGACCTCTATAATTGTAGACGACTGTTTGAAGAAAAGACAGATATCATATTCAAGTTCCCGCACCCGGTCACAACTCAAAGACTCCATAATATTTCCCTATTACTTTATCATTTACGTCGTTCTCGTACCACGGCAAAGTAAGAGGTCGACAGCTCTGTTGCTCGACGAGTTCGTACTCCCGATTATGGTCTTGAAGACGTATGTTTCGGTCCTCCTTATGGATCCTGACGAGGTATTCATAATAGTAAACACCTGAGTAACCAACCAATCGTAGATCTGGGAGTAAAAGGTAGGGTTCTAACCCAATTTAACTCCATTCTTTGTCCTTATACACCTTAATTATAAAATTGAAATATTTTTCCTGGACACCTTGTTCAATCCATGTGTCACCGTAAACCCTAAGGTCACTTTAATGAATATCTCATTTGACTCCCCAAAGAGGGAAGTACCCGACTAAAACCAAATTTCACTTTTTAGATCGTCGATCAAGTCAAAGGACGTCATCGATAACAACCACTTTAGGATTGGTATCACCATAGAAGGGTACGTATTTATCTCTCTTTCGTCTGTTGTTTATCCGTTTTCTCTATTTCTGAAGTATAACCTCTATATATAAAACTAGACATTAGATCTCTCTCCCACAAACGATACTGGTCACGTAAAAGAACCGTTTTGAGATAATCAGAAACGGGACGAAGTAAGGCGTAAGGTTCCGGTTTAAACGGACAATGAGGTCCACAAAGAACTGAAGGATGAAAACGTAAGGTCAGGGGATATTACTTTTCCTGTAGAAAAAACCCACAATCAAGATTTTCCAGAACATCCAGAAGTATTTTGGCAAGTTGAAGTCAAAGAAGTCGCAATGACCAACCCCGTATCTGAACCTAATGACACTATAACTTACCAAACGGAACCTCTGCTTGTCTCTAGTAAGGCAGCAAAAACTCTAACGTAGGTTTATGACGTAAACCCTGAGAAAACAACTGGTACTACCGATGAGGCAAAGAAGACTCTCTAAGGACGGGAGTCATCATCTACATTACCAGTAGACTCAATTTAAGTGGGTAAGGTCAGGTAAAATCAAGCGACTAAGGATCTTACAGCTGTAAGTGGGAGCGGTAGAGGACAAACTGGTAAAGGTTAAACGGAACTAAGTACCTGGACTGTAAGGTCCAAGGATACGTTATAACGAGAAATGTCGTAGCCTAGAACGAAGATAGTGGTCAGTGTAGGTGTTGACCCATAACAAAAACGAAACCGAGGTAGGGAAGTAAGAAAGACCTCAATAAAGAGGTGACTAGAGGTCATCGTATAACCCGTGGATTACTGGACCCCTCAAGGAGAAAACCATAGGATAGTAAAACGGAAAAGTATGACAAGTACGCCAAGAGTTCCGTTCTTATGACTTCACCGAACGGTAAGAGAAGAGGTCACCTGGTGTAAGACAGTCTGGAGAGGTGGTACTGGGCGGGCAGAACCCAACGGGGCGTCCGTACCGAACCAAAGTAACTCAATCTGTTCCGACACCAGGATCACACTAATCTAACTGATCAAAAGACACTCATACCAAAGTCACACAGACGGGAGACTACGGGAGAACGTTGTGAATGGTAGAATGAACCCAAAGAGAATGGAACCGCACCCCATAGAGAAGTGACGACGATGTCGTTTCGTGTCGGTGACAAGGAATGGAACCTGTTCCCCATAGAGGAATGGCGGTGGTAAGGACTGGAAGTTGCACCCTATCGAGGAGATCCGGGAGGACACGGACGCGTCGGTGGTGAGGAGTCTAACGAGGAGGGTCGACGGAGTCCGTACCCACCGAGGAGAGTCGGCGCGAATCACTCGACCGAACGTCGATGGTTTCTTACGAGTTTGATGGCGTGTTAACGTGAGTAGAGTGTACGATCATTTCATTACGAGTTTTAAGAGGTTCGGTCTGAAGTCGTTATGCACTTGGCACTTAAGGGTCTACAAGTTCGACCAAAATCTTTTCCGTCTCCTTGGTCTCTAGTTTAACGGTTGTAGGTGACCTAGTACCTTTTTCGTTCTCTCAAGGTCTTTTTGTAGATAAAGACGAAATAACTGATACGGTTTCGGAAACTGACACACCTAGTGTTGTTTGACCTTTTAAGACTTTCTCTACCCTTATGGTCTGGTGGACTGGACGGAGAACTCTTTAGACATACGTCCAGTCCTTCGTTGTCAATCTTGACCTGTACCTTGTTGTCTGAACAAGGTTTATCCTTTTCCTTATGTAGTTTCGACATATAACAGTGGGACGAATAAATTGAATATACGTCTCATGTAGTACTCTTTGCGACCTGACCTTCTTTGTGTTCGACCTTAGTTCTAACGGCCCTCTTTATAGTTATTGGAGTCTATACGTCTACTGTGGTGGGAATACCGTCTTTCACTTCTCCTCGATTTTTCGGAAAACTACTTTCACTTTCTCCTCTCACTTTTTCAACCGAAGTTCGAGTTGTAAGTCTTTTGATTCTAGCACCGTAGACCAGGGTAGTGAAGTACCCTTTATCTACCTCTTTGTCATCTTTGTCACAGTCTGAAATAAAACCCCCCGAGGTTTTAATGACGTCTACCACTGACGTCGGTACTTTAATTTTCTGTGAATGAGGAACCTTCTTTTCAATACTGGTTGGATCTATCATATAAGTTTTCGTCTCTGTAATGAAACGGCTGATTCCAGTCAGATCAGTTCCGATGCCAAAAAGGTCATCAGTACATACCTACACTCTCAACCTGACACTTCTTCCGACTCGCGGCTTCTTAACTACGAAAACTTGACACCACAACCTCTTCCAAGAACTCCCAGGGAACCTGACGTTCCTCTAGGTTGATCAGGTAAGACTTCCTCAAGTCGGGACCCTAAAGAAACCTTCCTTACTACGATTTCGACTTCGAGGTCATGAAACCTGTGGAGTACGCTTCTCAACTGAGTAACTCTTTCTGAGACTACGACCCTCTCTAACCCCCGTCCTCCTCTTCCCCTGCTGGGTGCTACTCTACCGACCTACCGTAGTGCCTGAGCTACCTGCACTCAGACCCACTTGAGGCCCTCTACCACTACCTGTCCCTCCGGACCGCACGACGATAAGTACCTCAGCGTTCCTCAGTCTATGCTGACTCACTGACTTGACTTGACTTGACTTGACTTAGATCTCTCTCGACAAATAGAGTTCTACAGTTATCGAAGACCCCTCCCTAGAGGGACCAGTTAAAATCGAAATGTAGAGACCGATCTTACATCAAGGTTCTGAGACCCTGAAATGTCGACCCTCTACACCTGGATCCCAATCTCAGGGACTTCACATTGATGATAGACCCATCACTCCGTTTATATCTAACAGAGACGATTACTCCAAGTTCCAGTCAGAAAGAATCTACAAAGGTCTTATGGATAGGAGGTCCAAGATTTTACATCTTCGGAGTTGGTAGACATCTTTTCAGTACCTTTCGAAGAAAATGGTCCACCTTTAAACGCAATTTCGAAATGTTATGACTTAGTATAGTCATAAACTCAGGTCCTGTGTCTACACTAAGATAGTAGTTCCCATAGTCAGAAGGGTAATGATAAAGTATTGCGAAAGGAAATAGGAAAGGGTGTCCACAACTAGATTAGTGGTACAGGTCTTCTAAGGAGGGGTCTCCGTTTACTGTAGAACTCCACCATCTGTCGAGAGGGTTCTAGTGTCTAGTTCCAGAAATAGAGGTTATGACCTTAAGATCCGTTCCCGACAGATTAACTAAGGTAATTAGATCGATCTAAGTCATATAAAAATTATGAATAAAATAAATAAATCGACACAGCCCCGAACCAACGTCGTGTACCCTAGAAAAACAATGTCGTGGATCTGAGAGATCAACACCGAGTCCCCAAACTAACGAAGGGTCGTACACCCTAGAATCAAGGGACTGATCCCTAACTTGGGAACAGGGGACGTAACGTGTCGTTTAAGAGTTGGTGACCTGGTGGTCGTTTCGGGATCGATCGAAATCAAAATTCTATGGTAAATAAACAAGTTGAAGAGGTCCAGTGATTCCTGTTACTATTACGGAAACTCAGTCGTCACGAAATAAACAAATTAATAAACAGACTCCTTTACTCAAGGGGAGAGTAACCTCTAAAGAGACCCCTTCGGGGTACTTCCTTTATATAAAAGATTTTCAAAGAGTCGATGTCAACACCGTAGTCGGAAAGACGTATCCTTCCGAAGTCAGGTAGGACTCTTGTATGTTCGTTAATATTCTTGTATAACTATTTGCAGGTATATCAGTTTCGATACCAGAAGGGTCATCAGTACGTACTTACACTCTCGTCCTGGTATTTCTTCCGACTCACGGTTTCTTAACTACGAAAGCTTAACACGACCTCTTCTGAGAACTCTCGGGGAACCTGACGTCCTTCTAGTTTGGTCAGTTAGGATTTCCTTTAGTCAGGATTTATAAGTAACCTTCCTGACTACGATTCTGACTTCGAGGTCATGAAACCGGTGGAGTACACTTCTCGGCTGAGCCTTTTCTAAGATTACGACCCTTTATGACTTCAGTTTCGCTCTTCCCCTACCGTCTCCTCTCCCAATCTGTCGTAGTGGCTGAGTTACCTGTGTTTACACTCGTTTGAGGTCCTTTATCACTTCCTGTCTCCTCGGACCGTACGAGTCAGGTACCCCAGTATGTCTCAGCCTGTCCTAAATCGTTGACTTGTTGTTAACTATTGAGTAACTCTCTTCGTTAACTCAATTTAGGTAAACATTCACAAGTTTACCGGACGAGTCATCCACTATCCTTACGGGGTAGATTATGGAATTATCAGAACGGTCCTAATACCTAAACTGTTTAGTCTGGAACCACCATTTGGTCTATACATTGGAACCTCATCAGTAAGGTGGTTAAGAAAAAGTATCAAGTCTAGTAAAATAGACACGGTGCTACTCTACGTCTTACATCCCGAAAATCGTTACCGTAAAAGTTCCTAAGTCCTTCTTACTTCGTTGACAGGTCCGGGAGTCATTTAAGAACATATTACAGTTTAAACGTGAGAACAACCAGGGTTCTAACGACGAGGTCAAGTCTACGGACTAAAACAGAAAATATATTTAATAGTATTTATTAAACCAATCGAAACTAGAACGTCTTAAGTAAGTCCAACACAGAACCATGTCAAAATCGCGACCGACGAAATCGTACCTTCGGACGGTGTCGTAAACGGACTATTAGTACAAGACAGAAAGATCATACTCGGAGTCAAAATTATTAACGTTAAGTCAATGTGTTATCTTACTGCCTCTCGTCAAAGCAAATATTCCCCGTGTAAAAAGTAGTCGGAAGGTGATCATCACTCCTTGGACAAAGGTATTATTTGGTCAGTACGTGGTGGGGTTTCCGTATAAACGACAACCATATTTCCAAATCACTAAAAGGAAACCTATTGACTGTTGAGGCTCACTCTCGTATATCAAGACGACCAACTTATCTCAATTTAACCCTTTCCGAAGGGGAAACGACATTTAGGCTAACTCGACAGTCCCGCATAGGACGAACTAAAAACGGGGGACGTAAGGATCGTATTCTGGGTCGCTGTTCATGGCTCAAAACAAAAAAAATTACTACATAGGACATACAGTTACGTTCCCCATTTATTGGTATGGCGGTACAGATATTCGATGGTACTAGACATGGCAGTAGACGTTCCCGCCGTCTCGACTCTTTCAACGCCACGAGTTCTACGAACCTTTCACTTTCCTCTTCCCAGAGTACTCTCAGACGAACGACTTTTGACAACTCAGACTACCCTCAAATTATCTGACTTGTGGTACTCCATGAACTTTCATATTCAGTATACGATTATGGATAAGTGGATTCAGAAGGTGATTAAATCGACGACACCGACTCCGAAAGTTTGTTAAACTTATACGAGACCGATGACCCAGATTGACATTCAATGTCCTTCGTTATCGAGACAAAAGGAAGTACAAGAACACAATCTCAAAGACGTAGGACCAATACTGAGTATCTGCTTATTCGACTTTCCAAACCCCCGGGGTCCCGACCTCAAGTAACGATCCGATTAAAATCAACCGCTACTTGAACGAGTACTAATAGAAGGGTCACAATTCGAGACCGTAACTCTAGGAACGTTCGAGTGTGTCCCCTGAGCCACTAGTCTCTTTTTACACCTTGGGTTCTAGATGTTATAGGACGTTTAGGATCCTTTGAGACAACAAATCAGTAGCCAGACCCGCTCAACACCTATTAGAGAGAAAAAAGTCCACTTTTCCTTTACGGAAGACGTGAGGTTGACACAAGATCCATCATCTGGTGAAGGAAACTCTTAGCCTCTAAAAGGAACTCCAGAATCCCGGAAATGTTCGATTAATAACATTATCTATTGAGTTTAGATAAAGACTCAAGAGGAAACATCACCTTGTATCGTTATTCAATAGATGTATCGCTCACTCACATCTCAAGAATCCTTTCTAACGGTTCAGAACTACATTTTAGACACTTTTTATTCTACCCCGAGGTTACTTAGAAACACCGTAATGTCAGGTCCATACCACAACCAAAAATGATTCACTTCTGTTTATTTATAACTAATAGGAACAGTGGATCTTATGATTTCTTTCGTCTTAATTCCAGGTGACGACACTTGGTAAAACTCGGACATCCATGTAATCTATTGTTCCAGAACCCTAAACCTTACCTTTGAACCGTAGAAGGGACCTGTCTAGAGGTCGGAGTAGGTAAACCAAAAGACTACTCGTTCTAGTCTCACAATGTCTCTGATGACGTACCTTAAAATTCAAGAAGGAATTAATTCAGACATAAACTACTCTCGGGATCCTATCGAAGACCAAATCCGTCCTCAAACCTTACAAGACAAACCTAAAAAATAACTAAGTCACGAGAATTAAAACGGACACAGTGAACTCCTTCTTCGTATGTCCGTAAGTCCGTGAAGACTCTCAATTCCCAAAAGTATGAAATCTCAGAGTCAACGTAGGCAAGGGCGAACGTCTCTCATCCTGTGGAGTCCAAGTCCCCCTAGTCTTTTAAGATTCTAGCAACATGGAAGACTCAATTTAAAATATATTGACAAGTAAAAATCTTTCGTTTGGAGTAGGATTGTCTGAATCCCCCGGGTACAGTGAGTCTTCCTTTCATACCAAAGGGTTTTTACAGTAGACCAAGTCAAGTCCAATCTGTGTTTATGGGAAACGTGAACCAATCTTTGGGGGTTATACCTTTATAAGAGAAATGAGGTTCCCTCAACGACAAAATACTTTCCTTCAAAATTATCGCTATTTCACCGTTACCATTTGGGGTTATGATACGTCATAAGAGGTGACAAATAGAATCCAAGGCAAACGAGTAAACCTTCTTAGGACCCTTCGTCGAATGTCCTCCTGGGGGAGTCTCGGGATAGTCACAAATAATAATGAAGTCATTAGTTTCAAAAACTTAAGGGGGTTATCTTTTCGTCAGACCTAATTATTTACCTCCAGATACTTCGTTACCCAAGTCCCCCCGTTACGTAAGTCCCCTGCAGACGTCCCCCGTAACCAAAAAAGTCACGGGTCGAGAGATGTCACTTCCGTCTGTGAAGTCTCGTCTCATAAGGACTTACCCCCTAGAGATCCAAGACCGAACGTTACACAAACACCTCCAGGGGAACCGGGAACCTCGATAATATTGAAGTCCCGGTATTTAACCAACCGAAAAACTTAAAATAGAAGTTCCAAAAAAGTTTTACGAATCGATCCAGATAATTAAGTCGTTCTTTCCATCGAAGGGTCGGGTCGAACACAGAGGATTGATCCGATGAACCAAGTCGGTCTCGAAGGATTACTTATTCTTTCATTCTCACAAAAGACTTGAACGTAAATTATTTCTTACAAAGTGTGTGTCCCAAAGGTTAAAAACAGAATATTAGACTCTGACGAAGTAAGAAAAGAATAAACAAACGTTCTGACTATCTGATCAGTCAGAGAGACCCTTTACGGAATAGGTACGAAAGTTCATCCAGAAGTCGATAAAAAGATCACGGAAGACCCGGTAGACACCGTTTGGTGTCAAACATACATCCAGAAACAGTAGTCAGAGTCCTAGAATGGTAAACCGAAGTCAGTAGGCAAAACCCTGTAACGGTGTAGGACTAAGTAAATTTATTTGACCGTCTCCAGGTCCTCGGGGGATACCATCCGAGATCAATCTGAAGATATAGGGAGTATGTTTAAAACTCCTAAGAGAACTCCCAGAGTTCTTGAAACTACTACCGGACCTAAGTCGGAAACTGGTCCTCTTTTCTACCAATGTAGACCATAAGGTCCGAATCGTTTCCCGGAGTGAAATTTTCCATTAACTCCCCTGCAGGGACCACCGAGTCGTCGTTTCTTAGGTGGACGGTTGCGTCCTCTGTGTCCAAACTAGGAACTAGACCTTTCTAGGGTGCACTCGACCTTGTTGATTGGGGTACGTGGTCCTGATACCTCGGACACGAGATCTCGGGCTCTGTACGTCGATGACTCCACGCGCGCGGGACCTGGGACACAAGGTGTGTTCTCTTTGATGGCGTTACTCTTCAGGTACGTGGCGTTGATCTCTCATCGGGGACGTTGATCCCTTTCCGGGTACGTCGTCGTCTCTGGGTCGTGTCGGTTTTTATTCATCAATAAAAAAATTTTTTTCCGGTGACTCCCTGAAGGAACCACAGGTCACCAATTCTGAGGTACGAGGGTTACGTCCCCCGGACTCAAGTTTGGAACCAGTCCTTTGATCTAGGAGGTACGGTGTTGATTTCTAGGCTACACGACGCCGGTTCTGGACCACGGCGGTGTATTTATATACGTACGCGCGAGTCAATACAGAGTGAGAAACGCTGGGGTACTTGGCGTTGGACGGGACGAGGAGACAGGTACCTTAAAAGGTCGGTTCTTAGGACCTTACCCAACGGTACGGGAGGAGGTCCCCTAGAAGGGTTGGGTCCTTAGTTCGGGTGTAGAGGACGACCCGTCCGTCTAAGAAATGGTGACCCGGTGGACCCTTCGGGTTTTCTTTCTGTCTGTGCCGGGAACGAAGGTTCCTCCGATATCTGATGATCCGATATAGGATTAGGACCTGGCCAAGGGACGTTCCGTAACTACGACTACAACAAATCAGAGATTTAACACAGACTCAGAAAAACGCTGGGGTACCTACCATCGGGTGTTCTGAGACGAGAGGCACCCTAAAGGGTCCGTTCTTATGACTTCACCCAACGGTAAAGTAAGAGGCCCTTAGAAGGCCTGGTAGAGGACACAACCGTCCACCTAAAAAATGGTGACTCGGTGGTCCCTTCGACGGATTATTTATTTATGTAAATCTTTTATCTTCCGTTGACTCATTTCCCTAATCATCCAAGTCCTTTAAATCCCTCCCCTCCCTATGGTCTTTCTTGTCAACCTCAGATCAGTCCGTCATACGTAAAGAAAAATCTCAGTGGTGGTTGAACAACGAATTTCAAAAGTTGACGTAGAACATTTCTTGGAAAATTTCTCCATTAAAACTAAGGAAAGTAAAGATTCTTCGAAGATTTATGGTCACTTTTTTTTACTTGGTGTGACAAAACCCTTGAGAAAAAAGAGACCTCGTGGAACATTTCTATACGAATAGATACAATTTTTAAAGGACGATATCGGTGACATTAAGTTCCAACAGAAACTATTCTATTATGTTCCGGGTATTAACATATGTATATCAATCGGTCCTGGTGTACACCTCCAGGGTCTAAAAACTCTGTGTTCCTTTAAAAAGAAAGAGAGAGAGAGAGAGAGAAAAAAGGAAATACAAAACAGGTACTGTGCACCGTACGTCTCAGAATCAAGAGGTTGGTCCCTAGTTTGAACACGGGGGACGTCACCTTCGTTCCTCAGAATTGGTGACCTGCTGGTCCTTCTGAGGGGGTCAGGTCAAGGAAAATTCAGTCGACTAGGGGTCCGGATCAGGTCTCTTTCTTTAGAAGTTTATTTAAGTCTCTCAAGAAAGTCTGTGTTTTTGACGTTTCGAGTTTACCCTTTCATTGAATGGATGGTGAAGGTCTCCATCGTTCTTTCGTCACTCGGGTTACCCGAGTCACCCATTGACGGACCAACAAACGAGGACCCCGTTAAACCGTAGCGGAAACCTAGGGTGGAGACTGTGGTCTTGTCAATTTTCTATTTGACTCCGTATGATTTAAAAATCTCTTAAATAAACTCGTTTTTATATAAGTTTATTCCGGCACGGTTTGACCTTCGTCAATCTTCACGAGACGACTATCCTCGACTTCTTTTCGAAAATATCTCTTTTTGACCTTCGTTTCATTCGTTTCACAGCTAACCGACATTAAAATTTACATCAACCGAGAAACAGGAACCCAAGACGAAAGTATTGGAACTACATAAGTGTCCGAATCTAAACCGAAACGGAGGCATCTACTACACCCGAAGGGAGCACCGAGTCGACCATTTCTTAGGCGGACGTTACACCCTCTGGACCCAAGCTAGGGACCCAACCCTTCTAGGGGACCTCTTCCCTTTCCGAAGGGTGAGGTTATAAGACCGGACCTCTTAAGGTACCCGATATATATCAGGTACCCCAGTGTTTCTCAACCTATACTGACTCACTCAAAGTGAAAGTGAAGTGAAAGGAATCTACCACATGGGTAATTCTCATGTGCAATCTCGGGGGAGTCAGATTACCGGAGGGACAACTTAAGTAAATTGCGGTAGTAGACAGGAGGAGATAGAGGGATGGGGTCACAGCGGGGGACGTTGGGTGAGAGGTGAGTCGTAATCTTACTAGAAAGATTTCGTTTAGACCACGTCATAGAGGGAACGAATTTCGGGGGGGTGACCGAAGGGTAACGGGAGTCTTAGTCTTAGGTAAGGAAGTGTCGGGCAGAATGGGGAATAAGACCAGAGAGTGGTGGTCGTGAGGTCCTGGGGAGTTCCTCCTCCGATCGCGGGAGACGGACCTCACGTAAAGAGAGAGACAGGACTAAGGTTGACGGAGTAAGAAATCCCGAAGGGTCCACTTTCACTTTCACTTCAGTGAGTCAGCACAGACTGAGAAACGCTGGGGTACCTGACATCGGGTGGTCCGAGGAGGTAGGTACCCTAAGAGGTCCGTTCTTATAACCTCACCCTACGGTAAAGGAAGAGGTCCCCTAGAAGGGTTGGGTCCCTAGCTTGGGTCCAGAGGACATAACGTTCGTCTGCGAAATTGGAGACTCGGGTGAACCCGAAGGGTCCACTGAGTCACCATTTCTTAGGCGGACGGTTAAGTCCTCTCTCAACATCCAAACTAGGAACACAGACCTTCTAGGGACCTCTTCCTGGACCGTAGGGTGAGGTCATAAGAACGGACCCTTTAGGGTACCTGTCCCCTCGGACCGCCCGATGTCAGGTACCTCATTGTCTTCTCAACCTGTACCGACTCACTGATTCGTCCCGTCAAGTTCCTGGAGGGTGTAGACCCTACTAAAGGTACCCGGACACGCACGAGTCAGCACTCAGGACACGAGAAAAGCTCAGGACTTTACAATTAAACAGAAAACAAGAGTGACGATACCTTCTTAATCGTCCAGTAACTAAACTTTTGAACCCAAGTGTCTTCGTTCCACCGCCCTAACAAGGTCTCCCCTCCCTAGAGTTGACAACTTCTCTTAGGACCACCCTAAGGTCCCCTTCGTCCCTTCTTTAGTCAAGTAGTAGTCAAGTCAACGAGTCAACACAGGCTGAGAGATACTGGGGTACCTGACGTCGTGTGATCCGGAGGGACAGGTAGTGGTTGAGGGTCTCAAGTGAGTTTGAGTACAGGTAACTCAGTCACTACAGTAGGTTGGTAGAGTAGGAGACAGTAGGGGAAGAGGAGGACGGAAGTTAGAAAGGGTCGGAGTCTCTGAAAAGGTTACTCAGTCGAGAAGTGTAGTCCACTGGTTCTATAATCTTGAAGTCGAAGTCGTAGTCAGAAAGGTTACTTATAAGTCCTGACTAAAGGAAATCCTACCTGACCAACCTAGAGGGACGTCAAGTTCCCTGAGAGTTCTCGGAAGAGGTTGTGGTGTCAAGTTTTCGTAGTTAAGAAGCCGCGAGTCGAAAGAAATACCAGGTCGAGAGTGTAGGTATGGACTGATGGACAACTGTAGATCCACAACTCTCGTTACCCTCCCAGAGACTCCTGTCCTTTTCTGAGTGGACTTTTCGTTCCCATTATCTCTCTAGACTTCCGTTCCGTCCTCACCCATTCCCCTTCCCTCCACCTTTTCTGGTAAGATCCGTAGGGTCGTATATGTTTCCAAGACATCATCTTCTCCTGTCTGAGTATATTCTCCCTTCATCGTACCCACTCCATACCGAACTCTGTGCCGGTCCGTGCGTCCCAGAATTTCCGAAACAAATCCTAAAATCAGAAAAAGGATTCTCGTTCTTACAATCCCCTTTATGTGACTGACTTTAACGGGTGGGTCTGATCCGTGGTAGACGTTCTCAATGAAATGCTGTCCTCCAGGACCATTCCTTGAGGCTTGATCATTCTTTATTATTCGGTGGTCGATGACCCTCTTAGGCTTTTTCAGTTTTCCTCTGACGTGCACAGGATGGAGGAGGGTCTTAGGCAGAGTGACCGTAGGCAGAACCGACTCGGTGCACGCATTGAAGTTCCTGAGACTCAGTCTTACGAACCGGTCTCGGTTGGACCTTTGATTAGGGTAGTTATATTTTGGACTCTGACACTCGGTGTGCCGTCTCGTCAAGAGGACCCAACGGAATGAGAGGACGAGAGACGGGTCCCTGGGGAAGGGTTATTTCAGAGAACGAACCAGTCGTGTACATAGAGGAACCTGTTAGGTAAAGGGTCACCTTTACTCGGGGGAAAGTCTAGGGGGAACGACGTTGTTCTTTCACTTTCACTTCAGCGAGTCAACACAGGTTGAGAAACCCTGGGGTACCTGACATCGGGTGGTAGGAGACAGGTACCGTAAGAGGTCCGTTCTTATGACCTCACTTAACGGTAAAGGAAGAGGTCCCCTTAGAAGGGCTGGGTCCCTAGCTTGGGACCAGAGGGTGTAACGTCCGTCTGTGAAATTGGAGACTCGGTGGTCCCTTCGAGAGCGACGTTGTTCTCCTCCAAAATTTGTAAACGTCCTCCAGTCCCATCCCGTCCCCAACTGTAATACTCTAAATATAAAACTTTTCTGTTGACACTTTTATATAACGTCCCTTTTTTTCTCATCTCCGTCCTCCATCTATCTTTCGGAAACTTACCCTGGTTCTCTCTTGACTCCTCGACGGTCGTTATGTTGTTGTGTGTCCCTTTACATTTTTCCTCCGTCTCAGGTGTCGGGGACTCCTATAACTTGCTTTTGGCTCCTTCCTGTCCCCCTCCTCTCCCTCCGAGGTCACTACTGTGACTTTAAAACCAAACGTCCTTTTCTTTCCACGATCATAATAAGTAACTCGGGACCTTACAGTCCTCTTTTCGACGGACCCCGACCCCTCCCCCGACCCCTCCCCCGGCCCCTCCCCGTCTAGTTGACCCCTCGTACACAGACGTTCGTGGTCTTCCGCCTCCGACTTGACATTCTGACAGATAACAAATATTTTCTTCGGGTCTCTAATCAAAGGACTCAAAAGGGTCTGAGAAGGTGGCAAGTCGAGGCAGGGAAGAACGCCCGACCATAAAATCAAGATACAAACAACAGAGTACTGACTGTAATCGAGGTTTATAGTACATGAGTGTGGTCGTAATGTTCATCCTTCACTCCACGTCCCCGAGACAGAAAAATAGACCTTCCGTTCTAGAAGTTTTTGAGGGGTAGTTTAAAGGGTAACGGAGAGTACCCGGTCTTGACCGACGGACTGGTAGCGACTTGTGTTTCCCTCGATCCTTCTAAACATAACCACTGTTTTTCAGAAGGTACTGTTTGAGGTTAGTTCGAGGAAACTTCGGAGAAGAGTCGACACGGGACTGAAAACCTGAAGACACAGGTAGAGACGTAGCGAGTCCAAATTGTTCTTAGACAACCCAACCAGAGCGGTCTTAGAACTGGAATGGGGGACTCAAAAGGTGAATCA
Source organism: Capra ibex (assembly GCA_006410555.1). Taxonomy (NCBI): domain Eukaryota; kingdom Metazoa; phylum Chordata; class Mammalia; order Artiodactyla; family Bovidae; genus Capra; species Capra ibex. Next base: position 183,140 of record SJYO01046087.1, read on the forward strand.
TTAAAAGGTAGGTGACTGGGGGATGGGACTAGGAACCGATATTTAGGGATGAAAAGAAATAACACAAACTTCAACTGGGGATTATGTTTGGGAGTAACATCATCGAGGAACCTTTTCACGTGGACTACTGGTAGTTTTTTACATTACTTTCCGAAAAGGAAATTGTAGTTAGTAAACCGTTTTCTTTTTTTTTTTATATATATATATATATACATATATATATAGAGTAACCATCAAATCTCATTAGTATTAAATAGGGGGTCCCGACTCCCGTGTCGGACATAAGGATTTTAGTTCCCTCGGGTGTTTCCTCTACCCCCTCCCGATGACCCCAGTGTCACTTGACCTACACGTGTCTGTCACAGTTCCAGTCGATAGACACGTCGAGTGTAGGTACGAAGAAAGACCTTTGTCGTGAAGGTGAAAAAGAAAACTCTGACACGAAGAGTATGGGTTTAATTCACCAACCCACACCGACTAGAGTAGGCGGTGTAGCACCCCAACCACACACTGGGTCCACTCCAGCGGTCATGTCCTACGTTTGAACCCTGTATGCTTAGAAGTGTAAAATAAGTAATAAATAGATTTTAAGTTTGCGTCGACTTACAGAGTAGAAAATTAAAAAATTAACTGTACATGTGTGATAAATAATAAAAAACAGACACGACCCAGACGTACCGACGTACACCCGAAAGAGAGCACCACTTGTCGTCCCAACAAGAGATCAACGTCACAGGCCCTAAGGGTAACGCCCCCGAAGAGAACAGCGTCTCGAACCCGAGACCCACGTGCCCGAGTCATCGACACCGTGTGCCCGAACCGACAAACCGACGTGTACCTTGGGACGACGTGTTCCCTAGTTTAGATACAGGGGTCGTAACTGTCCTTCTAAGAATAGGTGACGTGGTAGTCCCTTCAGGACTTACAGAGCAAAAAAAAATTGAAAAATAAAATATGGCCTCATCGTTGTCTATCTTGACCTGTACCTTGTTGTCTGACCAAGGTTTATCCTTTTCCTCATGTAGTTCCGACATATAACAGTGGGACGAATAAATTCAATATACGTCTCATGTAGTACTCTTTGGGACCTGGCCTTCTTTGTGTTCGACCTTAGTTCTAACGGCCCTCTTTATAGTTATTGGAGTCTATACGTCTACTGTGGTGGGAATACCGTCTTTCACTTCTCCTTGATTTTTCGGAGAACTACTTTCACTTTCTCCTCTCACTTTTTCAACCGAATTTCGAGTTGTAAGTCTTTTGCTTCTAGTACCGTAGGCTAGGGTAGTGAAGTACCCTTTATCTACTCCTCTGTCACCTTTGTCACGGTCTGAAATAAAACCCCCCGAGGTCTTAGTGACGTCTACCACTGACGTCGGTACTTTAATCCTCTGCGAATGAGGAACCTTCTTTCCAATACTGGTTGGATCTATCATATAAGTTTTCCTCTCTGTAATGAAACGGTTGATTCCAGGGAGATCAGTTCCGATACCAAAAAGGTCATCAGTACATACCTACACTCTCAACCTGACACTTCTTCCGACTCGCGGCTTCTTAACTACGAAAACTTGACACCACAACCTCTTCTGAGAACTCTCAGGGAACCTGACGTTCCTCTAGGTTGGTCAGTTAAGACTTCCTTTAGTCGGGACCCTATAGAAACCTTCCTTACTACGATTTCGACTTTGAGGTCATGAAACCGGTAGAGTACGTTTCTCAACTGAGTAACCTTTTCTGAGACTACGACCCTCCCTAACCCCCGTCCCCCCGTCCTCCTCTTCCCCTATTGTCTCCTACTCTACCGACCTACCGTAGTGACTGAGCTACCTGCACTCAGACTCACTTGAGGCCCTCAACCACTACCTGTCCCTCCGGACCGCACGACACTAAGTACCCCAGCGTTTCTCAGCCTGTACTGACTCGCTGACTCGACTTGACTTGACTATGGGTTAATTGTTATAACACTAGCAAAGTCCACGTGTCGTCTCGCTGAGTCAGTATGTATGTGTACATAGATAGGAGGTTTGAGGGGAGGGTAGGTCCGTCGGTGTATTGTAACTCGTCTCAAGGGAACGATACGTCATTCAGGGACAACCAATAGGTAAATTTATATCGTCACACATGTAGCAGGCAGGGTTTGAGGGATTGATAGGTAAGGGGGGTAGGAATGGGGGTCGTTGGTATTCAAGGAAGACCTTCTGACACTCAGACAAAGACAGAATGTTTATTCAAGTAAACATAGTAAAGAAAAATCTGAGACGTATCTTCTCTATAGGATACTATAATGGGAAAGAGACAGACTGAATGAGGTGAGTCATACTGTTAGAGATCCAGGTAGGTACCACGACTTTTACAATAAACTTAAGAAGAATACCGACTCGTTATAAGGTGACATATATACATGGTCTAGAAGAAATATGAGTATAAAAATAAGTGATTTAGACCGTTGAGGTCTAGGTCCGGATGGTTATCCTGTGTCTGTAACCAAACCTTATCTGGCACTCAGGATTCGGTCCGACTACTCTCAGGGGGAAGTTCGTAAACTACCTCGTGAGTCCCTCCTCCGAAAAATTTAACATGACCCAACGTTTCGATCGTCTTGTATTGAAGTCGACGTTCTCACTCGAAGTCTGGATCTAGACCGGACAGGTCTCTAAGGAAGAGGTTTAATGTTACTAACCCACATTGATCCGTGTTTCGGTTCGTCTCAGTTGTTCTGCGTTCGGACCTCGACTACTACCTTAATAGTCCTATCTCTTTAGAGACAGACAGACGACCTCTACGACTCGACCTTCGTACCTTCCGACAACCACGACCACTAATAGAGTGGGGGTACACTCCCTCCCATTCGTATCTGTAATTCAGTCGTCTCCCCTAAGGGACCGTCAGGTCTCCAATCCTGAGACGTAAAGAGGCGTCTCCCTGACACAAGTTAGAGACCAGGTCCTGCCTTCTAGGGTGTTCACTTCAGTCGTCTCTTTTTTCTACTTCGTTCTCTACCTTTTTGTCTATGACTCTGGACAGTTATAGTAACTTGAAAATTATAGTTAGTCGGTCCGGAGTTCGGTAAGAAGGAGACCTGAGAAGTCAATTGACCCGGTAATTGAAACCAAATACCGAATTTAATTACACTGGACCTCAAGACACTGAACGGTGGTTCCCTTACGACTAAGCCCCTTCCAGGGACCAAGTTAAAACCTGTACAACTCAACGGAGACTACAGTTCATAGACCCACGTGTACACTTAGACTCGATCTCCAAATTTAATCATTCAGATGAAACGTATCCACCATTAACTTAAGGGGTACGGATTTTGGTTCGGACCGTATTCCATCCGTAAGTCACTTATAAACTACTTATACACTTACTTACTTATATCGTTAGTAATTAAGAATCATAGAGAAGTTTTGTTCTTCACGACTAGTCAGGTCCACCAACCCTATTTATCTCACTTATGACGACTTCTTTTACTATCACTTGTCCTTCTGGTCTAACTTATTGAAAGGGTCTACCCTCTCCAAAATTTTTAACTTTTATAGATAAAAACCAATCATTTTAATCTTCATTTTTATAGGTCTATTATCCTAAAGTCTTTCTCTTTATATTTCAACCTCTTTTTTTATAAACTTCTCTATTACTTTCATTTAAATGTCTTATATTCTTTTCTAGTTTTCTTAAGACAAACGTTGGTCCTATATCTTTAAAAGTCGTCCGGTTACGAGGGTGACGTCTTTAATCTTCCTTTTTTTTTTTTTTGTTCTTTTAACGTTCTTAGTACAAAAACTTTAGTCGTCAATACTTGCGTTTCGATACTTACTTACTCTATTTCTACGGTCTGTACTTGGAAGTAAGGATTAAACCGACTCTCAGTGTCCAGTTTATAAAGAGAGACCTCCCTAAACGGTTAAGACCCGTGTTTTCGAATCGAGTCCGTTTCCTTGTGAAGACCCTCCTTCTCTTCGGTCCTCTCGAAAACCACCAGTGCTCCTTGACCTCTAAGGACCTTCAGGTTTTGAACCCTCACTTCAGAAGTCGTCAGAGTATACAAATCCTCTGGTACTCTGAGGATTTAATCTCTTTCTTCCTGACGGACTTTGTTTCCCGTGAACGAAACAACATTTCTACACACCCCGCCCTCTCCCCTCAACAACAACAACCTTCACCCTCTCAATTTCGAGTTTTGAAGGTTTACCGTCTTATTTTGTAGGGTGTCGGGTTTCTGGTTCTGTCTCTGGAAGGTCCCAGAGTAAGTTTTCGGGGTCTTACCTTTTAAGGGACCACCAGGTTACCAATTGTTAGATGGAATGTTGCGTCTCCCACGACCAGTTCCTTAATCTAGGGTGTACAACACCCCGTTGATTGAGCCACACCCGTTGATCTCTTGGGTGTGCGACGTTGATTCTGAGTTGTGTCAGTTTATTCATCAAAAAATTTTATATTAATTCAGAAATTTTTATTTTTATTACTTGTCTTTGCTTTCGGGTCTTACGGGTACGGATTCTTTGCTCCTACTTTGTTTTCATCTATCTTATAGGTATTTTGACTTTACATAGGGGTTAAGTCAATTAGGAATTGATTGATTTACACTCGTCAGAACCACGTCCTCGGGGCGTCCCACTTACGTCTTGTAGGAGATCGCCTCCTATTCTAGTAGACATAGGTTCAAGTACCAGGAAACCCCTCAACGATCAGGCACGATTGTCGTTTATCTTTCGACTCGTTCGACTCTTTGCTCGTCGAGAAGAATCTACACATTCTCTTCACTCCAGTGTCGTTCACTGCCTTCCAGTGTCTCCCGGTCCCTGGACACTGTCACTCCAGTGTCTTCACTCCCGTCGTTTCACTGTGCGGGGTTCCACCTCTCTGTCCGTCCGCTTATTTCTCGTCTTTGGGTGCTCGACTTCGGGATGGGCGCGGTCCGTTCCTTTGGACTTCACGTCGACTACTTAGCGATCGTCAAGTCCCACCTACCGGTACCGTAGTGGCTGAGTTACCTGTACTCAAACTCGTTCGAGGCCCTCAGCCACTACCTGTCCCTTCGGACCGTTTCTCAGTCTGTACTGACTCGCTGACTTGACTTACCCTTATAATCTTTTTCCTCTCTCTCACTTTCCTCGTCTTCTTTATGGCCTTTGTCGTTACTGAAAGGGGTTGACTCACAGTCTAAGGTTTCGTCGTCTGAACGGTAAAAATTCTTTACAATTTTCTTCAAGAAGTCTCTTTTCCCTTTATTATATCCAGTCTTTCAACCTAGATGTATGTCTTTCCTTCTCATACCTTCTTTCTTATTACTTCCATTTTAATTTTGAAAGTAAAAAGAATAAGAATTAACTAGATTGTCTATTGTCAAACGAGTTTAATTATCACATATGTGTGTGTGTCTGTATTATATACAAATATATATGTACTGTACTTACTGTTACTTCCTTGTCCTCTCTTCAATACTAATAAGACTATAATATCCTTTGACCAATGGCTCTAAAGGACCACCAGGTTGTCAATTCTGAGGTCCGAGGATTCCGTCCCCCGGACCCAAAGCTAGGAATCCCTTGATCTATGGTGTACGAAGTCACTTCTGACCTCTAGGGCTTACGATGTTGATTCTGGACCGTGTCGGTTTATTTTTTTTATGATTTTTTTTTTTTTTTTCTTTTTGCGTAATGGGAACTCCAACATGTCACAATAATCTTTCACCTGGGCCTGAAGACCACCACGTCACCTATTCTTAGACTGACAATTACGTCCCCGGTACCCAAGTTAGGAACCAGGTCCTTCTCAGGTGTGCGGTACCTCGTTGATTCAGGCAAACGGTGTTGATGACTCGGGTTTACGCCGTTGATGACGTCGGGAACATGGAGCTCGGACACGGGGAGTCGTTCTCTTCGGTGACGTTACTCTTCGGTCGTGCGACGTTGCTTCTGATCCGGGAGAGTGGCGTTGATCTCTTTCGGGCGTGGGTCGTTGGTTCTGGGTCACGTTGATCCTTGTTTCGATTGATCTACTTTAAAAATTTTTTCTTTTACCTGGACCTAATCAACATTTACCTATAACGATTGAGATCCTGTTGGTGATTTTTTGATTTCTTTTTTTTCTGAAAAGAAATACGACCCTTTCCTCTCTTTGATCTTAGTATTTTACGAGTCAATTTTTAGTACTTTCCATTCTCTTCTTACCGTATATTTTTGTCCTTATTTCTTCTTCCCGTTATTCCTCCTTTGTCATCGTTTATTCCATGTATACTTATGTTGATACGGTCATTAGCGAAAACGTACAGTCACCAGATTTCCTTGATTCGTTTCCTGTCTGTGACACTCTCACCGAGTGTGGTGGTTACTCGTCCCTTTACGTTTATTTTTGATGTCACTCTGTGGTGGAGTGTAGGTAATCCTGCCGACGATTGTTTGTTCGTTTGTTTTTTCCTTTATTCACAACTACTCCTGTACCTCTTTACCTTGGAAACACACGATAACTATTTTTACATTTGCCATGCAGACGACACCTTTTATGGTATCGTAAAGGAGTTTTTTAATTTAATTTAAAGGAGTTTTTAAATTTATATCTTAATGGTATACTGGGTCGTTGAGGTAAAGACCGATATGTGGGTTTTCTTAACTTTCGTCCCAGAAGTTCTCTATAAACGTGTGGATACAAGTATCATCGTAATAAATGTTATACACCTTCGTTATGTTCACAGATGACATTCTTACCCCACATATGTATGTTACCTTATAATAAGTCAGAAATTTTTTTAAGCTTAACTACACATTAACTGTATATTGTAATACAATCAAAGACCATATGTTGTATTACTAAGTTACAAACACATGTAACTCTTTAGTAGTGGCGTTATTCAGATCAATCGTAGAAAAATCAGAAATTTTCCTTCCTTTGTGACTGTATATGATGTACCAACTCGGAACTTCTAGAATGTGATTCATTTTATTCAGTCAGTGTTTCCCGTTTATGATAATTATAGACTAAGGGAAGACAAGTATACTCTCATCTTCCCGATCATAAACCCCATCAGTTCAAGTATCTCTGTTTTTCATTTTCGTTCTACCACCAACGATCCCCGACCCGTCTTCTCTTTTATTTCCCTAAAACAAATTATGTATGTCCCTAAGGTAAAATATTCCACTTTTCTAAATACCTCTACTTACCACGACTACCAACATATTGTAATACTTGTATAAATTATGGTGACTTGGTATCTGTATTTTACCAATTGTACTATTCGAAATACACATAAAATGATGTTATTTTATTAACCCCCCTTTTCTAGATACTCTCCTTTTGGTGTGTTGGACTACTTTCTTTAGTTTCTCGATTTATTTACCTCTCTATAAGGTACAAGTACCTATCCTTCTGAGTCATGATATTTTGACGTCATTAGTTCTATCACATAATGACTACTTCCTTATCTGTTTATCTAGTCGTCTAGTCTTGTCTCTCGTATATTTGTCTGGGTGTATTTATACCAGTTAAGTAGAAACTATTTCCCCGTTTCCGTTATGTTACCTACCTTCTATCAGAGAAGTTATTTATCTTGTTGATAAACTGTAGGTGTTTGTTTTGTTCTTTCTGTGTTTGGAATGCGGGGAGTGTTTTTAATTGAGTTTTACCTAGTGACTGGAGTTACATTTTATGTTTCGATATTTTGAGGTTCGTCTATTGTATTCTCTTCTAGATCTACCGGAATCCAAAGATTTACTGAAAGCTATACTGGGGTTCCCGTGCTAGGTACTCCTTTTTTAACTTTAGGACCTGTATCAATTTTAATTTTTAAAGAAGATTCATTTTCTGTGACGAACCCTGAAGGGATCATCAGGTCACCGAATCTAAGGTACGAGGGTCACACCTTCCATCCGTCTCTGAAGAGACTGATCCGAGGTGGGACGTGGGGGACGTCTTCACGTCTCATAATTGGTGACCTGGTGGTCCCTCCATGGTAGTGAATAAAAGAGTCCCTTCTTTTATAAAGGGTTCTCAGGAGGTCGTCGGATGGGAAATACAAGAGTGACCGATTTGGGTTCAGTGTTGGGTGTTTGGTTAGTGACGTCATCTACCCTAAGGTCTCGAAACAACAACTACAAGCCAGCGATTCAACATAGACTGAAACACTGCGGCACCTGACGTCGTGTGGTCCGAGGGGACAGGAAGTGATAGAGGGTCTCGAACGAGTTTAAGTACAGGTGACTCAACCACTAAGGTCCCGAACCCAATTTGGTTAATACTAAGTACGGGACGTCGACTCACTCCCCGAGGGGAAGGGAATCGAAGAAGGATGGGTCGGTTTGAACCTAAGACAATCGTTTCTTGTCCTTGTGTCGATAAACAATCCACTATTATGTACGGCATAGGAGGAGAATATTATTACAGTCGGGTTTACAAGAGACATTTATATAAGTATGCAGTGAGAGTTTTTCCAGCAAGTTGACCCCACTGGGGTGGGGGTTCGTAGTCCTCACCTGTCATTCGGTGTTGCCACCAGGTTCCTACTCATAAACTGGATAAGAGTGACTATTGTTCGTAGGAGACTTGAAAGGACCTTGAAAGCCCTGTTCGACGTAAGTGAGGGGTAACTCGAACGATTTGATGGTCCAATATTTCGACTTCAGCGATACCACAAGTAGAGACGGTGCATCATCTAAGAGGGACTTTTCCTTCGGTTATGTCTCCTGTCTCGGACCTCTACCTCTCTTTTCCGCGAGGGGTCTTGCGCACGTGAGGACTTAGGTCGACACGGACTTCAGTAACAACGAGTCCTGAAGTGGTTGGGTCACTTTTTCTCTTTTAGTCAAAGATAGTACATGTTGACTTCTCAGGATTTATTTGTCTTCTGTTCGTCCCCGGTCCAGTATTTTCCGGACTTACACTCCGATTATAAGTAACCTTCCTGACTACCACTTCGAGGTTATGAAACTGGTGGACTACGTTTGTTTAGTTGAGTACTTTTTCTGGGACTACGACCCTTTCAAACTCCCGTCTTCTTCTTCCCGTGCTGTCTCCTACTCTACCAACCTACCGAAGTAGCTGAGTTGCCTGTGCTCAGACTCGTTTGAGACCCTCTATCACTTCCTGTTCCTACGGACCGCACGACGTTAGGTACCCCCAGTGTTTCTCTGTGTTGAATCGTTGACTTGTTGTTGCCCCTTTGTACCTACTCAAAATTCGCTCCCTTTCTGTACTCGTCTATACACTCTGCACCAGGGACGACATTTTTGACGCCTCAGAGAGGGAGACGGTTTCAGTCTAGACGGTGCAATAGGACAAATTTAGTCCTTTCATTTTTACAGTCAACGAGACAGCACAGACTGAGAAATACTGGGGTACTTGACACGTCTGAGGAGACGGGTACCCTAAAGGATCCGCTCTTATGACATCACCCAACGGTAAAAGAAGAGGTCCTCTAGAAGGGTTGGGTCCCCAGCTTGGATCCAGAAGACGTGACGTCCGTCTAAGAAATGGCAGACTCGGTTTAGTCCTTCTCCATGGTTTAAGGGGTTGGGGTGGAGATAGCTGAAATAGTCTTCTTCTGAGATTTAGTTTTCTTAAATTACTTTTGGTGAGGGACTCAGTATTCGGTTCATCGGAAACTTTCACTCATACCTAACCCTGAAGAGACCACCAACCCTAAGACTCGAAGGTTACGTCCCCCGTGTCCAAGTTAGGGACCAACCCCTTGAGTCTAGGACGTACGACACGTCACACCGGTATTTGTTTGTTTTCCTTCACCTACACCTAATTACTACAGGGGTTCTGGGTCCGTCACGTCCTTCCTTGTGAAAGACTCTTCTCTCGATCGGTACGTTTACCCCTTTTGTAGAAAAATCTGTAAATAGAAATGACGGAGATCTTTGAAAAAAAACCGCCCCCCTCCCGAAACTTTCTACATAAATGAATCCTTCTTTAGATTGTTCCCTCGGTCGTCCGGGACGCCGAAAGTGAGAAGGTTGACTCGATGTCAACCACCCAGGTGACTCCGTAGGAACGAGACCCAGGACCTTCGGCAAGTAGCGGACCCGACCCGACCGTCCTTCGTTTGTAGTCACGGGAAGGCCGACTTCAGGTCCTGGGACGAGAGAAATCTGGTGTCCTATGTCCTTCCTTGGGTCTTCGTTTTGGAAGAGGACACCTTTTCCTCACCTCGGAAGGAATCCTTCTCTCGTCAGTAGAATGACTCTGTGATCCTTCCTTCAAGTACATGCGTACGACCCGCATGGATCCTACCCCTACGGTTCAGTCTTCTCTACTTACTGTATCTCTACCTCTGTCCGTCAGTATATTACGAAAAAACACACTCTGTTCCCCTACAAGTTCACACGGTCTTAACATTAGAGACGACGACGACGATTCAACGAGTCAGCATAGACTGACGCTGGGGTATCTGTCGTCGGGTGGGCCGAGGAGACAGGGACCCTAAGAGGTCCGTTCTTATGACCTTACCCAACGGTAAAGGAAGAGGTTCCGAACGTACGTATGATTCAACGAAGTCAACACAAGTTGAGGCACACTGGGATACCTGTCGTCGGGTGGTCCAAGGGGACTGGTGCCCTAAGAGATCCATTCTTATGACCTCACCCAACGGTCAAGGAAGAGGTAACATTAGAGACGAGGAGAATATTACATTTAAGGAAGTCTTTTACGGGATTAAGTCACAAAACGTTTGAAAAAGATCTGACGTATTCTCAGGAGATGTCCCGAATAATGTGTAGATCTAAAGACCCTAGGACGATTTCTAAGAAAAACTCATTTTTTGCACCCATCGACAACAAATATGGGGCAGTCGTAGGAAGTGGGGAAGGAAACCATAGAAACCCCTTCGTTTCAGTTCCTGCTTACACATTCGTGAATAAGTGATCGAAGGTAGGGACAGCCAGTCAGTACCGAGGTCCCCGTAGGCAAGGTGGGTGAAGATCCCACACGTTCACAATCACGACTTATCCCGAGGTTCATAGGGTGCGACTCCCCCAGTCTCTTCGGGGTCTCGTTCTTCACTCTCCACGTTTCACACCCGTCCCACGTCAGTCCGACGAAGACACACTTCCCTTCAACCGTTGTCACTGACCTTTTCTCCACATTGACTATTCTACACTTCAGAACCCGACCTCAAAGGACACACCAGGTACAGGACTTGAGAGTCTAGACAAGTCCGGGAGGTAATTCATGTTAGGTGATACTCCTATGTGTCTTCTTCGATATAATTAACAGGAGACGCCCCCCGCGCGGCGTCTTTCTCCGTCACCTTGAAGGGAGTCGTTTCGCCTTCCCAGGGCTTCTCGCCACTCGGACGACAGGTGGTTGGGTCGGGGAGTCGCCCGCTCGCTCTCTGTTGGTCTGCGTTGTTCCTAAGGCAGATTCGTCAAGGCGAAATAACGGGGTTTGAGAACCTAATATATCCGTTCGTCCCCCAAAACGTTCCCTGGAAGGTATCAACGTGGTCAGTGCAATTTCCAGTTTAACAGTACTCGGTATCAACGTGGTTAGTGCAATTTCCAGTTTAGCATTATACGGTATCAACGTGGTTAGAGCAATTTCCAGTTTAGCAGTACACAGAAGTAATATTGTCCTCAGACACCACTAGTGTCCGACAGGTGCACGTACCTTTAGTTCTCTCGGTTAGTTTTTGACATTGTATCTGGTGTGGGGATAGAGAAGGTGGTCCACGGTAGAATCAAAGGCTGACGTTTCGATTGGGTAGAAAAAATTCCAAAGGGTAAATCCCGGGGTGTCAGGAGGACCAGATAGAAGTAAGAAAAAAATTTTAAATACATAGATAAAGAAAAACCGACACGACCCAGAAACAGCGACACACACCCGAAAGAGAGGAACGCTATTCGTCCGAAGTCTGGCACCATCGAAGAGAACAAAGTCTCGTGTCCGGGTCATCAACACCGTGTGTCCGAATCGACGAGGTGTCATACACCTTAGAAGGACCTGGTCCCTAGCTTGGGCACTGCGGATTTAACCGTCCGCCTAAGATTTGGTGATCTGGTGGTCCTTTCAGGGTAGATAGGGACAAGAACTAAAGAAAGTGGATGTGGGTCGTAACCATATCTTAACTACGAATACTTGACACCACAACCTTTTCTGAGAACTCTCAGGGAACCTGACGTTCCTCTAGGTTGGTCAGGTAGGATTTCCTTTAGTCAGGACTCATAAGTGACCTTCCTGACTACAACTTCGACTTCGGGGTTATGAAACCGATGGACTACACTTCTTGACTGAGTAACCTTTTCTGGGACTACGACCCTTTCTAACTTCCGTCCTCCTCTTCCCCTCTGTCCTACGCTACCAACCTACCGTAGTGACTGAGTTACCTGCACTCAAACTCCTTCGAGGCCCTCAACCACTACCTGTGCCTTCGGACCGCACGACGTCAGGTACCCCAGTGTCTCTCAGCCTGTACTGACTCTCTGACTTGACTTGTGGGTCGTAACACGAGTGGACCGTCACTGGGATCCCATCTCTTTTGTGGCAGTAATTCCCCATCGAGATCACCCCTAAACTTGGGTACGTCAAACAGAGGTCTCGTCCCCGAAAATTGGTGATGCCACGGATATCGTGTTACAACTCTTTCGAAGTTCCATCCACCGTAGGTCAAAGTCACTAATTTTTTTGGGTGGTATTGACGAATCCCTACAACTGATGCTTGCTCCTTCGACCATCTGTGTGGTGGTTTTCGTTTTCACTGGTTTCCTTTTATCTAAGTAACCTGGTGTAGTTTTAAACTTTGGAAGAACGACGTGTAATTCTCATTTTTCTGTGGGGGTGTCTGCTCTTTTATAAATATTTAACACGTAGTCTCTTTCCAGATCAAAGGTCTTACATATTACTTGGGAATGTTGAGTTTGCATGTTTCTGATTATTGGATTAAAATTTTACTCGTTTCCTAAACTCATCTTTAAAAAGGTTTCTTTCATATGTCTACCACTTACCCGGGTTCTTTTTTACAAATGGTCGTAATCAGTAAATCCCTTTACTTTTAGTTTTGATACTATGCGGTGACACACGGGTGACGACGTCGACGACGGGTCAGCGTAGTCAGCACAGGCTGAGACACGCTGGGGTGTCTGCCGTCGGGTGGTCCGAGGGGGCAGGGACCCTAAGAGGTCCGTTCTTGTGACCTCACCCCACGGTAAAGGAAGAGGTCACGTACTTTTACTTTTCACTTTCACTTCAGCGAGTCAGCACAGACTGAGACTCGCTGGGGTACCTGACGTCGGGTGGTCCGAGGAGACAGGTACCCCTAAAAGATCCGTTCTCGTGACCTCAGCCCACGGTAGCGGAAGAGGTCCTCTCGACATTATCTTTTCTACCTGTTATTGTTCACAACCGTTCCTACACCTCTTTGACCTAGGGAGAATACTACGACCATCCTTACATGGAGTCTCGTCGACCTCGTTTGTCAGACCGTCGAGGAGATAGTCAATCTGTATTTTAATGGTATAGTGAGTCGTTAAGGTGAGGATCCGTCTGTGGGGTTTGTTGACTTTTGTCTACACGTTTGTTTCTGAGCATGTGTTTACAAGTGTCGTCGTGATAAGTGTCGTCGGGCTCCACCTTTGTGGGTTCACAGGTGGTGACTATTTGTCTGGTCATTTTACACCAGATATGTATGTTGACTTAAAAAGGGTCGTTATTTTTTGTTACTTATGGTTATGTACAATGTTCTTCCTACTTGGACCCTTTGTAGTACAATTAATTCTTTTTTTGTCAGTGTTTTCCGACATGACAGCCTAAGGTAAATATACTTTATAGGTTTTATGTATTTAACTGTCTCTGTCCTTCATCTAATCACCAACGACACCCTACCCTCCCCTCGTTATCCCTCACTGACGACTACTCAGACCTTGAAGAAAATCCTCCTCCCTGTTTTTACAAGAGTTGAATCTAAAAACACTACCAACATGTTGAGACACTGATATGATTTTTTTTGTAACTTGACATGTGACATTTACTCACTTAACATACCCTACATTTAATATAGAGTCATTTCGTTAAAAACTTTTAGACCTTCAGGGTACAGGATCCTTTGGGGAGTTAGTAAGTCCTTTTGGTTCTACCAGCAAGGGGGATTACGGTGAGAGTCGGTATATTTTAAAATAAGTTTTTTTCTTGTTCCCCGAACCCCTCTTTTCCGTTCCAGACTTCATAATCAGTCGAAGAACGACACCGTTCCGACACATTGCTTGTTGGGGTTTTGCGTCAACAAATCCTCCCGTTTGTGAGTAAAGAGCGAGTGTCCAGAAACCCAGTGGACACGGAGATGGTCCGGTCGACACGAGTTGACCTGACCCACAGAGGGCAGGATTCTGGGTCCGACCTCTTCGTCGTAAAGGGACCCCGTACGAGAAGAGTACCACCCACCGTGTCCGTCTTTTCCGATTCCGTACGGTGTGTGTTTACGTCCTTAGGAGTCGATCTCATATCTAATAGAGTACGGACGAGTGTAAAGTAACCGGTTCCGTTCAGGGAGACGGTTCGAGTTTCAGTCACCCTACCCATTTATAAGTGACGGATTACTCTCCGCGATTTTTCAGAGGTCCGTATCCCCGATCCGAACATTAGAATAATATCCCCCTCACCTTATCAACCTTTATTCGGTTTGATGGTGTCAATGATCCGGTTTAAGAACAGTAAGGACGTAATACTCTGTAAACAGATTATAGACGACGTGACTTTCAGAAAAAAGAAATTATCTTCACTGATATAAAATTTAAGACTAATGTTTTCATGTAGTCTGTTATGTCTTTTGAAATTTTATATTTTTGATATTAGGGTAGTAAGTCCGAATTGGTCACAATTGTTACACATAAAAATATGTTAAAGAATATATATGTATTAGTGTGACTACAAAATTGTATTAATACTACATGTGACATAGTGTTAACAGTCAATCTTAAAGTACTTATGGAAAAATATATTTTTACATTTAGTGGCAATAAAAAAATAGTGACGATGAAAATTACAAGTACACTTAAAGTACCATGAATGTATAAAACTTACAAACATATAAAGAAATGGTTATTAAGACGGTAGTATTGTCTAAATAAAGGTAAAGAGTCCAAATGGAGGTTAGACATAATTTCAATAAGTCACAAAACGAAGTTGTATTAGTATCATATGCCTGAAGGGTCCATCGCAATCACCATTTCTTGGACGGACGGTTACGTCTACATTCTCTGCGACCAAGTTAGGGACTCAGTCCTTCTAGGGGACCTCCTCCCGTACCGTTGGGTGAGGTCATAAGAACGGACCTCTTAGGGTACCTGTCTCCTCGGACCGACCGATACCAGGTATCCCAGCGTTTTTCAGCCTGTGCTGACTTCGCTCTGAGTCGTACGTACATTAGCATCACATGTCCACCAGGGGTCGACTGCTACCAAACTCACGACTACAAGTTGAAATACTACCAACCTTTTGTTATACGTAAGTCATCTTTGGTGTGAACCTCAAAACTTAAAACTAGAAAAGGGTCTGATCGTTATACGTCGGAGGCAGTACTACAACCCGTCACCGTCGGTGACGAGGGTCAGTCAGTACACTAGTGTTCCCAATTTTTGACTATGTGAAGGTTGGTAGGACGTGGGTCTGCTGGTAAGACAAAAAGTGAAAGTCATGTCATAAGTGATTTAATGTACTCTATAAGTCGTGAAACAATCTTTTATCAACAATAACAACAAGTCAGTGACAACACAGGTCGAGAACGCTGGGGTACCTGACATCGGGTGGTCCGAGGAGACAGGTACCCTAAAGGGTCCGTTCTTATGACCTTACCCAACGGTAAAGGAATAGGTCCTTTGGAAGAGGTGGGTCCTTAACTTGGACGTAGAGGACGTTCCCAGGACGTAACGTCCACCTAAGAAATGGAGACTCGGTGACCCCTCCGAGAACTGTACCGGTATCCGGTACTGTTTTTGACCAATCTTGGTCGATCCAGGTTCTACCGTCTGTTCAATTGAAGGTCATCTGGAACTCGGAGTTTACTGTGTGGGTAGTCCTGGTCCTGTCAAGTCTCCGATTGGTATTTTCCGGTTTTTTCACCCGCTACCGGGTCAGGGACCGTTAAAAGTAGGGGAAGGATTTTATCAGTCTTATTAGGAGGGTAAAGAATCGGATACTTTAATACGTCGGGTATCTTTGATTTGTAACATAACATAAAACCCCGGAGAGCGGAAAACTCTATCAGGTGTCAGAACAGGCACCTCACACAAAGAGGGTTCCAGCAAGAACGGAAAACTCTGTCTGACGTAAGACAGATACCTTACACATAGAGAGATTTATTTAGGTGAAGAATTATTTAGCGAAACAGAGAGTGACTTAATAAAGACACTACTCTGTACTCGTTGGACTCGAAGTAATTCAGGACTCTGGTCCACACAATAGAGTTAATTTTCTGAGTCTAATTTTCTGTTAGACTCAACATGCTAAAGTTTGAATACTATCCAAATACCCTTATTTGGACATTCAGCTCCTTATAGACACATACAAACACCCAAATGTGTGAATTGTAATAAGGTATTTACGAAAAGATACAACAATGTCAGACCTTTAAACAAGAAACACCACGATAGTGTGGCAGTAAATTAGGGACAATGACCGACAAACACTAAAAATCATAAAATGATAATATAATTAAATAAGGGTTATAAGGACAACGTAAGTTAACCGAGAAACAAAAAATTATAAATACATAAATAAACCGACGTAATCCAGAATCAACGCCGTGCCCCTTGGAAGCAACTCAGTGCACCCTAGACACGGTCTGAGGGATCAACAGGAAGCCGTACACCCTAGAATCAAGGGACTGGTCCCTAGTTTTGGACACACAGGGGACGTGACGTTCCGCCTAAGAATTGGGGGCCTGGTGGTCCTTCCGGGACCGACAAAAAGACGGCGGAAAAGGTGGTGACAAGGGGAGTGTAGTTCACCTTCTCCCTACCGGTAACCGTCAAGACTGACAACTCAAGTCGTCGACACATCAGCTAGTCACCCTCCGCAACATATTTATGTGACGATATCTACACATAGCAAGTATCGGTGAAGGGACAGATCAATGATTCTTGCCAGGACTCACCCGTACCGAAGGTCTTTAAGAGACTTACGGGTGATTCGTCTAAGTCGAGTGAAACACTGTGGTTTCACGTCCTAGTCTTCAGAAGACGACTATCCTCACAGAAGATGTCACGGACCGTGGGTTCCGCGTGCACCCGTCACCTCCTCTTCGTTCCAAACTTCGCATGGGTCAGGGACCACCGAGTCTGTCATTTCTCTGACGGACGTTGCACCCTCTGGTCCCAAACTAGGGGCCCAACCCTTCTAGGGGACCTCCTCCCGTATCGTTGGGTGAGATCATAAGAACGGACCTCTTAGGGGTACCTGTCTCCACGGACCGCCCGATGTCACGTATCCCAACGTTTCTCAGTCTGTACTGACTCACTGGTTCGTGTCTTCGATCATCTACCCTTTACCACCCTTTAGAGGACGATACACCCTTTTTCGGTAGCTGTTCCTCTCTTATTCCGACTACGTGTCTTTTTCCGTCTCTGGTCCTTAACTTTCTAACCTGATCACCACAAGTGTAGGACGGACAGAGGGACGGGAAACGTACTAGCTCACAAGTTGGGAAGGGACATAAGGTACTCGGTCATCTAGGGGGTAAAACCAAAACCGAATAAAGGACAAACGGACAACGATCCACAAACAACGGGGGGCCCGAAAAGAAGACAACACTACGCGCCCCCGGTGAGAGGTCGAAGTCACGAGTCCCAAGAGTAACGCCATCGTAGAGAGCAACGACTCGTGTCCGAGATCCCGCACGTCGGAGTCATAGACGTCGAGTCCAAGTCGGAGACGGCGAGGACCCGAGATGTCGTGTCCGAGACATCAACGTCACGAACCCGAATCAAGGGCCCGATCCCTAGTTTGAGGACGTAACCGTCCACCTAAGAAGAGGTGACTCGGTGGTCCCTTCGGCGAGGGGCTGCGGGGGTGGGACGGGAGACGGGTAAAACAAACTTGTTCTGGGAACGTCATATCTGTGGTTCGACCACGATTGTGGCGTCGAGGACCCGGTCCCGACCTTGATCTTTCTACCTACTCTTTACCTGGACGGGAGGTCGTTGGGTGTCTGGTTCTCTGACCCTCTGCGACTGTTCACTAATCTCGTGTTCAAAGTGTTATCTTCACAACCACACTCATGTCTTACGGTGCATTCAATTTCACGTCGGGGTGTGTGGGTGAGAATCGGAAGTTTGTCGGGAGAGAAGTGCATCTCGAGGCCGACCGAAAAGGGTGTCGTCGGGTCAAGAACAGGGGAGAGTAGTGGTTCCGGGGTTTACGGTTGTCATTCTCGACCTAGTTTTCCTTTACGAAGATAAGTTACAGAATATCATTGGATAGTACCTTTTCTTAGATTTTTTCATATATACGTTTACCTTATTATATTAAACTTTTTCGATATATATATATTTTTTTGACTTAGCCCCGAAGGGTCCACCGAGTCACCACTTTTTAGGTGGACGTTACGTCCTCTGAAGGCCCTCTGTACCCAAACTGGGGACCCAGTCCTTCTAGGGGACCTCCTCCCGTACCGTTAGGTGAGGTCATTAGAACGGACCTCTTAAGGTCTCTGTCTCCTCGGATCGCCAGATGTCAGGCACCCCAGTGGTTTCTCAGCCTGTCCTGAAGCACTCATTTGTTGTTGTATTGACTTAGTGAAACGACATGTGGGTTTCGATTGTGTTGTAACATTTAATTCATATGAATTTAGAAAAATTTTTCATTTTTTTTTTTCCGTTACGAAGTAGGGCCGCACCCGGAGGTCGAGACCCTACTGCACCCCTTACCGGACCTTGTCGGTTGATGACCCTGTCTCCGGTGACAAAAGTCCGGAGAGTAGAGGTCAGACTGGAAGGGGACGAGATCCTTAGAGTATTAGGTTCCGGTTTAAGTACTCAACGTCTGTATGAACGGATCTTTTAGAGGGGAGAGAGGAGGTGTGTCCGGTTGAGTCGTTAATTTCAGGGTTAAGGAAGTTTTTCCTGAGTCGTGTCTGATACACAGGCTGTCTACCCCTGACCATTATCGAAGTAAATTCGACCAGGACCTCAAAGGGGAGCCTACGAGACGCGTCCCTCCCGAGCGAGTCGTCATCCATAGTACCTTTTCTCGGGACCGAAACGTCAGTCTTAGTGAGACACTGAACGTTCGACAAACTAGAGTTCACTGAATAAAGAGAACCTAAGTCAAAGAAACATACGTACATGACCTCGATTATTATAGATGGGAAAGTAAGTAAATTGTCGATAAATTTCAAGGGTCATTCCATCGCTCCACGACATCACCTATCTCGTTCCGGTCACCTACCCACCTTACCCGTCTTGTCCTCAAGTCAGGACGAAAACGTTGACTGACCTAAAGTGAGTTATCTCGTGTCCTACATTCTACTTGGTAATAAAATCCGTTAGGATTTTTTTTTTTTTTTACGACGGTTCAAAACTGTGTTACTAAAGAATAGAGAACCTTAACATATCAATAAATTTCTCGAGAAACTCTGTAACACTG
Organism: Capra ibex; assembly: GCA_006410555.1. Classification (NCBI taxonomy): domain Eukaryota; kingdom Metazoa; phylum Chordata; class Mammalia; order Artiodactyla; family Bovidae; genus Capra; species Capra ibex. The sequence continues at coordinate 202,706 of SJYO01046087.1, forward strand.
TATCTAAAAATAATACATAGTGAGAAATATACATATTTTTACCTTTTACATTCGTTTTATTTAGACAATTCCAACAGTTTCGGGAACTGGTTTCTGGTGTGGTCTTTGTGTGGATATCAGTTTTTCTCAGTCCAAATAAATTCTCGAATAGGACTCTTGTGGGACACACACACAGGAATTTACACCCGAAAAGGGGGACCAAGACACCTCCTTAATCCCTTCACCCCTGTTCCAGACCTAACTTCCGATATTCTTCGTCCCCGTTAAGTCTCTGACCCATCGAAATGTTACGAATGGATCCTCCGTCCTTCTAAGTTTGTCCCGATCTAAACATAGAAACCATTTCTTCGTGGTTAACCCTTAAGGGACCACCGGATCTCCAATCCTAAGACCCCCGGACCCAAGTTAGGGATCAACCCCTTGTAGGGTGTTCGGTGCACCACACCGTTTTTGTTTGGTTTGGTTTTGGTTTGGTTTTTTTTTTTTTTTTTTTTTGGTGGTGGTTAGTGAGTCTCTCTCCGGTTCAGTAAAAACACCAGTGTTTCACCGGCGTACACTTGTAAATTCGTACAGAGTAACATTCGTGACTATTTATTGTTTTAAGTTGACTCATTTACACTTATAAATTAACCGAAATAGATTACTAAGTCGTAGGGTAGATTCCTTGTGTTTTCACGAGGTTCCTTCACATGCTTTTCCTTCCGAAAATGTTTTCCTTCCTCGCCACTCACCCCTTCAATCGTTTCTTTCTTGAAAAAGTCAGATCCAATGGAAGAAAAGTCCCCTTTCCCCTGTCGTCCCCAGAAAATACGTCTAATGGACTGTTCATGACTAGTCCTTTAAAGTCTAAAAGATAAATATCTAGTGTAAGGACCCTTTCCTACTTTGAGGTTAATTCCGAACTAAACGACAGGACTCCCGTTTACCGAGGTAAACCCCGAACAAAGAAGGAGAAGAAGAGTTTTATCGTTACCAAATACAAGACGACCTTAGTAGTGATGGCTGATAGTCTTCCCGGCAGAATATGAAAGAACTATCAGGATTTTGAAGTGTGACCACAGGTAATATCTTTTTTCATGGGGGTGACATTCTACAATTTTACGTCCCCCTTTACGAGTACGATCTAAACTACTTTGTCCTAAGTACGACTAATTGAACTCGTTCATTATTTTGGGACATTCCGAGTTGAAGGACGATCCATTTTACCCTTGTTATGTTAGATGGTGTATTTCTGAACACTCCAGGTTCTTTATTACAGATGTTTCACGGACCATATTATAACCCACATAGTGAGTTCCAGGTTGGTCCGTTTGTCCTTGATGAAAATTCATACATTTGGTCTTTTAGGTCACGGGGCAAAACCACTGTGTTACTGTCCCCACTACCTTCCCGACTCTTTGGGTTGTCCTGTTACTCCGCTGGGTTTCTAATCCTTTTTGTTGTTCGACGGGTTTGAGGATTTGATTTCCCTGTTTACCCTCCCCCACCTTAATTACCTCTCACCCCCTCTCCCAGTAGGAACTCTTCGACCTTGGTGTCCGTTCTCTTTATTAGACCGAAAAAGGACGGAGGATGGAAGGTCAGAGGATGGAGACAGAGGCAAAGCGGTTTGGGTTCCGACTTACTTCCGTCGACAAGACCTTCGGACTCTTTACGTGGGAAGTCCCGTTATGTCTCGACTCGTCTTTCCGTTCCTTCCCCAGACGTCGTTTCCCTCGCTTGTTGAAATTCTGTCTTAATCCCATTTGTGTGAATCATTATGGAAATAAGACTAGACCATGTCAACGTAAAATTCTCCCTAAAAAGTCACAGTCCGTACAGGAGGTGACTTAAGAGGACTCCCGAAGATGTCGTCTGCCTCTACGGGTAAGAGACAGCGTCTCCAGTCTCGAGTTGGACTGGCCTTAGTACCACGTCTCCCAGTACCGTTGACCTGAGGCCAGGTCCCGAGAGTTCCCGAAGGCTCACTGGAATCACCCCTCCTCGTGCTACAGACCTGAGCGCAAATTTTCTACCTTTAGTATTGGGAGCCGGCTAACTGCGCGCGAGTGTTGTGAGGTGAACCGTAGAAGTAGGAACAGGTCTTCCGAGGTGTTACAAAACAACAACAAAAAATTATTTCCTAATTTATCAGATTCTTTTGTTCATTGCATAGGTTCCAGGGTTTCGACCGTTTAGGATTCCTTAAGTCCGAGATGAGAAGGGTGCGGTTTCGGGAAAGGCGAGGGTTTGTCCAAGAAGGGAGCGGGCGCCCGTAGAAGACCGCCTCCTTCCGAACAAGTCCCTTTCTGATCTCAGCCCCAGCTAGTTTTGGGATCCCGCGGACCATCGCGAGATGCACGTCCGTCGCCCGGGCAAGCCGCAGAGTTTACCGCCCTCTGGGCAGTCCGAGCCGACCGGCCGAGGTCTGCGAGGGCCGGCCCTCCTCGAGTCCCAGGAGAGGGCGCTCGGCCGCTGGGGGTGGAGACGCGGGACCCCGTCGGCCTTCGGCCGCCGGGACGGGCGGGGACCGCCAAGGGCCCCTAAGATTGCCTCGACGCACGGGCCCCGCCCCGGTGCGCGCTAACCGACGCGCCTCAGCCCCCGCCCCGGCGCCGCCCGGCCGGCCCGCCCGCGGCTGTTACTCGGAGGTATTTTCCCTCGCCGCCCCCCGACCCCGGGGCCTAACTCGGGAGGGGGGGGGGTGGGGCCCCAGGGCTTCCAGATCCAGAGTCCCTCCGGGTCTGCGCGGGCAGGCGTCCGACCCCGCCGCCTGCCGCCACTCCCCTGACGTGCCCCGCGCTTCACCGTCAGCGGGAGCCGCGGGTCCGGACGCGCGGACAGGAGCCGCAGGCCAGTGGTTCTAGGGTGGGATGGGGTGGGGGGCCCGGCGCGGTACCGGGACTTCCGGCTCCCGCGGCGCGAGCTGACGAAGCTCCACTGCGAGTTTACGCTCCTTCCCCTCCTACTGCTCCTCCGGTACCACCACCGGCATTAAGGCGCCGGGCTCGGCTACGAGTCTCCACTCCTCCCCTCCCCTAGGGTGAAGGCACAGTGCCAGGCCCGAGCCGCAGGGGAGGAGTCAGCCCCCAGGCCCATGGGGAGGGGGTGGAGGTCAGCCCACGGGTTGGCGGGGGTGGGCTGAGGTCGGACTCCGGGCCCGCGGGGGAAGGAGTGTCTCAGACTCCGGGACCGCGCGAAAACGAGGTGGGGGTGTGGTCCCAAACCTTAGAGTCCGGAGGGGCTTGAGGGGGAGGNGGGGGGGGCGGGCCCCAGACCTCGGAAGCTAGGTGCGGGCCGCGTGAGGCCTAGAAGGCCACGGGCTCGCGGGGGAGCGGGCCCGGGTCGTGCTGCCGAAGCTCCACTGCGACCGCCCAGGGGGCGGGCCCCTCCGTCTCCGTCCGGGTCCCCGGTCCGACACAAGTTCCGGCTCCCCGCAGTTCCGGAGGTCCGGCCTCCGTCCCCGGGAAGGGGAGCCCCAAGCCTCGCTGAGCCACCCACCTCCGTCCGCGGCCACATCGGGCGGCTCTCCACCTAAAATTCCCGCGAGGTTCGTTTTTCGAAAGGACGCGAAGGGGCGGTGTCAAGGGTCCGGAACATGTGCGTATTCGGTGTCCACAGTCCAAGACCGCGATCTCCCCACTTTTCCTAACGAGTGTCGCGAGTCAAAACCTTTTCTTTACACGACGTCCTCGGGGGCCGGTGAGATCTCCCTCTACCCGGAGCTCTCCTCTAAACTTCTCGTTACACATTCGTGAGTGAAAGGGAAGGAGGAGGTGGCTAAAAAGGTCGGGAGTCCTACAACTCCTGGGATTCTTTTGTTTCCCGGCGGAAGCACCTTCTGTATGATAAGTACTTTTACGTCTAGAAACGTAAGAACCTATGGAGGAGAGAATCACCCCTGTTATGGGTTTTCGAACTCTCGTTCCGGCCGGCAAGTAAATCGAAGTCGTCTTGTATTACTGTAGAGGGATGTGGCGGAGAGAAGGAAAAAACCTCCCGAATTTTACTCCCTTTATTTTGTAAAAGGTAGGCTTTCTCAAAGAGAGGGATGGAAACGATCGTAAATAACTCACGAGTCACGGTACGACAGAGTCAATTGGTAGAGTTGTTGACACTCTCGTAGGAAGAAGGGGTCTCTTCACCTAAGTACGTTGTTCATAAACCCCCGTGGAGAATGTACAGTCCCGAAGGGTCCACCACGTCACCACTTCTTGGGCGAACGGTCACGTCCTCTACCCTCTGCACCCAGACTAGTAACCTAACCCTTCTAGGGGACCTCGTCCTTTACCGTTGGGTGAGGTCATAAGAACGGACCCTTTAGTGTACTCTCTCCTCGGACCGTTCGACGTCAGGTACCCCAGTGTTTCCCAGTCTGTGTCGACTCGTGCGTGTGAATGTACAGTTCGTGACAAAATCCGACCCGTACGATTAATCCCATTTGTTTCAGCTTTGGGACAAGAAGACCTTGAACACACAAATATGTGTGTTACTGGTCTCTATCTACTTATATTTATTTACATATCGAACAGTCTACCACTCCTCATCAAGTCTCTTGTGACTTAGTTCTATTCTTCTCACTCTGACCAAATAAACCTCATAATTCATCAGTCCTTTCAGAATTACTCCACTTAAAACTTGTATCTGGTTTTCTTCACTCCTTCCCTTGGGACATCTATTAACCTCCATTCCGTACAATCCGTCTTGTCGTTAACGCTTCTAGGACCTTGTCTTCAAAGAACTTTCCAAACCACGTGCCCCCATCCTTTTTGTGTTTAAGTTCCAAAAACCAAACTCACTGACCTTCCTACCTGAAGGGTAAACGACTCTGTCCTTCTGACTCCCCGTCCGGACATCCTCCAATGTCAAACTTGTTCTGTTCAAACTCTTCGTGTAACTTCGAGTCTCCAGCCTACTCTTTATTCTGTGCACTTAGACTTAAAGGACCCTCACAGACCGATCTCCATATCTGTACCCTCAACAGTCGTCCGTCGGAAACACCGTTCTGGTGGTCTCCTTCCTCTACCTGTCTCTTCCCCAGGATCCTGAACTCAGCACCTTATGAGGTGACCAAGGTCGAACCTCTGACTCAGCTAGGAATGGTCTGTAACGACTTACGGTGTCGTACGGTCCGTGACCCGGTCAACGACCTCTATGTCCACACTTCCTAGTTTTTTAGGTACGACAGTGCCTGGACGCCACTTCACTCCTTGTGTCCCTTGTTCCTTTCGTGTACACAGCAGTCCGTTGTAACACACGAGACCTCCTCTACATTCACTCCCTTTGTCCTGCGAGTCGACCCCGACTACCGGCGAAAGAGTCCTTACCGTCCGTCCGGAACCACTCTTCTGTCAAGAGAGGATCTCTTCCTTGGTCGTGCCCACGGGCTTTTTCTCGGGGACATTTCATTCTTTTCTTGGTTGTCTTCCACCACGGGACCTTTGGTCCACTGTTTTTAGTTCTACCTTCGTCACTAGACGGTCCCCTACTTCAACTTCGCGACTGGCGACCCACATCGCAACCACTGAAACTGTTTCGATAAAACCTCCTCGCCACCCTTTCTTGATGTCGGTGGCAGTGGACCCCCTCTCCATGACGGGTCGGAACCTCGATTTGGAAAACTCTGGTTCGGTCAAGAGTCTGGACAAAGTTTACGGTGGAGAAGGTCCTTCAGGGGTCCATAATCCTGGAGGGTACAAACATATAACAGGGTAGGAGAGTCCACTTTCTCTCCACGTGGGTGTTCCCTAATTTTCGAGACTCGACGATCCGAGTGCTCCTAGACTCGGACGTAAGAAGCGCTTCGACTCTTGTCAAGGGTGGGACAGTTTACAATGCCAGGGCACACGTGTCCCTCGTCCACGACCCAGGCGGGAACCCCTACCTGTTCCAGTGGTGACGTTTCCGAAACCCCCTCTCCGGAGAACTATCCCGGGGTTGCTCACCTCCTGGTCCGGACCTACGGGAAGCGACTGGGTTCCGAGTACCTCGTAGAGGAGGGAACGTATGGTCCGGGACGTCCTCTTATTCTACTGTTTCAAACGACAAGACCAGGAACTCCTTCACTCGTGACAGTCTTCAGTCTACACCTATGATAGTCGACGGCCCCCACCCACTAGTCTTTCCGCAGTGTCCCGGCTCCTAAACTCATCCCGGTACTTTCTTCATCTCCTCAAACGGTCTGACTACCCCACCAGACTTGTCCACACGGGTCTGGGCTCGGTACGACCTTACGTCAGAAACCTTTTTGCACAACCTGGACACCAGTCTCTGATCTAACCCGGTCGTCCTACACCACCACATAGCCGACGAAAATAGCACCGATCACGGAACACCCGAGGTCTCCCCCCGCCTTTCTCTGAGATCCACCCTTTCCAGGAAGGGACGTGTGTGGCGGTTCGAACCCCTTGGAACCAGAGAAGAACGACCACACCCGGGGAGATGACTATTGTGGAAGGAGGAGGAGAGGAGGCATCACCGGGTCGTCCTTTTCTAGGATGGAGGGTCCGGGTCGGACGACCTCCGTCCGTCGCTACCGAGACTCCTCGGGTTCGTCGTCCACAGTACCCTCGTCCTCAAAGACCACCCCTTGTCGGGCCCTCCGTCGCCCGCCCGCGACACGTACCACACACCCCGGCTCTAGGTCCGGGGGAGCCGTCTGTGCCGCGCGCGGGTGTAGGACCTCGTCGTAGGAGTGTGGGACCTGGACTCGGGAAGGCTCTTCTCGTTGTAGGACCTCCGTACCTCGCTCCCCCGCCGGGAACACGTTCTGAAAGCTCGCCTCGTCGGCAGGGGTGTGGTGAGTCCATCATCCCCGTCCTCAACCCCGCCTCCCCTCTCAGTCTTGAATACCAACTAGTGACCGTAGACGGGTGAAGTCTGAGTCCGGTCCTGAGGCTGGACCTGGGACGGTCCTACGGTCGTCTCTAACAGCAAGAGGAGCTGAGGCTCCTGTTAGGTAGGGAGGGGTCCTCCTGGGCCGGGTCCCCTGAAGCGGGAGACCTTGAAGGACCAGTCAATAGGGCTTCGGTCGCTCCGACTCAACCCCACTCCCATAGTACTCGGGGCGCTCGACCCACCTCTGTCCGACGAGCCGTCCATAGGACGTCGGGGTTTCAACACCCTCAGTCCGGAGAATTTTTGCAGGATAGAAAACGTCGCCGGGGACAGGGTCTCGGTCATTCGTTCTTCGGGGCACCAGTCTCTACGTTCCTCGGGAGACCCCTCCTCGGCCAGTCCTTCTTTTCTCCGTCTGGATACTGGTTTTGGGACCTGGATCTAGGTCTGGGACTGGGTCCACTTCCCCTCCTTCCACACCCGAGGTCCCCCTTTCGACCCCGACCTCCCCAACCCCACCCTCCACGTCCCCAGTGTACGTGGAGTCGGATCCGGGTCCGCCCGGAACCCTCACACCGGAGTGTCAAACTAGGGAAGGAAGGAGTCTGGGGGGGAGCGGCCTGAGTGGGTACCTCTGGAAGCGACGAGGCCGGCTCCAGGCCGTGAAGTGTCTACCGTCGAAGGGCCGGCCGAAGCGGGAAGTCGAGAAGAGGGTGTGGGTCGAGTCCCGGAGTTTGGCGTCTCTGAACGGGTTTCTCCCCTCTCCCCAGCTTCCTCCAACAGAGGTCGGCCTTTCGGGGAGGGGTCCACTCGCGGACTCAGCCCCCACCGTCCCCACGTCCCAACCCTTCCGGCACAGGGGTCCCACCTCGGGGTCCGTCTCCACTGGCCGCGAGACCAGGGGCCCGCCGACCCGACTCCCGTCCAACTAAACTTATGTCGTCGACCGGGCTCTCGACTCCAAAGCCGTGAGAGGAACCCTCGTAGGACCAGCAATCCAACTCAATCCGGTCACAAGGGGCTTCGGGCTGTGGGTAGTGACGTGAGTCCCAACTAAGGTCGACCCCGGACTCCACGGGTGGTCCCCGGATTTCCCCTGACTATTGTCCTCTGCTCCCAGTTGTCCGGTGTCTGGGAGTCGAGTCCCACACAGACCATTATCGTCACCCGTGAAGCCAAGTATTAGTACAAGAGACTAAAATTCTTTGAAAATATACGTCGAGTAAACCGCGAACATTTTCACAGAAAAGTTTGCCTGTCCGACTCAGAGCCTCTCCACCAAGGAAAAGGTACACGTGCACAAGGGAAGGACACCGACGACATTGTCTAACGGTGTCTGAGTCACCGACTGTTGGCGTCTACGGGACGGAAAATCAAGTCCTCCGGTCTCCGGACCATACCCTCCACAGACGTCCGACGTCCGCCCCACAGCCGTCCCGGTTGAGGAAAGACCGAGGATTTCTCCCTCAGAACGGAGGACGTCGGAGAGCGTCGACGAACATAAGGAGTCGACACGAACGGAAGGCAGAAGTCTCGGTCGTCACCGGTCCGAAAGAATCCGCCGGTCTGAAAGAATCCGACGGTAGAACCCAAGACCCAGAAGCCGAAGGAGAAAGGGGAAATTCTTGGAGCCACCAATGTGACTCGGGCGGATCCAGTAGGTTCCGAGGTGACTTAAAATTTCAACCAACTAATCGTTGCAGTCAAGGAGGACATCGGAACTAAGAGGGGGTGGCACTTGCTTGCTATGAGTGTCGGGACCCCTAATCCTGGACCCGTAGAGACCCCCTGACCATGAGACCGATGGTGTCAGTGGATTGCGCCGTCATCGTCTTGACTCTACTCTGACCCGACACAAGGTCGCCCCGCGCACCATGGAGAGAGAGAGGCAGAGTGGTCCGGTCCGGGACGAGCGTCGTAGAGTCCACGTCTTTCACCAAGAACTTCCTCACTTACACTGTTCGTCTCATGGTGTAGGGTCGGGTGGACGTTACCCGTGAACCTCAACTGCGGGGCTCTTTCTTCCGTGTGCCCCACGACCTCCGAGGGGTCTCGTCCCGAAGATTTTTCCTCCACACGAAAAACGAATTTCTTTTTCGTGAAGGGAAGTCGGGTGCAGTGGGTCACCATTGGTGACAGTTTTTAAACCGAATACAGGTAGATTGGAGAGTGTTTCGAGACGTACGTGTATCCACGGACATGTGAGGGCAGACAAATAAAAAATGGGTTTCCCGGAGACGACAGAGGTCAGACTTCCGCCCGGAGTGGGGACACCCCAAAATTGACAGAGTCCAGAGTCGAACTCAGTGAAACACAGGACGGAGGGGTCCTGGCGCGAGACGGAGCTGAGCACACAAAGGACCAGGGGAAGCACAACAGTCGCCTGGGGACGACATGTATCGACTGGAGAGGGTGACCGACCACCCAGAAGACCAAAGCAAGATTTTCCACCCCCGAAGTAAAGTTCGGAACCCCATGGGACACGGGTTTGAGGTGGACAGACCTCACTGGTCATCGACTCTTCTCGTAGGAACTCCAGAGTCCAAGCAAACCCCACTCACCCGTCTCGGACTCTGAAATCCCAAGTCGGCAGACTTACTAAACTTTCCCTCCCTCCGCGACTCGGTACAGAACCGTCGTCGTCCCTGGACATCTCCAACCCCTGTCAGGTCTTTGGAGTCCTCTACCACTCACTGGGTCACCACGCACACGGACGTCGGGCTGGGTCCTTCGTGGGACTCTTTACTGTGTTCACCAGAGACTCCCCGGGTTCGGTCGTTTATGTCTGATCGTCCCACGGGCACTCCCAAGACACGTGCCGTGCCAGAGGTCTGATCACCGACGTCTGACCAAAACCCAAAATTCTTGGGTTTCGAGTGTACAGAGTCTTTGGAAACTCCGAAGTTGGTCTTACAAGATGAAACTCAACAAATTAAAAAACTTCAAGAGGTTTCCAGAATGACCTGATCTCTAGGATGGTGAAATTTTTTCTTTTAATTTTTAGTTCCGAAATCTTCAACCGTCACCCGTCCTTCAGGGACACCAGTCGACTACCTGTACACACACTTCGGTAGTCCCTCCTGAACGACCTGTAAGATCCCGGAATGTCCTACTCCCACAGGTCCGGTCCTCTCCGTCACTCGGGGCGCCCGGGTGAACGTTCATCACCTCTTCTAGGAACGACCACAAATTAATCTTATTCTAGAACTCTGGACCGAATCCCTATGGACCGGATCCCTATGGAGTCGACCTTGGTCACACAAGGACTGACCTGGCTTCCTCTTCTTTCACACACACACACACACACAGACTCTCTCTCTCTCTGACCTGGTTCCTCTTCTACCACATACACATACACTCTCTGACCTGGTTCTTCTGTCCCCCACACACACACACACACACTCTCTCTGACCTGGTGTCTCTTCTGTCCCACACACACACACACACACACACACACACTCACACTGACCTGGTTCCTCCTCTTTCACACACACACACACTATGACCTGGTGTCTCTTCTGAGACACACACACACACACACACACACACACACACTCACTCACACTGACCTGGTTCCTCTTCTTTCACACACACACATACACAAACACACTCTCTCTCTGATCCTTTTCTTACACACACACACTGACCTGGTTCCTCTTCTGTCCCACACACCCACACACACACTCACACTGACTTGGTTCCTCTTCTTTCACACACACACACACTCTCTCTCTCTCTCTCTCTGATCCTTTTCTTACACACACACACTGACCTGGTTTCTCTTCTACTCCCACCCACCCACACCCACACTGACCTGGTTCTTCTCATACACACATACATGGGTCCTCTTCTTTCTCACTCACACACACACACACACACACACACACACACACACTGACTTGGTTCCTCTTTTTACATACACACACATGCTAATCTGGTTCCTTTTCTTACACACACACACTGACCTGGTTCCTCTTCTTTCACACACTCTCTCTCTGACCTGGTTTCTCTTCTACCCCAACACACACACACACACTCACTCACTCACTCACACTGACCTGGTTCCTCTTCTTTCACACACACACACTAATCTGGTTCCTTTTCTTACACACACACACACACACACACTGACCTGGTTCCTCTTTTTTCATACGTTCACTCTCTGACCTGGTTTCTTTTCTACCCACCCAGCCACCCACCCACACCCACACACACACTCACTGACCTGGTTCCTCTTCTGAGACACACACACACACTGACCTGGTTCTCATACACACACATACTCTCTGACTTGGTTCCTCTTTTTACACACACACACACACACACACACTAATCTGGTTCCTTTTCTTACACACACACACACACTGACCTGGTTCCTCTTTTTTCACACACATTCCCTCTCTCTCTAACCTAGTTTCTCTTCTGCCCCCCCACCACACACACACTCTTTCTGACCTGGTTCCTCTTCTTTCATACACACACACACTGACTTGGTTCCTCTTTTTACACACACATTCACTCTCTCTCTCTGACCTGGTTTCTCTTCTACCTACACACACACACACACACACACACTCTCTCTGACCCGGTTCCTCTTCTTTCACACACACACACACTCGAAGTACTCACCGTCCGAAACAAGGGACGACATGGGAGGCGTGGCCTTTGTCCCTTACGTGTTTCTCTCAGAAACCTTTTCTAAATGACCGTCTACTCACCTGCCGTTGACGGAAGTGAACAGTGAGACCACCACTGTAAAGGTCAGAGACGAGTCTCTACTCGGAATCACTCTTTGCTCTCTACCCAGGGTCGGTGGGGGGTCTCCTCTACGAGTGTAAACGTGTGTGTACGTGTTCACACCTCCTTCTCTTCCCCCGACTTCGACCCCCTCGTCTCCCTAAACCCGACCCGACCCTCCGTTTCCCCCCGCCAAGACCCGAGTCCCACGACTCGGGGGCAAAATGCCTTCTCCTTTAAGTCGGAGCCCGTCGGGTTCACACAAAACGGACACGTCGCGGGTCGGACGACGCTCACGGTCCCTAGTTCAGAGGAGACAACCTGGGGCTCGACAAGAAAGGAAGTCCAGAAGGGGTAGTCGAATGTGTCTCTACAATAAAGAGGGAAGAATCGGGAGTAGGTAGTGTCGGAGACAGTGTAAACAGGGATCGAAAAGTCGTCTCGACCTCTCGAAAAGAGATGGTAGAGGTCAGACAGAAACCTTCGGTGATCTAAGTCGGAGGACGAATGGTGGATGGACAGAAAAACGTTCTAACGGTGACTGCAGGTACTTCAATCTGGGCCCCCAGTCAAGAGTCAGGGATAGAAAGGACTAGTCGTCTTTGGTCCTCGGACAGGGCGGGAGGAAGGACCTCCGAGTAAGACGGGAACCGGAGAGCCCGATGTGGCACTCCCCCAACGGGGCGGAGAGAATGGACAAGTGAAGGTCGAGAGTCTCAACCTAGGAAACCACCAAGATGAAGGATAAAGATCTCATAATACGAAGGAACCCATACCTTCAAACGGACAAAGTAAGTACCATTATAGGGGTCACGGGTCGGGTCTTATCCACGACAGACACATAAACCGTTTACTTACTTACTGGGTTGGCACTCAGTCCTAGACATGAGTGTGGGACCCACTAGGGTCCGAGCTTCGAACAGTACCAGGGTGGAAGGGGAGGCGGGGCCCGGACAGGGAAACCAAGGTCGAAGGGAGAGCGCGTCAACTACACGGACCAACCAACATATTTTCTAGGGGTTTGAGTCACAAAGACTGGTGCAAAGACTTACCTTGGGCGTCAGAGGAGGGGAATGGGTCGGAGAGATGAGGGGGGAGGGGCCCGAAGTGAAGGGGTCCTTCGACCGACGGTCAAACGAACCTGGCAAGAAGTCAAACGAACCTGGCTTCGGAGTCTCAGCAGTAGACAGAGAGTCTAGGGTGAAGTCACACAGTCGTTTAGGACAATCGGGGTGGAGATTCTACGAGTCCAAACTGTGTGTGTGTGAATGAGTGATAGAGATGACGACGATGGAAGCAGGTCCCAAGGAATTGTCGGACAGAGGACCGAAGACTAGTAGCGGGCGACACCGATCAGAGGATGTCGTCGGTCTCGGGGGCAACTTTTGTGTTCACCCAGGGATAGTGACGAGACGAGTCTCGGGAGGCCGCGACAGTGAGTGTAAGGTCTCTTTTCAGCCTCAGGGGCACCCCGACCACCAGGAGCGGAAAGGGCGAGGGGTCCCGTGGGCGCACGGGAGAAGGGTGGTCGTCACGACAGGGGGTCGACCTGTGACGTCTGAGGTAAGGGACACGTGGAAACGAGTGCCCAGTCGAGGTCCAGTGGAGACACTCTAGGAAGGACTATAGGACAGGGGATGAAACCACACGGAAAAATGAAACGAAGGTAGGCATAGAACAAATAACCGAGAGTGACGACCTTGTATTTAAGGTCTTTCCGGGGAACTAGACGGGGTACAGGACCCCTTGGGGGTCGTCGATCTGATCGCAACCGGTGTCACCCGGGGTGGACAGGAGTTCCTCACATCTCACACAGTCCTTCCGTTTGGTCGAGTACACTTATCTTTCGTCTCAAACAAGTCAACGTGTTGGGTCACCGTCGGTTACTGAGTATGATGTAGGGTCGTTTACCATATCGTTTCAACACGGGTAAAAGGGACGGTTTAGTGAATTCTGAGAGCTTTGTCATTTCCGTTTTTGGTGTTCAAAGTGCGTCTGTGGAGTTGTCAACGTCAGTGGTCAAAGACAAAAGACCAAAACGAAAAACTACATTGAAAACCTGGACGAATACGTTACGTGTCCCACCCCAACCATGGACTGTCCCGACAGTCGTCAGGCGAAAGGGTAGAACTCTAGGCTAAAATGGGTAACACTCATCGAAGAGGTACGACCATAACACCTGTGTACTGGGGACACACCAGTCATGGTTGAGCCCTCTATTTCTCGGACCAGCCCAAACGTTTCGTCTCGACCTACAAGTGGGGTCCTGAGAGGTACGTCACGAGGGAGGAGGTGAGACGTATAAGTGGACCCTCGAGAAAACACCCGTCTCGGGACAGAGAAAGAGGAAACCCGATAAGAGGTAGGGTGGTGGAGACGGGTCCGTCTCGTCTTGGGAAGTCCGATCCTACGGGTCATTCAAAATCCACTTTGTCTCAGTCGACTTCTATTTCTCCACTCCCCTCGTCTCCTGTCGTGGTTCGTAGACACACGCTTTATGTGTGACCTCCTTCCCACGTCTCCCGACCACCGACTACGGGGTCCTCCGTACTACGGGGACACCAGTCGCGACCAGGAACCCACCTGGTCCTCACTCCGGAGGGCGACAGGGACCCGAAGGGGAGACCGACGTCCAGGTCCCGACACCTTACCTTCCGGACCTTTCCCCTACACCAAATGGCTCTGGAAGGTCCTTGTAGGGACTCCGCTACCGGACCTCCCGGGACTGACGAGAGACGGGAGTGGGGACGGGTCGAGGGGGAGGTCCCGAAGCACCCTGCGACCTAGAGGTCCAGTAGGCGCACGCTGACCTCCTCGGGGGTCGTCAGTCGGAGGACGTTCTGACCAGGTTCGTGGGGGTCCCGCGGTTCCCACACCCTCGTCCACTGCGGGGTCTGACCGGGCGCCGCGACAGTCTTAGGTCGTCACGACACCCCCGCGTCGGTCTCCGCCCCTCACCGGACATCCAAGAACGAAAAGACCCCACCCTCCCTCCCTCCCTTCTCTGTCACAGGGGGAACCCGAATAGTGCGTCTCGGGGGGTCGAGCCGGCGGACTCTCTCTCTCATCTTGGTCCACGGTCTCGTCCTACCTCCTCTCCTCCCACCCATCATAGACGGCACTGAGCCCCGCTCCGAACTCCGGCCCGGTCCCCGGCGGCTACCGACAGCTCGCCATCCCGTAACCCGGACACCTCTTGTGGGTGGGTTAGGAAAACGACTGGGACTGGAGATGACAGGGGGGTTGGAGGAGGGCGGGAGAGCCGGGGGGGTAAGAGGGAACCGTGTCACGGAATGTGTCCTCCACCAGCACTTGACTCGGGGTGATGGAGCCCCCTGCGGAGAGGAGGGGGGCGTCCGGGGGTCTCGTCCTCCGGAGGTAATGGAGAAGGGCGAGGTAGGGGTGACCACCGGTTGACCAGTGAGTGACAGGACAAGTGGAGAAAAGGACAACATATATAGAGGAAACAACTGTTATTTAATAAAAAAAAATAATTCTCTCAAGGCAGACCCGGTAGTAACGCCCCTCCCCAAACGATCGTTCGACAGACCGGGGGATCTCGTTGGGACTCTTCGTCCTCTCGACTCTCCCCCAGGACCCGTACCCGGCCTTTTGACGCGGGGCCTCCGACCGCTCCCCACCCCCGTCGGGAACAGTCTCCCCGCGGAGTCGGGGAGGGGAGTGGGGACGGGAGGTCTACGCCAGTCCTCGTGGAAAATATGTATGGAAGACTGAGTGAACCACTTGGAGGCAGGTTCTGTCCGGCGTGACCCCGTCGGCCCCTCCTCGACTCTGGACTCCAGTAGAAACGCCACAAGAGACCGACACCGGTCGCACGTCCCCGTGGCTACGGACGGGGGCTAGGGGTGGGGCGGGGTCCTGTCCTTCCTTCCGTCCGTCCGGCGGAGGTTGGAAAGTCGGAGTGCCAGTCGGGGGTAGAAGAAGCGGATTAATGTCGTTCGGAAACGGACCAAAAGGTCAAGGGACTTGGTCCTCTATTGGGTGAAACCTAGAGAAGGGACATAAGGAATGGGGAAGGGAAGATTTGATCGGTAGTGGTCGGTTTGGACGCAACCCAACACAAAAAGGAGATACCACTACTCCCGAGAGCTCTCCGTGTCTCTCTCGCGAGTCTAGGGATTGAACTGACAGGGTACATCTCAGGTCCCCACCCGCCCTCTTTAGCCCGGTAGGTGGGAGACGGGGACCGGACGAGGTGACGAAGACTACCCAGAACACGTAGGACCCCTCTACCTGAGCGTCCCGTCAAGACATGTCACGACTCGGGTCGTCCAAGACTCTGACTGGCCTTCCGGTCAGGGCTTTAGTCTTTCTCAGACCCGGCTCGTCCGACACGACACACGGACAGGCTCGACTACAGTGGGTACCCGGGTTGGTCGACACCAACCGAGTACCCTACACCAGGAAAGAGGAATAGACTACTCGAGCCCTCTTTCTCAGGCTCCTACAGTCCCCGGGAAAAGGTCCCCTCTGGTCTACACACCACACCACCTCCTTTTGACTCGTTCCTAAGCCCGCTGAGGTGGTCACGTACTCCCGGTACCTTGAGGGGACACAGAGAGGGTGACAAAGACGTTTAACCGTCTTGAACATAGGATGGCTTATCCTTCCTTATTTATTACGACTTTACGAGACTTGGTGTCTGACATTTAATAACGTCTGACCCCAACGACAGACAGACAAGTCAGGACACTGACAAATGTAAATACGGTCACACGAAAATTTTGTTGCACCGACACAACAACCCACAACCGTTAACCCTCTTGAATGTCTTTTCGAACATGTTAACACTTCGATTTACGTAGAAGCGTCGACAATTAATACTAACTTCCAAACCGGGCGATCTGACACTCGAGGAAGACCCGCTCCCGACCTAACGTAACTGAAGCAAAAGGATCACAGGACGTATCTCGGACCGCGTCTCATCCACGAGTTATTTACAAACACTTCACGGGATAACCACACATAACGAAACGTTGTAAAAAGGACACACCCGACCAGGAGCCTTACGCCAGGAGAGTGTTCCATCGACAGTCTCATTGACGACGACTACACCAAGAAGGTACCGAATTCGGGGTGTAGAGCCCACCGTACCTAGACGGGTCGGAATCGGCCCTGGGGTCCGTGAGGTACTCGAACACACCGACCTTCGACGGACACCCATGGAGACCCGGAGGTCCCTCTCCGTCTCTCACCTCGGACCCTGTACCGAGGTGGGTCTCACGTCTTCCTCCAAAGACTTGTGGTCACTTCTTAACGAACCCCAGGTGGTGGACCCGGTCTCAGTGAACAGTATGCCGGACGTTGTGGTTCTTGCGGAGGAAGCGTTTATATTGGGTCCCCGACCACCACCGTCGAAAGAGGTCCACACTACGACTTCAGGTCGGTGTTGACTCTTCTTAGGCCTGTTCCCACAGTGGTGGGTTGGGGGACTGGGGACGGGGATCACGGGACATGAGGAAACGTGAGACTCCGACCGGTGGGCGGTGGGAAGTGTTGACGGGAGGAACCCCAGGTCCAGTCCCTCGAGAAAAACCTCTGGACACCCGTCTCGGTCTGACTCTCTTCCCTTCTTCGTGGGTGAAGAGAGGAACTTCTCTTCGACTCGATACCAACCTGTTACCCACAGCGACCGACCCGTGGACACATCATGGGCCAAGGTAGTACCGAGACCAGGTCTAACACCGAGACCGTTGGACTGGGGTGAACAGGTCACGGGGGGTGTGGTCGAAAAAGTGCGTACGTGTGTGTGTGTGTGTGTGTGTCGGTCCGACGTTAGACCGAGTTCACTCTGACGGAAGGTCGGGAGCCACTTGACCCTTCAGGACGTGTGGTACCCCACACCCCTCCAGACCCCACCCTCTCGGAGAGTCCCCTAGCGTCGGAGAGAGACAGACAGGGGACCCGGTCAGACAACCCCCCGGTGGGTCGACTGGCACTCCGTCCTACCCTCGACGGCAACGTCCACGCGACTGTCCATTCCACTGGGGTGACGTCGGACACACAGACAAGGGGTGGAGGGACCTTGGTCACCGGAAGTGTAGTGACTTAGGTCGGTCAGGGAACGACTGGAGAAAACCACCAGTCTCGAGTGGGCGGAGGTCTGTCCTTCGTTTCGGTGGTAAAACCCGGAGGGGTTGTGGTTGTTGTTTCGGAGACCAGAAGAGTCCGGGTGGAGGTCCTCCGGGCCCCGTAGCCCTCGTCGTGGGACGTCCCAGTCTACCTGTCGGCGCTTACTTCCGGGACCCGTCGGGGCCACGGCCCTTGACACCACCACCTGTCCTGTGGCGGGACCAGGGGTCCCACGCAGTGGGGTGCGACACGGACACTATGTCTACTCCTTTGTCCGTGGAGGTCGATGTGTACCACGGAGCGGACGGCGGGGTCTCGTTGATGTCATCGTCTTCGACCGGCACGGGTCCAGACCTTGACATCTCGACGACAGAGGTCCCGGGGCGCCAGTCAGACACGAGATCCCTCCGGACTGTACAGAAGGGAGGTCTCGGACCCCTGGGTGACATCCAAACCCCGTTCTCACCTGAGTCCTTTTCACCTGTCATACTTTTCCGTTTTACTATCCTACGACTTTCTCCTTGAGGGGTCCAATCATTCACGGGTTATACGATGACCTCTAGTCACCTCTTTATTGAGGTCTTTCTTACTTCCCTACCTCGGTTTCGTTTTGGTTATGGGTCAACACCTACACTGACCACTATCTTCGTTTCAGGTTACGATATTTCTCGTTATAACGTATCCTTGGACCTTACAATCCAGGTACTTAGTTCCGTTTAACCTTCACCAGTTTGTCCTCTGCCGTTCCCACTTGCAGTTGTAAGATCCTTAGCCGCTTGATTGTACCTGACCTTATCCACTTAAATTGAGTCTACTGGTAATATAGATGGTGACACCCGTTCTTAGGGAAGCTTTTTTACCTCATCGGTAGTACCAGTTGTTTTCTTGGACTTTACGTCATGAACCTACGTTAGAGTTTTTGCTGTCTTACTAGAGACAAGTAAAGGCTCCGTTTGGTAAGTTATAGTGTCATTAGGTTCAGATACGGGGCTGGTCATTACGACTTCTTCGACTTCAACTTGCCAAGACACTTCTGGAAGTTCTAGAAAATGTTGATTGTGGGTTTTTTCTACAAGAAAAGTAATATCCCCTGACCTTACGTTTTCATCCTTCAGTTCTTTGTGGACCTCATTGTCCGTTTAAACCGGAACCTTATGCCTTACTTCGTCCCGTTTCTGATTATCTCAAAACGGTTCTTTTACGTGACCAGTATCGTTTGTGGAAGAAGGTTGTTGTGTTCTCTTCTGAGATGTGTACCTGTAGTGGTCTACGGGTTGTGGTTTTAGTCTAACTAATATAAGAAACGTCGGTTTCTACCTCTTCGAGATATGTTAGTCGTTTTTGTTCTGTTCCTCGACTGACACCGAGTCTAGTACTGTAGGAATGACGGTTTAAGTCTGAATTTAACTTCTTTCATCCCTTTTGGTGATCTAGTAAGTCCATACTGGATTTAGTTTAGGAAATGTTAATATGTCACCTTCACTCTTTATCTAAATTCCCTGATGTAGACTATCTATCTCACGGACTACTTGATACCTGTCTTCAAACACTGTAACATGTTCTCTGTCCCTAGTTCTGGTAGGGGTACCTTTTCTTTACGTTTTTTCGTTTTACCGACAGACTCCTCCGGAATGTTTATCGACATTTTTCTTCTCTTCGCTTTTTGTTTCCTCTTTTCCTTTCTATATTCGTAGACTTACGTCTCAACGTTTCTTATCGTTCTTCTCTATTCTTTCGGAAGGAGTCACTAGTGACGTTTCTTTATCTCCTTTTCTTGTCTTACCCTTTCTGATCTCTAGAGAAGTTCTTTTAATCTCTATGGTTCCCTTGTAAAGTACGTTCCTACCCGAGCTATTTCCTGTCTTTACCATACCTGGATTGTCTTCGTCTTCTACAATTCTTGTCCACCGTTCTTATGTGTCTTCTTGACATGTTTTTCGAAGTGCTGGTTCTATTAGTGATACCACAATAGTGAGTTGATCTCGGTCTGTAGGACCTTACACTTCAGTTCACCCGGAATCTCTCATAGTGATGCTTGTTTCGATCACCTCCACTACCTTGAGGTCAACTCGACAAAGTTTAGGACTTTCTACTACGACACTTTCCCGACGTGAGTTATACGGTCGTTTAAACCTTTTGAGTCGTCACCGGTGTCCTGACCTTTTCCAGTCAAAAGTAAGGTCAGGGTTTCTTTCCGTTACGGTTTCTTACGAGTTTGATGGGGTGTTAACATGAGTAGAGTGTGCGATCATTTCATTACAAGTTTTAAGAGGTTCGGTCCCAAGTCGTTATGCACTTAAGGGTCTACAAGTTCGACAAAAATCTTTTCCGTCTCCTTGGTCTCTAGTTTGACGGTCGTAGGTGACCTAGTACCTTTTTCGTTCTCTCAAAGTCTTTTTGTAAGATACAGACGTAATAACTGATAGGGTTTCGAAAACTGACACACCTAGTGTTATTTGACACCTTTTAAGACTTTCTCTACCCTTATGGTCTGGTGGACTGGACGGAGAACTCTTTAGACATACGTCCANTCCTTTTCCTCATGTAGTTCCGACATATAACAGTGGGACGAATAAATTGAGTATACGTCTCATGTAGTACTCTTTACGATCCGACCTTCTTCGTGTTCCACCTTAGTTCTAACGGCCCTCTTTATGGTTATTGGAGTCTATATGTCTACTGAGGTGGGAATACCGTCTTTTACTTCTCCTTGATTTTTCGGAGAACTACTTTCTCCTCTCACTTTTTTAACCGAATTTCGAGTTGTAAGTCTTTTGCTTCTAGTACCGTAGACCAGGGTAGTGAAGTACCGTTTATCTATCCCTTTGTCACCTTTGTCACAGTCTGAAATAAAACCCCCCGAGGTCTTAGTGACGTCTACCACTGACGTCGGTACTTTAATCCTCTGCGAATGAGGAACCTTCTTTCCAATACTGGTTGGATCTATCGTATAAGTTTTCGTCTCTGTAATGAAACGGTTGTTTCCAGGCAGATCAGTTCCGATACCAAAAAGGACACCAGTACATACCTACACTCTCAACCTGACACTTCTGCCGACTCGGGGTCTCTTAACTACGAAAACTTGACACCACAACCTCTTCTGAGAACTCTCAGGGAACCTGACGTTCCTCTAGGTTGGTCAGGTAGGATTTCCTTTAGTCGGGACCCTAAAGAAACCTTCCTTACTACGACTTCGACTTTGAGGTCATGAAACCGGTGGAGTACTCTTCTCAACTGAGTAACCTTTTCTGAGACTACGACCCTCCCTAACCCCCGACCTCCTCTTCCCTTACTGTCTCCTACTCTACCGACCTACCGTAGTGCCTGAGCTACCTGCACTCAGACTCACTTGAGGCCCTCAACCACTACCTGTCCCTCCGGACCGCACGACACTAAGGACCCGAACGTTTCTCAGCCTGTGCTGACTCACTGACTTGACTTGACTTGACCTGAGCCCTTAGTCCTTCGCGCAAGTTTTACTGTTCGTGAGTGTGGAAAAAAACAAAAGTGTCAAAGTAAATAAATGAATGAATAAAAACTGACATGGCGCAGAAGTAAAGGCACTCCCGAAAAGAGACCAACACCACGGGCCCGAAGAGTAGTGTCACGAATAGAACACCTCGTGCCCGAGATCCCGTGATCCAGAGTCGTCAACACCGAGGGCCCGAGATGTCGTGTCCGGGGTATCAACGTCATGTGTGTCCGAATCAACGAGGTTCCGTTCACCTGGAAGGACCTGATCCCTAGATTGGACACAGGGGACATGACAGTCCGTCTAAGAAATGGTGACTGGGTGGTCCCTTCGGGTGAGTATGGAGGAAGCGAGGTGTGACATTATCACCACGGGTCCCGGGACCAGCACGGTTGAAGGTCTCCGGGGGTCCGGGACCGGGGACGACCCTAGTACGGGACACGGACCGTCACGGGTGACCTCCCCGAGTGGTGCTACACCTCCCCACGAGTAGTGTCGACAAAGTCCACTACTACAGACCCTTGGTTCGGCTTCCGAAACTCCCACACCCCTCAGAACAAGGAGTGGCTGGAGAAACAGGACTTTCCACGGACCCGAGGACCCACCCAGGACGGACGACGGGACCGGAGGGAGACTGGAGACTGGGACCCAGTCCGACCCGAATCATAAACCTCCGATATTTTCGTCACACACTACAGGCGTACTCGACCCCGAGGGGATCCCCTGTCCCGTATCCCTCCCCGAAGAGGAAAGGTCTGAGAAGGGACTGGGGAGGTGAGGAAGAGAGACTAGACTGGTGAACGGGTGGGTGTAGGAGGACCAATTCGCCGACCGGAACCTCTCTGTTCAGGTACCGGGAGGTTCCAGTTCTAGTGACATGAGAAGTCTCGAGTCCGAGTTCCGTGGTGAGCCTGGGTCCGGGGTCGACAGTCGACCTACGCTCCGCAAGTGACAAACCCACAAAACTTATGTCAGCCATATGTCATATGTGACTCTGCCACGACGTCGAGAGGGGTGTGGGACCTGCCGTTCGATCCTCGAAAAGGTCCGCAGGTCGTCCCTACTCGTGGCCCACTTTTCCGGGATCAAAAAAGAGAAAAGAAAGTACTAGTACCTGTAGAAAGAAAAAGGAGTGGAGAGTCAAACACCCTAGAATCAAGGGGTTGGTCCCTAGTTCAGGTCACTTTCGCGTCTTAGGATTGGTGACCTGGTGGTCCCTTAAGGACTAGTGTCTGTAAAAGTGTGGGTGGGTTCTCTTCTCTCTCTCCCTTATTGCTTGGCACTACCTAGGGACTGGGTTAAACTTGTTTATGCCGGTTGAAACCAAATAGAAGGGGAGGGAAGGCCTAATAAATTTTCGTTTAGAGTCCTCAAGGGACCACCGTGTCACTAAATTCTTAGGAGGACGGTCACGTCCCCTGTGTCCAAGGTAGGAACCAGTCCCTTCTAAGGTACACGGAACCCCTTTAATTGGGGTACGTGTCGTCGTCGACTCGGACGCGAGTTCTCGGGTGTTCGACGTCGATGACTACGGACACACGGGTCCTGTTGTTCCTTGTTCTCTTCGATGGCGTCGCTCTTCTGACGCTGGACGTCGAGGTCTCCTCGGGGAAGAGAGACGGTGGTCTCTTTGGGTACGCCGTCACTTCTGGGTCGTGTCGGTTTTATGTATTCACTTATTAAAAATTTCACTTCTTCTCGATTTCTCGGAGAACTACTTCTATTTTCTCGTCTCACTTTTCCGACTGAATTTTGAGTCGTAAGTGCTTTACCTCTAGAACCGTAGGCCAGGGTAGTGAAGTACCGTTTGTCTACCCCTTTTTCACCTTTGTCACTGTCTAAAGTAAAAGAACACGAGGTTTTAAGGACGTCTACCACGGACGTCGGTGCTTTAATTCTGTGAACGAGGAACCTTCCTTTCCATACTGTTTGGATCTGTCGTATAATTTTTCGTCTCTGTAGTGAAATGGGTGTTTCAGACGTATCAGCTTCGATACCAAAAAGGTCATCAGTACATACCTACACTCTCAACCTAGTATTTCTTCCAACTCGTGACTTCTTGACTATGAAACCTTGAGACCACGACCTTTTCTGAGACCTCTCAGGGTACCTGACGTTCCTCTAGTTTGGTCAGGTAGGATTTCCTCTAGTGAGGACTTATAAGTAACCTTCCTGACTACGACTTCGATCTCGAGGTTGTGAAACCGGTGGACTAACTTCTCGGTTAAGTAACCTTTTCTGGGACTACGACCCTTTCCAACTCCCGTTCCCCTCTTCCCTACTCCCCTCTTCTATTCTACCAACCTACCGGAGTGACTGAATTACCTGTACACCTGTACTCAAACTCGTTTGAGGTCCTCTATCACTTCTTGTCCCTTCGGACCGCACGACGTCAGGTACCCCAGTGTTTTTCAGCCTGTGTTGAATCCCTGACTAGTTGTCGTTGTTGTTAACTTTGTTTTTTGGTTCAGAGTCTATAACATAGTAAAGTAGACATTTATTCAGACAAACATAGAGAGTCTTTAAGTCTGAGAAAAGTCATTTTGTATAGTATAGTGTGAACGTTTTAATTATTAAGGAATGACAGTGAATGGGACTTGCACCCCATAGAGGAGGGTCGGCGACGACGACTGGAACCTACTCCCAATAGAGAAGAACCGACGGGTGGTGAGGTCGCGACGTGAAACGACCTCCTCGGCACTTCTCTATGGGATATAGGTTCCATTCTCTTTGGGGTCATTCTACCATCCGCGACTCTCCCGTAGTCTCCCGTCTGTCTGACTTTGGTGTTAGTGTCTTTTGATTGGTTAGATTAGTGTACCTGGTGTGGGAACAGATTGAGTTACTTTGATTTGGTACGGTACATCCCGGTGGGTTCTGTCTGCCCAGTGCCACCCCTCAGGACTGTTTTGCACCAGGTGACCTCTTTCCTTACCGCATAAGAGTCATAAGAACGGAACTCTTGGGGTGTTTGTCATACTTTTCCGTTTTTCTATCCTGTGACTTTTTACTTGAGGGGTCCAGCCATGCACGGGTTATACGATGACCTCTAGTCACCTCTTTATTGAGGTCTTTCTGACTTCCCTGTCTCGGTTTCGTTTTTGTTGTGGGTCAACACCTACACTAACCACTATCTTCGTTCCAGGCTACGACATTTCTCCTTATAACGTATCCTTGGACCTTACAATCCAGGTATTTAGTTCCATGTGACCTTCACCAGTTTGTCCTCTACCGTTCTCACTTGTAACTGTAAGATCCTTAGTCACTTAATTTTACCTAACCTTACCCACTTAAATTGAGTCTACTGGTAACATAGATGGTGACACCCGTTCTTAGGGAAGCTTTTTTATCTCATCGGTAGTACCAGTTGGTATCTCAGGTTTTACGTCATGAACCTACGTTAGAGTTTTTGCTGTCTTACTAGAGACAAGCAAAAGTTCCGTTTGGTAAGTTATAGTGCTATTAGGTTCAGATACGGGGCTGGTCATTACGACTTCTTCGACTTCAACTTGCCAAGACACTTCTGGAAGTTCTAGAAAATGTTGTGGGTTTTTTTAACAGGAAAAGTAATATCCCCTGACCTTACGTTTTCATCCTTCAGTTCTTTGTGGACCTCATTGTCCATTAAACCGGAACCTTATGCCTTACTTCGTCCCTTTCCGATTATTTCAAAACGGTTCTCTTGCGTGACCAGTATCGTTTGTGGGAGAAGGTTGTTATGTTCTCTTCTGAGATGTGTACCTGTAGTGGTCTACGGGTTGTGGTTTTAGTCTAACTAATATAAGAAACGTCGGTTTCTACCTCTTCGAGATATGTCAGTCGTTTTTGTTCTGGTCCTCGACTGACACCGAGTCTAGTACTGTAGGAATGACGGTTTAAGTCTGAATTTAACTTCTTTCATCCCTTTTGGTGATCTAGTAAGTCCATACTGGATTTAGTTTAGGGAATGCTAATATGTCACCTTCACTCTTTATCTAAATTCCCGGATCTAGACTATCTATCTCACGGACTACTTGATACCTGCCTCCAAGCACTGTGACATGTGCTCTGTCCCTAGTTCTGGTAGGGGTACCTTTTCTTTACGCTTTTTCGTTTTACCGACAGACTCCTCCGAAATGTTTATCGACACTTTTCTTCTCTTCACTTTTCGTTTCCTCTTTTCCTTTCTATATTCGTAGACTTACGTCTCAACGTTTCTTATCGTTCTTCTCTATTCTTTCGGAAGGAGTCACTAGTGACGTTTCTTTATCTCCTTTTCTTGTCTTACCCTTTCTGATCTCTAGAGAAGTTCTTTTAATCTCTATGGTTCCCTTGTAAAGTACGTTCCTACCCGAGTTATTTCCTGTCTTTACCATACCTGGATTGTCTTCGTCTTCTATAATTCTTTTCCACCGTTCTTATATGTCTTGATATGTTTTTTCTAGAAGTACTGGTTCTATTAGTGCTACCACACTAGTGAGTGGATCCCGGTCTGTAGGACCTTACACTTCAGTTCACCCGGAATCTTTCGTAGTGATGCTTGTTTCGATCACCTCCACTATCTTAGGTCAGCTTGATAAAGTTTAGGATTTTCTACTACGACACTTTCACGACGTGAGTTATACGGTCGTTTAAACCTTTTGAGTCGTCACCGGTGTCCTGACCTTTTCCAGTCAAAAGTAAGGTCAGGGTTTCTTTCCGTTACGGTTTCTTACGAGTTTGATGGGGTGTTAACATGAGTAGAGTGTGCGATCATTTCATTACGAGTTTTAAGAGGTTCGGTCCGAAGTCGTTATGTACTTGGTACTTAAGGGTCTACAAGTTCGACCAAAATCTTTTCCGTCTCCTTGGTCTCTAGTTTAACGGTTGTAGAGGACCAAGTACCTTTTTCGTTTTCTCTCAAGGTCTTTTTGTAGATAAAGACGAAAGAACTGATACGGTTTCGGAAACTGACACCTAGTGTTATTTGACACCTTTTAAGACTTTCTCTACCCTTATGGTCTGGTGGATTGGACGGAGAACTCTTTAGACATACGTCCAGTCCTTCGTTGTCAATCTTGACCTGTACCTTGTTGTCTGACCAAGGTTTATCCTTTTCCTCATGTAGTTCCGACATATAACAGTGGGACGAATAAATTGAATATACGTTTCATGTGGTACTCTTTGCGATCCGACTTTCTTCGTGTTCCACCTTTGTTCTGACGACCCTCTTTATAGTCATTGGAGTCTACACGTCTACTGAGGTGGGAATACCGTCTTTTACTTCTCCTTGATTTCTCGGAGAACTACTTCATTTTCTCCTCTCACTTTTTTAACCGAATTTCGAGTTGTAAGTCTTTTGCTTCTAGTACCGTAGGCTAGGGTAGTGAAGTACCGTTTACCTACCTCTTTGTCACAGTCTGAAATAAAAAAACCCGAGTTTTTAGTGACGTCTACCACTGACGTCGGTACTTTAATTTTCTATGAATGAGGAACCTTCCTTTCAATACTGGTTGGATCTGTCGTAGAATTTTTCGTCCCTGTAATGAAACGGTTGTTTCCAGGCAGATCAGTTCCGATAGTAAAAAGGTCATCAGTACATACCTACACTCTCTACCTGATATTTCTTTCGACTCGGGGTTTCTTAACTACGAAAATTTGACACCACAACCTCTTCTGAGAACTCTCAGGGAACCTGACGTTCCTCTAGGTTGGTCAGGTAGGATTTACTCTAGTCAGAACTCACAAGTAACCATCCTGACTATAACTTCGACTTTGAGGCTATGAAACCGGTGGACTACGTTTCTCGACTGAGTAAACTTTTCTGGGACTACGACCCTTTCTAACTTCCGTCCTCTTCTTCCCCTACTGTCTCCTACTCTACCGACCTACTGTAGAGGCTGAGTTACCTGAACTCAAACTCATTTGAGGCCCTTAACCACTACCTGTCCCTCCGGACCGCACGACACCAGGTACCCCAGCGTCTCAGTCTGTCCTGACTCGCTGACTTGACTTACAGTGAATTATGGGTAAGTCACAAGTGTAAGAGGTCAACCAGGTATTTGTAGAAAAAAAAAAAAATTATAAAACAAACACCCTTTATGTGTATCACTCATGTAAGTATAACAACATGTTGGGTAGAGGTCTTGAGACGGTCCTTAGAAAAATTTCGACTAAAGAAACTTAGTACCAGATTCATACAAGGTGCGTGACGTAAGCCAACTGTCCAAAGTTGGACATTGTCGGAAAGAAAGGAGAAAAAGGGATATGGAAAAGAAAAAGGAATTCTTGTGTCACCGAACGAGACACTTGACTTCAAGGAGGTAAGACTTAGACCGACTAGTGTAAGGGCACTATAGGCACGTTCAAGTAGGTAGTCCCCTACGTCAAAACTTTACCGCCGAACTCTCCCAGAGGAGACTTCTGTCAATTCGTCTCTCTTGTACATCAATGAATGCCTCCCCTCAAGATCCTTCTGCCTGTTCCTCCCGGTTTCGGGACACCTAAAACAAAGGACCCCCAAGTGTCTATGACCCAAGTGTCTGTGACAAGCTTCGTGATTCCTTAGGCGGGCCCCGGTCTTTTACAGGGACGACAGGAACCCCGACCCCTGGAGTCCGTGACGGGAGGGTCCCTCCTACTGCCATTCCTTTCAACCTTACAAGGGGGCCTGTGTGCACGACGGTCGGTCCTCGCTCGGACGTCGAAACCCGTGCGACTACTCAGTACCGGTGGGCGGGTACGGGGGGAGGAGGCCCTTCGGTCAATCTCGGGGCTATGGACGACCACGACTGAGGGGAGACTGTCGAGGTTCAGATTCCGACGAGAACCGGGTAGGCTGTAGGCGTGCTCTACTCTACCCTTGAGGAGCTTCCGACCGACGGACACCCGGGGGTACCCGACGAGGTTAAAGAGGTCAGGAAGGAACGTCAGGAAACGAATATGAACCGTGGACTGAGTCGTAGTGGAGGAGATTCTTCGAAAGGAACGACGAAGGAGGTCAGGGACGCGAGGGTGCCCGGGGTCCAGTAGGTGAATCCCATAAGGGGAGACTCCGGGACCCTTTGGATGGGTGAGGACGAAACGGGAGACGGAGGGTGGTCGTAACGAAGACGGTTGCACCGGCGGACTACGAGTTCCGTAGCTCCTACGAGTTGGAAGAATCGGTACCTCCACCGTCTTGGGACGGACACCTGTCACTGGGTCTTACCCTCACACCCACCGGGTTTCCCGTGGAGAGTGGTCCTCTTGTCTGAGACTTCCACCAGAGGTACGGATGACGTGGACGCAGAGGGCTGAACGGTAGGGTTCAACCATATGTCACCGGAGGGACGACATGACCCGTGTATACTCACTCCGACCATCCCCGTGCCAGAGGAGGTGGGGTCCGTGTCACAGTTCAGGACCCGCTTCTTCCCGCTCTCACTGTACCGGTGACGTCATCCCAATCTCTGTAACAGAGTCTGACAGGGCCGACGACAGTGTTCTATGGTATCTCAGTGCCGAATACCCGAAGGGGTCACCGGATCGACCCTTTCTTAGGCGGACGGTTATGTCCTCTGCGTTCTCTGTGTCCAAGCTAGGGACCCAGCCCCTCTAGGGGACCTCTTCCTTTACCGTTGGGTGAGGTCATAAGAACGGACCTTTTAAGGTCCCTGTTTCCTCGGACCACCCGATATCAGGTACCCTAGTATTTCTCAGGTACGTGCGTACCGTATATTATTGTCTTTAAATAAGGAGTATAGAGATCTCCGACTCTTCATGTTCTAGTTCAACGGTCTAAGTCACAGACCGCTCTCGGACGAAGGACCAAGTATCTGCCGACAGAAGAATAGTACAGGAGTGTGTCACCTTCCCTCGTCCCTCGAGACACCTCAGACAAAGTATTCCCGGGAGCAGGACCCTGAAGGACCACCAGGTCATCAATTCTTAGGTGGACGGTTACGTCCCCTGCACCCAAACTAGGGACCAGGTCCTCGATTCTTAGGTGTCCGGCGTCCCGTTGATTCGGACACACGGAGTTGATGACTTCGGTCTCGTAAGACCTTGGATACGAGACTTTGTTCTCTTCGACGGATTAACTCCTCGGGTGTGTGACGTTGATCTCTTTCGGGTGCACCGTTGTCGGGGAGCGTGGCGTTACTTCTGGGCCGTGTCGCACAGGTTTTTATTTATTTATAAAAAATTTTTTCTTGAGAGTAGGGTAGGGAAGGACCGGATTAGCGGAGGGTCTCCGGTGTGGAGTTAATGGTAGTGGAGTCCCCATGACAAGTCAGCACGGACTGAGAGACGCTGGGGTGCCTGACATCGTGCGGTCCGACTCCCTGCAATGGATTACTGAGTGGACTAAGTAGTCACTTTCTTGACCCCGGTCCTACCCGAGAGAGTGTAGACTAAGTCCCAACGACAACCCTCCACCCCTCTTATGTCATCTCT
This sequence comes from Capra ibex, assembly GCA_006410555.1. Taxonomy (NCBI): domain Eukaryota; kingdom Metazoa; phylum Chordata; class Mammalia; order Artiodactyla; family Bovidae; genus Capra; species Capra ibex. The sequence goes on from SJYO01046087.1 coordinate 232,218, forward strand.
CTAACTTATCTTCGGAGCCCTCCGCTCGATCTCAGACGGATCATTGCTGTCGTCGGGTGTGTGTCGTGACCGACAGGTGGGCCGAGACAGGGCCGTACAAAGTACATAATAGAGTAATAACGGAGTGTTCAGTTGGGACACTCCATCCATGAAAATAATAGGGGTAAATTGTCTACCCTTTTAATTCCGTCTCGTTCCAACTCTCCGAATGGATTCTAATGTGTCGGCGATTTCTCGTCGGACCGTCGTCCCCGATACGCAAACGAGTGATGGGGGTGTGTTGGACGGAGAGTACCTGAGTCTTCTGACTTCAGGTAAGGGCACAAGGATGAGGGTGACCGTTCCCTGGTTCGAAGAGATCCGAAGCTAAAGGAAGACTCATTTGGACTCCTTTATTATCACGGAGAGCGAACATTTACACTAATTTAGGTGTATCCTGGGTCACACCCAATCGGGACTCTTTTCCGTTCCGCGGACCCTCAAGGACAGACACACATCGAGTGTAGGAGCACCTTATTACCTACATAAGATAAGGTAGTCAAGATTCTACGTGTAAAGAGGTATGAGATTAGAGACTTCACAGGATTTAAGTTATACTTTTCACTTTCAGTGAGTCAACACCGGCTGAGAAAAACTGGGGTCCCTGACATCGGGTGGTCCGAGGAGACACGTACCTTAAGAGGTCCGTTCTTATGACCTCACCCATTCGGCAAGGGAAGAGGTCCCCTGGGAGGGTTGGGTCCCTAGTTTGGGTCCAGAGGGTGTAACGTCCGTCTAAGAAATAGTCGACTCGGTGGTCCCTTCGGGGTTTAAGTTATACCACATACTATTATTACGAAGGGACTATCGAGTCGACCATTGCTTAGGCGGACCTTACACCCTATGGACCCAAGCTAGGGACCCAACCCTTCTAGAGGACCTCTTCCCTTGCCGATGGATGAGGTTATAAGACCGGACCTCTTAAGGTACCTGTCTCCTCGAACCGCCCGATGTGAGATACCACAGCGTCTCAGCCTGTGCTGACTCGTTGAAAGTAAAGTGAAAGTTATTACTATTTCACGTACTACTTTCAAGTCTCTTTAGCTCTCTCATTTCAAGTCACTCTACCCTCCTAGAGACCACTCAGTCTCCCGTACGTATCCAGAACGGTGTAGGACAGTAGACTGAGAACTGGTCTTCCATTAAGACCCGACGAGAGGAGTGGGTGTTCCACCGGACGGACCTTACCTGTTCAAGACCGAGGGGACTAACCCTTCTCTTCTACCTCTTGTCAACGTTGCCAAGTGTCCCCACTCTTACGTTGAGAGGTAGGTCGTGAAACCCGAGGGGAACCGAAAAGGAGAGGACCGGCACTCTCCTTGACGATGAGATTCGGCGACACTGAGACGTCGGCCCTTAGACATTAGGAGCGGAAGAGGTCGCCCGTAGTGTTGCCGGGACCTCGGGACGAGGATAACCGACTGAAGATGGACCAGACCCCGGACACCCTCTACGGAAATAAGAACGTAACCAAAAGTGAACAAGTCCAACCTTTCAGACCTTAATAGGAATCGAGAAGAGAGAGTGCATAGAGGATTTGGTTAGGCAGTTTTTTTAGGAAAACCCCTGGCGGGACCACCAGGTCACTAATTCCGGGGTCGAGGGTTGCGTCCCCCGGACCCAAGTTCGGGACCAGTCCCTTGACCTGGCGTGTACGACGTCGACTTCTAGGGCGTACGGACGGCGTTGCCTTTCAACTTCTGGAATTTATTTATTCAACAAAAAAAAAAAATTAAATTTTTCTTTCTTTAGGACAGCCGAGATAGTTAGAATAATTATTTGGTGATGAAGTGACGACGACGGAACGAGGCTCGGTACCAATAAGGAGTGGACTTAATAGGATTTTCGGAGGAAGTCCCAAAGGTTTAAAGACGAGGACGAAACCGGGAGATGAGATAAGTAAAAAAAATTGTTAATTAAAAAAAATTATTAATTATAAAGAAATAAACCGACACGGCCCAAAATCAACGACGAGAATTCTAGAAATCAACGTCCTGAACTTGAAAATCAAGACCGTACACCCTAGATCAAGAGGCTGGTCCCTAGTTTCGGGCCAGGGGACGTGACCTCCGAGTCTCAGAGTCGGTGACCTGGGGGTCCCTTCAGGGGGAGTGAGATGGTCGTTAGACCGTTGGTCAGTCTAACTCAGTGATGTCGCCGAGGGGTGGAGTGAGGTTCCCTTTCAGTTTCGTCGCCGGGTGGTCCAGACCGAGGTGTAGTGGAAACTGTTTGGACCTGTAGCATAATTTCTCGTCTCTGTAGTGAACCGACTGTTTCCAGGTAGATCAGTTTCGATGCCAAAAAGGTCATCAGTACATACCTACACTCTTAACCTGGTGTTTCTTCCGACTAGTGACTTCTTAACTACGAAAACTTGACGCCACAACCTCTTCTGAGAACTCTCAGGAGACCTGTCGTTCTAGTTCGTCAGTTAGGACTTCCTTTAGTTAGGACTTATAAGTAACCTTCCTGACTACGACTTCAACTTCGAGGTTATGAAACCGGTGGACTACACTTCTCGGTTGAGTAACCTTCTTCTGAGAGGACGACCCTTTCTGACTTCCGTTTTCCTTTTCCACCGACGTATCCTACTCTACGAATCTGTCTTAGTGGCTGAGTTGCCTGTACTTGAACTCGTTTGAGACCCTCTATCACCTCCTGTCTCCTCGGACAGTACAACGTCGGGTACCCTAGTGTTTTTCAGTCTGTACTGAATCGTTGACCTGTTGGTGTTGGAGGATGAGTGGGAGTGCGAGTGAGACGTAGTCAGAGTGACCGGAGGAACAAGAAGTTTGTCGTTCCGGACGAGGACGGAGTCCCGGAAACGTAGGAGACGAGTCTTACGAGAAGGGGGTCTATCGACGTCTTGAGGGAAGGAGGGGAGGAGGTTCAGTCGAGTTTACAGTGGAAGAGTCACTTCGGACGACGACGACGATGATTCAGCGAAGTCAGCACAGGCTGAGACACGCTGGGGTGTCTACCGTCGGGTGGTCCGAGGGGTCAGGGACCCTAAGAGATCCGTTCTTGTGACCTCACCCAACGGTAAAGGAAGAGACTACGTACTTTCACTTTTCACTTTGACTTCAGCAAGTCAGTACAGGCTGAGAATCACTGAGGTACCTGATGTCGGGTGCTCCGAAGAGGTAGGTACCCTCAAAGGTCCGTTCTCATGACCTCACCCCACGGTAGCGGAAGAGGCTCACTTCGGACGTGACTCGCGGATTAAGACGTTGAACGAAATGTAACTAGGGGGAATCGACTGAGCTCAAGGAAAAAAACCGCCCCCCTTCGTGAATTATAATTGATGATACAAACAACAGAAAGAAAGGGGTCACCTCTACATTCAAGGGGTTTCCACCTCTAGAAGCTGATAAAACAAGTGACTATGTGGACTTCTCGAATCTTGACACGGAACGTGTATAATCCACGAGTCGTCTCTAAACACTTACTCACTTAAACGTCTAATCTCTCTCCATTTACACACCGTTATTAATTAGAGACTCCTCCAATCCACCCAAGTCCCTATACTCTTCTACTATAAACTTGACCTAGAACTTCATAGTTATGTAGGACTTAAGGTCTACTGTATCCACTACCCGTTAACTAGTCGGACTTGACTGACCGTTAACTCGCCTTACTTCCACTCTCTCGAGTCACCGTCCCGTGCTTAATGTCCCTCCACAGTTGGTCACTATACATTAATCTCTCCTATAAATGTTCCAACTCCAGTCTAACATATTTCAAAAGAAAATGAAAGAAAAAAAACCAACACGGTGAACCGTACACCTTTGAATCAAGAGGTGGGTCTCTAGTTTGGGTGTAGGTAACGTCATCTTCGTCAGAATTGGGGACCTGGCGGTCTTCAGAACCCGTTTCAAAAGTTGCGTCCGATTTCAGAAAAGGATGACGGTCCTGGTCGATGTTTTAGACACCCCGGGTCCCGTTAAACTTATCCGTCCCCGGGGAACCATTTTTAAAGTTCTCCCCATTGTCATCTCGTAATATAGTTCGAAGGACGAATTCCGGGAAGATTCTCACTGAAACACTCTGACGTGTCCAGTATCCGGGTGTTTCAGTCGGACGGATCGGGCGTTCCCTCGACCACTCTCGGAAGATCGTCGTCTCGACATTAACCTCGACCTGAAGTCCTTCTAATAAGACCGAACAGACCACCCCGTCCAACCTCCCTCAGATCCGTCCCTCTGGCCAATCCGTCGGAACACTCCTTCTCCTCTCTTACATCCTACCCCCGTCCCCGGTTCCCCGTCTTATGTCCCTACTCTTGAGTTCCCCTTGCCTTCGTACGTTCTCCGTCTCGCTCGCATCAGTTCAGAGGGACCTGTCCCCGGTCCCTTCGGGCGACTCCCGTCGAGGTAAATGACGAGGTTGGGAAAGGGGAAAAAGGAATGACGTCCCTGGGGTCGGAAACTCCGATAAAGGGGCGGGTCCTAAGTCGCCACTCAGAGGGAAACCGGTGGTCTCCCGTCTGATAAGAGTACCTAAAAGGCCTACTTAAACCCCACCCCCACACAGGAGGCCGAAATGGAGAAGGAGAAAAAGGGAGAGTGGAGGAAGACACAAAGAATTAGTCGAAGAAGGAGTTCCCGACCCACGGACTTACCTCGGCTCCACCTCGTACCTCGCCACAGGACCTCAGGGTGCGTAAATAATCCTGACATTCAGTATGGACAACGGAATCCTTCACGCAAGTATCGATGGAGAGTAACGAGACAGACCGACGGACAAAGAGACCAACTGAATCGGTTCCCAAGACGAGTTTTACGACCTCGACCTCAACCTTCAGTTCACAGTCTCCAGGTTAGGTGTGAGAAAAGGACGTTCGAGAACCCGGAGAGAGACATGGAAGACGTCTGAGCGACGAACTCCAACCAGAAACCCAGAACACCCCTAAGACCGAAGACAGATGGAATTTGACGACAACTTGGATCCCATCCAAACTCCCCTACCAAAAGGTTGTACAGACCCCATGTTACCCACCCCTGTCGGTCTCCTTAGTGTGGACGGTCAGATAAGTGACAGGAACCACTCCATCGGATCCCCCTTCACTTCTCACTTGAACCTAACGGTGTACCTGAAGGACAATTTCATTCACCGAGAGGTCTCTACTCTCCCTGGAGTTCGAATACTTATCACTGGAGATAAGTAATTATCCTTTTGTCCGGGTATTTCCCTTCCTTGCAGAGGTCAACAAGTAAGAAACACGGTAGGACTTCTTAGGAGTAAAAAGTTGGTCAAAGAGAGAAAATAAAAGGGGTACTCAAAGGAACAAAATCTTCCCTATTCACTTTACACTAATTTCTACTCTTACAGAGAGGACGGGTTGGAGTCTCCCTATAAATTTTTCCCTTGACCGTACTGAGTTATAACGGTATCACGTTACGGCAAAGCACGATAAAACTTGTTAATCTTCTGAAAAAAACTTTCGTTTTTTATTTTTTCCATGTTTAGGTTTCTATAATAAATCTTACAGTAGTACCCTTGTTTCCGTACCTAAGAAAGTTCTATCCCTGTAACTCCTCGATTTGTCTCTATAATACACTAAAAAAAGGGGTTCTAGGGTAACGTAAAAGTGACGTTTCTCGATCTCCATCTTACGTCCCAACTCCCTTAGAGACTTCTGAAACCGTCGACCCTCGGTTCCTGCAAATGGACCACAAACGGTCCCTGGAACTCTTCGGGACACCTAATCTACACCCCATGTGCCTATCTGTCTTCGGTGCTACCTGCTGTTGTCCACTACTTGCCATCCATCTGTCCATTATCTGATTGCGACGTAGACTGTCCACTGAGTGTACAACTATCTATCCGACCTACTATTTGCTCTACATAAATTACTCGACTGATTCTCCTTGCCTGTGTGTCTATCCTTCAACGAAATCTTGGTTTGCTACAGTTATGGTCCCGAATTGTCAAAATAAAAGATGAATCAGTTTATCATTGTGCGTGTGCACTAGATGCGAGGGACCAGTTCTAAACGTTTATGGGCTTTTGACTGCCTTTCTTTGCTTCTCAGTCTGAAACCCATGGTAGGCTCCCTTACTGGGCTCCGAGCGGGCTAGAGCCCACAACGGCCTTTACCGGCTGCTGGCGGCAGGCGCCGCCCCGCCCTACCCCCGCACCGGGCGAGGGTCGCGCGCCTCTCCGAAGCCCACAAAGGCCTCTGACGGCTTTTGGACGAACTTCACCCGCCCCTTTCCGGACATCCGCACCGACCTCATGGGCCTCAGAGAAGCATCTAAAGGCATTTGTCTCGGCTTCGAACCAGAAGCCTTAGCGCCTCGTCGCGCGCAGGGGTCCTAATGGAAGAAGCCCACAAAGGCCTTAAGTGGTCATCAGCCACCGACCCTCCTCTTCCGCGCGGAGGGAGGGCAAAGATCGGCGAAGCCTACAAAGGCCGACGACGGCCGCCTTTCTCGGCTCCTGGCCGCCACCACCGCCGGTACAACCCTCGTCGTCCAGGCCGCCGCCGACGGACACACGGCCCGCGCCTCGTCACGGCGACTCCCGTCCCCTCCTCGCTCCGTCCGCCGGCCGACGCCGCCGTCTCTCATCCGCCTCGCCGCGCCGGGCCGGCTTTCCGCCGTGCCGGGTCGGCCCCCAGCCCCCCCACGCCAGGCCTCGACGAGCCTCGGCCGCGCCGGATCGGGCTCGCCGCGTAGGGGCCCGACCGCACTTGCCGTCGGGCCGGAGGGGCGTGGGGGCCGGCCCCGGGTACGCCGCCCACGAGGACGACACTCTTCGGGGCGGGCCGGCCCGAGGCGCGGAAGGGAAGGGAGGGAAGGAGGTTCGAAGAGCCAAAGGGAGGGAACTCTATGGCCGCGGTACAGGTCGCGAGCCTGGGGGGATGGGTGCGACTTGCTCTCCCTGTGGCTCGTCCATTCCTCGGGCCTCCCGAGGGGTGTAAGAAACCGACCCGGGGACGTGGAACGTCTCGGAGGAGGGAGGAGTCGAGAGAAGCACGGGGCCGACGGTCGGACATTCGGAGCCGACGGGACAGTAGACCGAGGACCGGGGCATGTGGAGGGAAGGCGCAGGACAGGCCCCTGGGTGGAGCAGGCCTGAGGTTCGACGTGTGAACAGAAAGACGGCTGGTGGGGGGAGGGGGGCCGGGAAGAGGGAAGTGGCGGGAGGACGCGAGAAGGCACAATGGAGGGGTCGAAGGAGAAGAGAAGGGAAAAAGAGAGTCCCCGGAAAAACCAGAAGGAGGTGGGTGCGACTTTCGTCGGTGGAAGGACGAGGATCTGGTCGTGGGACGCTAAGCGGGGTCTAGCAACAGGTGGAGAAGGAGGTAGGGAAGTCGGAGCGAAGGGGAGACGGGCGTGGCCAAGAGGGTCAGGGTCAATAGTGGGAGTCCCAGGAACGGGGCCTGACACTGGAGCTAGGGACAGGGGACAGTCAAGGGGCCGAAAAATGGGACGGAGGAGGACAAGGTGTAACACGAGCGGGAGAACGAACGTTGGGTGGTCGAGGTGGGAGTAGTGGAAAGGTTTAGCGAGCGGATGAGAAACGAGTAGTGAAAGGGAAGAGAAGAGGTCCTCGAGGGACCACGGAGCGCGACCGTAAACAACGAAGGCACAAAGGGGCATGTCGACAGTACGCGTATCAAAAGGGTGTCCAACAGAAGCCCCAAGGTCAGAAGTGAGGGAAGTGCGAGGGTCTAGGGAGTACAAGAAAAGGGGACCCCGAACAAAAAAATTCAAAACCGAACCGGAGGACAAAGAGTGACGTTCACGACATGGTTCGGAAGAGGGACCCGAGAAGGACGCCTCCCTTTCTGTGAGATAAAGTCGGGACGAGGTAACTGTGGTGGACAACGCGCCAGGAAAGGGTCCGGAGCGAAGTAGGACCAGGAGGGCCAAGACAGAAGAATGTGGTATTGTGTTCGGCCCGGCAATACGAAAGGACAAAGAAGTGAGTCCTGGGACAGAGAATCATAGAAGGGGAAACGAACAACGGAAGGGCAAAGAGACGGGAGTGGGGTAGAAAGAATCATGGTAAGGAGAACTAGTCCTAACGGAAAGTAGAGGCATGAGAAACGGTCGGAAAGTGTAGTGTAAGTAAGGGGGGTGCATACGGGGACAGGTAGGCGAACACCAGCCGATCGGAAACACTGAGGGCCCCGGTCCTTAAAACGTACGACCAAAGAACTCGACGAGGGAGAGGGGAGTAGGACCGTTAGTGACGATAGTAAACAGTGGGTTCGGAATGGGAAAAGACACAGTAGAGTGGAACGTCGGCTCTCCGCAGGTGAAAGGTGGGGAGGGGAAAGAAAGTGGTAGAGACCACAGGGAACGACGGACGAGACCTCTCAGGAGACGGACAGTGTGGAAAGGACCACCTCTTGAAATGATCCGTTTTTTTTTTTAATTCAACTTTTTTCTCGAGAAGTGGGGACCCCGAACGTCACGAGAAAACGCAGGAAAAGAGAACAACGTAGGTAATACAAAAGGAGAACAAGGGAAGAAAGACCGATCGCGTTATCTTGGTAACAATATAAGAGAACGTATAATTACGGAGAACGTATAATTGTAATTGTAGAATTTTATTTAGAAAGGCGAAAAGTAAAAAGGTCACAAAAAGAGAAAACAATCGGGGAGTCAGAGACAGTAGACCTGTCAGTCCTGGAATTCTCCTCAAGACCTATTCAAAAAAGACGTCACCAACTGGGAAAGTATTGGACACCTGCCTGACTGACGAAGATCCCCCACTTTGTCCAACTCTCCCTCTCTACCAACTCAAGGTGACATAGTGACCCAAACCGTACCCTGACGCCAGAAATCTTTGTCCTCGTACCAGAGGTAGAGTCAGAACGGGAGTTTACGGTCGACAAAGAGAAGAAGGACCCTTGGTGAAAGAGTTCCGGGAGAGCTCCAATGGACAAGGTAAGGAAGAGGATAGTGTTGGAAATAAATCGTGCATTTGGGACGAATTGGTCTCCTGAAAGGGTCTGACAACTCAGACTCGACCATCCTCCTTCGGTTCACTGACTGACCGTGGGCGTCCGTAGACCCCACACCGCCACCTCACGGACGAGAGAGTCGTCCCGACACCCCCCGTAACACAAGTCGTCTCGTCTCATTGACTCACGGAGTCACACGAAAGAAACACAACAAATGAGTCACATGTACATAAGAACGGTGCCAGAAGAACACTACACACGTAACTAAAGGAGAGAAGGGAAGTTCGGAGTGTGTGTGGACTCGTACAACGTCCTTGAACCACGAACGGAGGGTGGCTAAAATACTATCGGCTTGAGACACTTGGTAAACCCTTACATTCGACGATGAACTATTGAAACAGGTCTCTTGACCGACGTATGCCACAGTAGAACGAGGTTTAATACTTAATGAGTAGGACAAAGGTCAGACACCTAAATCCAAGGGGGTTCGGTGAAGTAACGAAGACGACAATAAGAGTCCCATCAGGGTGATGCCTGAACTATAATTCAGAAGCGGAACTGTTTTGTATCTAAAACTTTTTGGAATGTTCGTCTACACCATAAAAACTTTTGTTCCTTTTTTATACATTGTCGAGAAGCCCAGTATTCCGGTCTCTCCGGACTTCGTGACCGGAGAAAACCTGATCTAGTACGATGGTCCACTCTGGTCATTCGAGAAGAACCAGCACAACGTTCAAATTGATTTCACCAACACCATCTTCGGAATTACAACGCTCTATTTTTCGTTCCCTACACCAACCCAACCGAAGAAAGGGGGTTTCCAGGAGACAATGGAATAAATCTAAATTTAATAAATTTAACCAAAGTGACTTTTTGTCCATTTGTTTGAGATGACCAACAGAAGTTTGAGGTCAGAGAAGAGCGAGAAAGAGAGGGGGAAAGAAATTTTGTACACCGACTACTCTTGGACAAAGATCCTCGAGAAACTAGTGTAGACTTAATTTGTGTGTATCTGGGTCTCTCTCTTTTACGACTTCGTATTTTTATTTGGACCACAACGTCTCTGTAACGAACGAACGACAGCTGAGACCAAGATTGTCACTTTCCTCCTCTACTTTCAATTCGGGACGGCAATAACACTAAAAACACCGTGGTCTAACGTCTATACGAAAAAGTGTCAGTATCTGAGAAGACAAACGTCTTCCTCCCAACATTGGACCCTGACCATCAAACCCCGTAGACTTAGACACTCGACTCGAAAGACAAGTGAAAAGGTTTACCGAGACAACCGGACCTCCGAACCGTCGTCACCTTCGTTAGTCGTCCTACTGACAAACAGAAGGTCGGTCGTCGTCGTCTTTGTCCGTTCACGTCTCCCCAGGTCGCACGTCACAGGTGGACGGCGACCGCTCTCGAAAGACCTTACGGACCACCTCCGGACGTACCGGGGTCCGGAGGGGGTGGAGACCCGGAGCCCTTGGTGTTCCCTCTCGAGGACGTTCTTTCTTCCTCCGAAAGTGACGGTCGGGACGGAGACGGAGACACGGACGGGGAGACGCCACCCGCTCCCACCCCCGAAGACAGCAGGAAGGTCCCTCACTCACCGTAACAAATAAGAGAGTCTACTAAGACCCTTCTCCTCAAACCTTCAGACCCACTCTCTCGTTTAGATTGAAAGTCCTAGGACATTTCTTGGTGACTCGGTGAGGTTTGTGTGTATCGATCGAGTGCCGAGGGTCCCAACTAAGACGGACTTGCAAAGTGACTTATTAGACCAAAATCACAACAGAGCCGCTCTCGAACCAGGGGAGAGCAAAGTGAGGGACAGGACGTTCGACACGCCGTTCTGGACACGAGACCCACTACCGAGACTGGAGACGGGAAACTGAGACCGCCCCCGGGAACCACAACGACGGAGACCGATCTCCACACCCACGTAAAGTCTGGTATATCAGAAATGAAAGACGAAATGGGGACCTTACGCCTTTCTCCGGACCAATCTCGTTCCTGTGGTCACCTGGGACCTCAAGTGTCTCGACGGTATGATGTCGGAAGCGCGGACCGGTTCCGTTGAGGGACCATTTGACATTATTAAAGAGAGATCAGACACCTGAAACCCTTCGTCGATTCTTCTCCCTATGTTCCGTCAGTAACTCTAAACGGGACGAAGTCTAATGTGCCACTGGTTTCTAACCCGGACTAAAAAAAAAAAAAGAGGGGTCGTATTTACAGAATTTATCTCAACCACGGACACTCCATCCCTCTCTGACTCTTAAACAAAAGACTCTCCAAACGTACCAATCTCCAGAACCCTCAGTTTTTGGAAGTCTGATATGACGAAGGGGAAACCTGTCTTGTTGGAGTAAGAGTCACCCGTGAACTGGTCCTGATTCGGTACGGAAGTACTTGAGAAAGGGTGACTCGTGAATCGGTGGACCGACCGTAAAGAGAAGAGGGTCCTCGAAGGTACTGAGACGATGTATACATAATACAGCTGGACTTACTTATAAAATACGGATTTCACGTCGATTCGGAGTCTGAAACACCGGGTAATAGCTGTTCGCTCCACCCCCGACCCGCGGTGGGAACCGGGGCACTATCGCAGAGACGATTCACCTGAGGGGGGTCGTCGTGAAACTTCGGGTAATTACCTAACCCTACTCCGTCGGAGTCGTCTACCTCTCGCGCTCCTCCCGCCAGTAGGAAGTAAGAGGCTCCGACGGACTACTCCGAGAGGACGTCGGTTAGTCCAGACCGGGGTCGAGGGAGGCGAACCAATTCGACTTCTGACTGGTGATCCGGAGAAGAAACTCTCCTCAATACCTTTCGGAAACCAAGAGAGAAGCAGTACCACTACGACGGTAATAAACGGTGAAAGGACAGTTTCGGTTTTAACTCTCCCTACACCTTTCCCACCCACCTCAAATTTGGACCGGGAAGGAGGAAGTCGTCTTCAAGTCGTTTTATTGTTTGGTCTATCCACCGACCCAAAGGAAAAGAAGTACCATCTAAGGTCGTAAACATGTAAAACGCGAACTTCGAACCTAAGAGGCCCGAAAGAGGGTCGGAAGTAGTTTGTCCGCACTCAGTGACTTCACAATAGATACGTCCAAGAGAAAGTCAGAGTCGTTACCCTTCTCATTTGGAAATGTTTGGGCCACCCCCTCCTTCGGTGGGTAAAGGGTGAACACCGGACCCTCCTCCGGCGGACAGGGGTACAATTGAGACTTTCAAGGGCAGTGAGGGGGTGGTGTCGGGAGAGTCACACCCCATACCTCAAAGGAACGAAAAAAAAATCTGAAATTCTACCATGGAGACCAAGACTTTTTGGTGGTCCTCCTTTAGACCGGGTAACTAAAGGTCAATAGTCAACCTCCTCCTCCTTAGGGGCCAGGAAGGGAAGTGATCTGGACGGAGACGCAACCCGGCACACTTATTCGACCGAGGGAAGTAGACTTGAAGATCTCCCAAACTTCGAAGGAACCGGGGACACCCCTCACGAGAAGAGTAAGGGGGAATAAAGTAACTAAGAGAGAGTAATCTTTTCCCACTCACGAGGGATTCAACGAAGTCAGCACAAGATGAGAAACGCTGGGACACCTGACATTGGGCGACCCGCGGAGACAGGTATCCTGAAGGGTCAATTCTTATGACCTCACCTAACAGTACGGAAGATCCCCTAGAAGGGCTAGGTCCCTAACTTGGACTTAGAGGACGTAACCGTCGGCTCAAGAAATGGAGATCACGTTGGACCCTTCGGGTCCTCTCCCGTTTTTGCACATAGTCATATAAAGTAGAACACGTCGTTTGATCACTGAAATCCGAATGTCTCAGTACTCTCAGTGTTCATCCATCCTCCCTCCCACTCCACCTGGGAACCGAGCCACCTAGGACCCCTGTCACCCCCTCCCCTCCCCACCCAAGTCACTGACCGACGTTCGGTGCAAAAAGAAAAATTGTATGCCTTCCGCCTCGTCTGGTCGCTGAAGAGACATCTTGGTCAGTTCGACCAAAACTTGATGGAGCCGGACAAAAGGAGAAACGACAAACCCTTCAACCGTTAAGTTTCTAGACGGAGGAGACCCGAGACGAGTGACTCCGTACTCAAACCCACTACAGACATTTGTTGGGGGAAGGGACGGGACCAGAGACTCGACCCGGAGAGGTCACTCACCCGAAAGAGGTGTGCGGTACGACGAAAGAGAACCCGTGGAAAGTGGTCGTAGAGCTTCCATGTCGAGGAAAGGAAACGTCAAGTGTCGAACCGTCTTCCGGGAGGTGGACCGGTCCTCCAGACACGAACCGAGGGCCAGACACCTGGACCTTCCCTTAGACCTGAGGACGGAGGACCGAGGACACTGGACCGACGATTTAGGTTGGTCTGGGGTCTGGAAAACCTAACCACGTATCCTTGACAGACAGGTTCGGGTGACCTCTTCTTTTTTCCTCTCTCTTATCCAAAGCCAGAAACCGTCAAGCTGTCCATGAAGTCGGTACCCCTTGGCAAACCAACAGGAACCACCTCCATGGATATCCTTCGCACCCTCTGAAGTCAGTGGTACACGACCGTAAAGGACTCGTGTCCTCCCTTAGGCAGAGTCCCTCCTCTGTCACGCCGACCTGGCGGTCACGGCGGCTACACCGCCCTAGCACAGGAGTCAGAGGGTGACTCTGTCGGGGGTCCGGTGCGGACGACCAACCGCTCACTTCGGTGGACGTCCGTCACGAGATCGCAGACCGGAACCGCACCGACGTCACCAGAGCACCAGAGAGGGTTCGTGGCATACTGACTTCCCAAAACAACACCCACGACTACTAGGTCATACGTCCCGTGGGGGAAAAAGAGTGGAGAAATCTGGAATCCCGGACGTCCGAAAGGGAGTGGGGGAGTGTAGGGGCGGAGGAAAGGTGTCTACCGGCGCAAAACTAACAGAAACGTGCATCGAAACCGTCACAGACACCGAACGACGAAACGAAACGGGTGTTTTCAAACTCCATGACCAAGAGGTCAGTGTCCTTCACCCCGGGGAGCCCGGGCAAGCCAGATCGCATCGTAAGACTAACTCAACTGAAATACCGTCTCAACTTTCCCCTAGGGTCGCGGAAACCTAAAGGTTATTTACCACAGCGACACCAGTCTAACCCACGATGCCGATCTCAAGGACTCGACCTTAGAACCCTATCCGGAGCGACACTGGAACTCGAATGAGACAGGGATACGCCGACAAACAAGAAGACATTTCTTTTTCCTCAATATTATCATGACAGAATCTCCATATCGACAACACTCGTAATTTTCTTAATTACTCATATTTCGTGAATCTTATCCCGGACTGTCCTATATTTTTAATAGCAGTAGTAACAAAGTCAACTGGTTGAATTACTTAAAACAGACACACACAACACACACTTCAGTGAGTAAACACAGACTGAGAAACGCTGGGGTACCTGACATCGGGCGGTCCGAGGAGACAGGTACCCTAAGAGGTCCGTTCTTATGACCTCACCCAACGGTAAAGGAAGAGGTCCCCCCAGAAGGACTGGGTCCCTAGCTTGGGTCCAGACGGCGTAACGTCCGTCTGCGAAATAGGAGACTCGGTGGTCCCTTCGGACCAGACTCGCGGTACGTTGAGATCCAGCGATCTTCCCTTTATGAAACCTAATAGAGACACAACTGACCCCAAGGCATCCACGAAAAGAATCCTAAAGACTCAAATTTTTTTAAAAAAAAATAAAAATTAAAATGGTCAGTCGATAGACTTTCTTTTATCCTACGTCAACCTCTCTAAATCCTCCTCTTCCCCTACAGTCTCCAACTCTACCAACCGACCGTGGTGACTGAGCTACCTGGACCCAAACGCGTCCGAGTCCCTCAACCACTACCTGTCCCTTCGGACTGCTCGACGTCAGGCACCCCAGTGTTTCTCAACCTCGCTAACTTGACTGGCTAACCTCTCCAAATATATGAAAACTTTCGTTAAAAAAATTTCAAGTACATAACTGTTCTATGGTTATAATCCGTCGAAATAACTAATTTCCTTTTTCTTTGTGTGCTGGGAGACGACCAGGCATGAAGACACAACACTCAGCACCACCACCACCACCACCCACACGTCAGAGAAGTAACCGACCTTCCGGTCTAGATCGGGGACCTTGGGGCCGAAAAGACTCAACGACCCTAGACCCACAATCTCCTCCGGGGTGGACCACGGACCTAACCTAAAGAAAGGAGTACAAGGAAAGAAGTACTCGACACAGATGGGAAACCGTCGTCCTCTTTCGAGGGACAAAGAGAACTTCTGGTGTACCCTTGGATCGTCGACCACTAAAATCCAAGGAAAAGGTGATCGGCTCCCCGGACGTTCCCGTCCAAGAACAATGGAAACAACCGAAAATACTTCACTCTTCTTTCGGAGGGAAACCCTTGGGACCCTCCCACTGTCGGTAAAGAGTCGGTAAGGACACCTAAACACCTGAAACTCAGAACTCGGCTCCAAAACCAGAGTCAACCGAGGACAACTACAAGGAGCGAACGCGGAGATCTCGGATTTACGGAATAGTTTCGTCGTCCAACGAACCAAGAAAGTGTAACGGTGACACCGCCCCTTCTTTCCATTCACAGAGACGACGTCCCGAGTAGAGTCTTATACAGAAAGTGACGTAAAAGACGAAGGAAAACTGGGAGACGACCGAACAGAGTGAAGGAAAAAAAGACAAGCCAACGAAACTTGAGACAGGGAAGGAACAGTGACAGGAAGGACCCAAAAGTAGAGGCACAGCGAGACGGAGTGGACAAACATGCGGAGAAAACGCCGGACCGAGTCTTCCCCTTAAAACTATTAGACTCTAGCGGAAGTACATATCTTAGGGTCTTGGTGGGGTAGGAAAGAAAGAGGATAAGGAGACTAAACACATTTCAATTCTCGAGGGACGAAACCTTTTGTAAAAGAAAAAAACAGAGACCTCGGTGAAAGGAGTCACTTCGGACTGAACCGTAGGGTCAAAGGGACCACTGCCCCAGATTCGATCAAGACCCGTTAGTCCTTACGGTTTTGAGATCTGGTACAGAACCCTCTCTAGACTCCTCCGTGAATTATGAAAACCATTGTGACACAACCAAGAGTTTCACATCAGACCCCTGGGAACCCCAGGGATTCTGGACAAACCACGATATGTTTTGGGTTTATTAAAAGGAACATTGTAATTACGATATAAACGAGTAAAGTGAGAGTAAGAGAGGGGTCATCTGTCACAAAAGGTCTCCGATTCACTACACATAACTGCAATAGTGAGAACCGATTTTCTCATCCACGACGAAAAGAAACAAAAAAGTTACACACGACGACATAAAAACAAAAAGGATCTCAAAAATTCCATCAAGAAATGCCACATTTATACCTTCAAAAACCCCTACTTAAGTAGTGAAGAAGACACGACAATGATCGACAGACAGACGTCATATGGACAACATTAAAGACATTTGGAGTAATGACAGGTTATTTATCAATAAAATTTTAGGGTTGTAAAAGGATCGTGGAAACTTCTTTGTACTCTTCATTCCTATTGAAGGTCGTGGATGAACATTTTTGAAACCCCCTTTGATTATTAAGAATTTTAATATTGAATGAAATCGGAATTAAGACAAAATAAGATTTTATCTCCTTTTAAGTATCATAAAAAGAATGTGAATTCCTACTTAACAACCGAATTTTTTCTTTGCAACCTTCAAAACGAAAGAGTTTGTGTCGACGATCGAGACAAATGACGTCAATCTTTACATAGTTGTTCACTTTCCCTCCCTAGATGAGACTTCTTTGAACCGTTTTGACATTTGTTCTTTACTTTTTTTTAAATTTTCTTTACTTTAGTATTACTTTCTATAGAAGAGTAGAAATATCTGTGATTATTACATCGAATAACACACACGAAATAAGAATCACAAAAGTACATCATAATCTCACGGCCAACCGAAAGGGACCACCGAGTCTGTCATGTCTTAGAGGGACGTTACGTCCTCTGGTCCCAAACTAGGGACCCAATCCTTGTAGGGAACCTCTTCCTTTACCGTTGGGTGAGGTCATAAGAACGGACCTCTTAGGGTACCTGTCCCTTTGGACCGTCCGATGTCAGGTGCCCCGACGTTTCTCAGTCTGTGTTGACTCGTTGAAGTGTGACGTCGACGGTGATCTTCCCATGGTCAATGCAACGTCGAAGTAAGTCCTCGTCAGCAGTCTCTAATTTCTCTTCTTTAATGCGCAAAATTCACATGTATGGTGTCAGAGAAATTTTAGGTTTTGAACAAGGTCGCAAAGGTCGATCTTTACGGTTTCAGTGACTTCGGAGAATGTCCTACTCCATAACGAAACAGGTCTCTTCGGGCGAGTCATCGACTCTCTGACTATTCTCCAAAACTTGTCGACCCTAAGGACTTACGTGTGACCTACTTTTCAGCCATTTCAAGCCCCGTCACGGTGAAGTACCATGACACAACAACTTAATTTCTAAGTCGACGTTTGTACTTCTGACTCAATTACAGAACAAATATCTCAAAATGAAAGTGGAATCTTTACTCGTCTATATATCCGTACCGAGTTGAGCATAGTGGTGGTGGATATGAAGTTTTTTATAAAAGAGAACACCCTTACGAGTCGTTGTTTTGTGTTCAACACCATTTATACGTTTCCCAACTTACTGAAAAAACCGAGAGTGCCAAAAAGGACCTCGTCGAAACAAAGGTCAACGTAACAACCATGTCTTCGTCGCTCGTCGTCACTCTTGACGACCGCGGCATTGTACTTAGTCCCATCCCCGTGGTCTGAGACGACCACCATCAATACCTGAAGTGAGATACGCGAACACCAAATTTTTTTTTTTTTTTGAGTAACAGTGACTTCTTACAGGACCTACTTCGTGACTTTTAACACAAACCACAAAACAAAACAAAAATTAATTTAGAGTCAGGAGGTCATTTCCAGAGACTATAAGGTTCACTACTTTACGTCTCATAGGTACCTCGTAATGACGAGAAATGGCGTCAGGTCGACAGACCCCTTTTACGAGAACACACAACCTCGGTCGGGTCGACTCGTCTAGTAAAAATGAACTTTATTGTTAACTACCTGTTTGATGTCAATAAGTACGCAGTCACAAATCACCTGTAGAACTTTAACTTGTCTCACTCGGACAGTAGTAACGGCCACTATTTTAAGTTCAAAAGTTCGTTTTTAATCTTAAAACCTTTTGAACCTAAACAGTGTGAAAAAAAACTACTCTAACCACCATTCTAATTACCTCATACTAAAAAACTATAACATACTTTAGGGTCATAAACCTTTAAGACGTATCAGTCACTTCCTTATAAAGGAACCAAGTCAAGTCAAGTCAGTGAGGCAGCACAGGCTGCGAAACACTGGGGTACCTGACACTGGGGGTCCGGAGGGACAGGTAGTGGCTAAGGGACTTAAATGAGTTTGGGTACAGGTAGCTCAGTTACTACGGTAGGCTGGTAGAGTAGGAGACAACAGGGGAAGTGGAGGGTGGAAGTTAGCAAGGGTCGTAGACTCAGAAAAGGTCACTCAGTCGAGAAACTTAGTCCACCGGTTTAATAACCTCAAAGTCGAAGTCGTGGTCAGGAAGGTTACTTATAAGTCCTGACTAAAGGAAATCCTACCTGACCAACCTAGAGGAACAATAAAGGAACCAATAGTCAATATTCATCCATTTTCTCGTTGAGTCACGTTCCACTGGTCACCTAAAATTACATCTTCATGTGCTTTCTAAGTAAACTATTTTAGAGTCTAACGTGTAACGTTGATCGGAAATTTTTGTTGGTGAACACCTCAAAACCAGATCATAGTTTCTTCTTTTAGGAGTTATAAACTTTCCGATAATTTGAAGTAAAAGGTTGATGTGTAGACACACTTTACTCTAAAAACATAGAAAGTGGGTTGGATGCCTTTGTGCGACTTACGTCTTCGTCTATGTTCTTTAGAGAAAGCAATTCGAACTGTAATTTCTCTATAGAACCTCATGTTTTGTCACGTTGACAACAATACTTAAAGTAAAACAAAATCTTATCAAAGACGTAAATTTTTTACCCAATAAACACATTTGTCCATTACCCAAACAACAATAAAATTTACTTATTTTTATGAAATTTTTAGTCAAAGTCAAAAATTATTCCAATGACAACTATCGATACTGGGTGTATTTGTTTTCTAGAAACGTCAGGAGGTATGTAAAAAATTCTTACACTTCTCAAGAACTCTGGTTTTTCACTCTCTTTGGAAACAACATCTGTTTTGGACTCCACTGACAGGGGTCAGAACCCGACCGATAGACGCTACTGAAGTATCCCTCGGGAACAAACGTCAAGGGTCGGGGACATTAGTACGGACGGACCCGGCGTCTCTGAAACTGGGCTCACTCGAATAAAGGAGGAGGAGGAAAAAAAAATTTTTATTTAAATACATAAAATTAACCTCCGATTAATGAAATGTTATAAGATAACCAAAACGGTATGTAGTTGTACTTAGGAGGTGCCCACGTGTGTACAAGGGGTAGGACTTGGGGGGAGGGGGGAGGGAGGGGTAAGGTAGGGAGACCCAGTAGGGTCACATGGTCGGGGCTCGTAGGACATAGTACGTAGCTTGGACCTGACCGCTAAGCAAAGTGTATACTACTATATGTACAAAGTTACAGTAAGAGGGTTTAGTAGGGTGGGAACGGGAGGGGGTGTCTCAGGCATTCTGACAAGATATGTAAACACAGAGAAAACGACAGAGCGTATGTGCCAATAGGAATAGTAGAAAGATTTAAGGTATATATACGTAATCATATGACATAACCACAAAAAGAAAGACCGAATGAAGTGAGACATATTATCCGAGGTCCAAGTAGGTGGAGTAACCTTGACTAAGTTTACATAAGAAAAATTACCGACTCATTATGAGGTAACACATATACATGGTGTCGAAAGAATAGGTAAGCAGACGACTACCTGTAGATCCAACGAAGGTACAGGACCGATAATATTTGTCACGACACTACTTGTAACCCCATGCAGACAGAGAAAGTAAAAGGAAGAAGATTATATATGTCGTAACCGGGACAGTCCAAAAACTAACAACAAAATAGACACCAAACAAATAAAGGGGGTAAAAAAAGAGAAGTAAGGGACTGAAAAAAGAAAAAGAGTAAAAGGGAAAGAGAATAAACATTAAAAAGAGTAAAAAAGAAAAAGACAAGAAATCAAACAATCCAAAAAACCCCCCCTCCAGACGGTAACACAAAACTAACGTAATATTTTTAGTCAAGTAGTTCACCTGAAGGAAGTCAGACACACTTCAACACCGAACCTTTTATGTAAAAAAAAAAAGCAATTTTAATTCATTCATTACAAATGTACATTACTCAAATAATTACAAGAAATTAATTTACTTACCTCTGTAACCATCCATACTAAGTATATTTGTCTGAGAAAACCCTCTAAGTCCAATAAAAATTATGACGTTTCTGAAAGACTTTGGTTCTTCACATTCTTGGTGGTAACATCTGTTTGGTTCAATTAAGAAGGACCGAAACAAGCCAAATAAAGAACCATTAAAGTATTAAGGGTCTTGGAAAAATCAGGAGTGACCTGAGTGTTTCCGTGAACGACGGAACTAAACGACAGCAAGATGGACTCTTTCGACCAAGAGACACTGGTCTCCCTAAAACTGAGTTCAACCGAGCAGAGGAGGATACTTATGTATTGAAACTGGAATACTCCCAAAAATTTGTCAATTTAAAATAAAGAAAATTTAAAACTTGAAACTTCTCAATTGTTTTTATTAGGTTTCAAAAACATACAAGAAGTGGGTCGAAGGGGAATACAAGTCAAGTCAGGTCAGCGAGTCAGCACAGGCTGAGAAACACTGGGGTACTTAGTCGTGTGGTCCGGAGGGACAGGTAGTGGTTGAGGGCCTCAAGTGAGTCTGAGTGCAGGTAGCTCAGGCACTACGGTAGGTCGGTAGAGTAGGAGACAGCAGGGCAAGAGGAGGACGGGGGTTAGGGAGGTCGTAGTCTCAGAAAAGGTCACTCAGTTGAGAAGCGTACTCCACCGGTTTCATGACCTCGAAGTCGAAATCGTAGTAAGGAAGGTTTCTTTAGGGTCCCGACTAGAGGAAGTCTCACCTGACCAACCTAGAGGAACGTCAGGTTCCCTGAGAGTTCTCAGAAGAGGTTGTGGTGTCGAGTTTTCGTAGTCAAGAAGTCGCGAGTCGGAAGAAGTGTCAGGTTGAGGGGGTAGGTATGTACTGATGACCTTTTTGGTATACAACTGTAGACTATATTGGTATCTTGTACATAGTTTTGACAATCAGTCAGAACCGTAGGAAGACAATTGGTCTGTCGAAGTCTAGCGTGGTCAAAAGGACGACCACAGAAAGGGACCGCTCCCAGGTCGGGTCCTTGGGTACGACGTAAGTCGACGGTGCAGAGGTATCGGCGGACAGGAAAGTGCAGAAGGCACTGCAACCGTCGAAACCCCTTACGACCAGTCACAGGAAGTAAATGCCGTCACGAGTATCGGAACACGAAACACAAAAGTGACACCAGTTTATACCCATTGTTAAATGTAAAAATTCATATATCAGGTCACCGTACTTTAGGTAATTGTTACATCGGTCGTGGTCATAAACATCTTGAAAAACCAGTAGGGTTTGTCTTTTAGACATAGCTATTTGTCATTGAGGGGTAGAAAGGGAGGGGGTCGGAAGCCATCGGAAAAAGGATGAAAGAGACACTTAGACAAACGAGACTTGTGAAGTATATTCATCTCAGTGTGTCATGAACAGAAAAACAAAGACAGAGTACAGTGAATCGTATTACACAAGTCCCAAAGTAGGAACAACATCTAAATTATTAATTCAAAATTTTCAATTGGATCTAAAATGATACTACTATACATAATTGAACTATGCAACCTTCCATCAATAATTATGTGTCAACATTACTCAAGTCATGATATAAAATTTACTTAATTATCTAATTGCAAAAGAGTCAACTTCAATATTATGTCATCGAGATTAGGCGTAGTTGTTTTCGATAAACTCCGGGAATCATTATTCTCGTACTTCCCAAAAGGTCCTCACACTCTTAACGACAACATCTGTTCATCCCTCAACTGGTAGGGACACGAACTAACCGACCAATGACGGCTACTGGAGTATTACTCGGAAACAAAACGTCAAGGGTCTCAGGACCGACTTTACGTCCTTCCGTGAACGACGGAACCAAACGTCACATAGATCGATTCCTTCGATCTGAAATTGGTTCAAACCGAGTAAAGGAGGAGGATTATCCCCGTAAAAGGAAAAAAAAAAAAAAGGTAATTTTTTTATTAAACCGAATGAGTAATACTGTCATCAAACACATAAAATTCGAATATATAACCGATAACCAGTTAAGGTCTAAACTTTTGACGTTTCGAACGTATCGGAGATAGGAACTTTTTGGAACCATGGGCATTATCGACTTCCGACCAGCCGAGGTCCGTGGGTGATCCCGGTCTTGTGGGTTGTCAGACAAGAGTCCCACCGACGTCTCGGAGGTGTGAGCCAAGGACAAAGAAGCATCGAATTGAGAAACAACCGGGACAAAGAATCACTTGGAACGGACGGTTTGGGGTGAAAGTACTTTCACGAAACGAAAGAGAACCTTCTCCAATTCGCCTAAATACATACATTGTCGCACACCTGAAAAATAGAAACGAACTACTTAGAAATTCTCTATGTCAACGTCATTTATATAAAGATTTGATAACAAAAGGTGGAACAAGAAAACAAACATAAGTAAGAGAGTTATTTCGTGGAGAGTGAAAATTTTCGAAGAGAATCATGGTGATTATCATCTGGAAACCCGGAGGAGATTATCAGTGAACCTAGTCGAAATTCGTTTAGACGAATATGAGTAGAGTAAACGGGTCCTAGTGAAGAGTAGTCTTAGTAATTTTTTCAAATTAGTTCACTAATGGAATATAGTTAAACACAGATGTATATCTGAATGCCCTAATATCGAGATAAAGGGTAGTGAGTCGTTCAGGGTATTAGGAGACGAAAAATGTGTTTCGTATAAAGAAAAACCTATGTGTATACCGAAAGTGAAGTTAAGGGTTTCACTTGAACTACACGAAAAAAGGAGAGAGAAGTCGGGGACCAGACATACCTTCTGTCTGAAAACGAAAGTTTCCTCTAAACAAGTGAGCCGATCGATTCCGTCACTGAGTCACTACCACGGAGGACCTACCGGGAGATTCATGTACTCAGACAAGGTTCACCAACCCTTTGAGAATTTCCGTTATCTGACTCAGAACTTCTCCTCTGTCACGGGGGTGGGTAAGGGCGCTCCACGGCAAACGAGACTCCGATCACAGAAGTCGACGGTATAGTATTGTCGGTCGTAAATAACTCGTGAAACAGGGTCTGCGAACAAATTGATCGACAAAATGTAAGTAATTGAGTAAGTTAGAAACATTCTATCATCTAGAATAATAAAAGGGGTGAAACGTCTACTCCTTTGTCTCCGGGTCTTTACAACTCATTGAGACAAATTCCATTGTCTGAGTACATCGGGTCTCACAAACAACCACAATCTTGTTCTGAAAGGACTGGTACTTCTCGTGAAACCGAGACCGAAGTGAACACAGGTCCTCACCTTCTATCTATGGAGGCCTGATCGAAGGTCGGCCCCACCCCGTCTCGTGCGGAGGGGGCGGCCGAACTCAGGACGCACCAGAGAGACGGGAGACTCCGGACAACATCTCTACCGTACCACACCTCCACGTCGAGAGACCCAAATCGAGGGAACAGAATTGTCGAATACCCTTTGAAAAAAAATTGGAATGCTAAATTAGGACCGAAGGCTAAAAGGACAAGTAGAGAAGAGCAGAAGATCTTAAGGTTCTTGGAGATCTTTTTGGCCTCAGAATTCTGGAATTTAACCACTGGTCGTTCATTCATCGGATCCTGTCAAACCTAAGAATCTAAACGGACAGGACGAACCATCGTGGAGCGAGGGCGACGGGGGTGGGGGTGTTCTTTTGAAAACAAACACCTGGAATTGAGACAAAATAGGAATGCTTTGATTATAGAAGAAAAATATACGGTAATACATGGTCGAGGTGTGCGTCTCCGGGTCTCGACGAACGCAAACCGGAACTGACGGTTCCAGTACCTCGCGACACCGACCGTCACGGTCCTGGGCACACACACACCCTGAACGGCCAAGTCAGGACCCTCGACTTGAGACCGGCAGGGCGACACAGAGATAGGGCACCGAACACATTATACGGCGATGAAGGACAAACGGAAACAGTCAGAAACCTAGTGAGGACAGAGGACTTTGAGACGGACACCAGGAGGATCTAAAATCCTCGACAAAGAGTCACTCTCACTCAGAGACCCTAAAGTCAATTGAACTCAAACATTCAAACACCATACTAAATGAACGTACAGTGAGGACCATACTATCACGGAAAAGCAAATAGAATAATTTCCAAAACTAAAATAATTGATTTAAGACTTTAAAACTCGACTAAAAAATTCTAGGGTCGTACCCCGTTCCCATTTCCCCACCTGACGACGGAAACTAAGTTCGTAGTGTGAAGGGGTGAACGCGGGGAGAACGACGGGGATCATCTTCCTCAAGTCGACATACTAACATAAACACAAGTTTGGACAAAGTGAAAAGATTCTAGTACCAATACACGGCAAAGACGCAATAAAATCTTAGGTAGGAAAACAATGTCCCTCTTTGGCGCCAGGTACACTTAATACCATTCTTCGCGCGGGACAATTTAAAAACTCACCGAGAGGGGGCGGGGAGAAGGGCGGCGGTCGTGCAAAAATAGACAGGCGTCTCCACCGACGACAAGTGTGTGTCCACAAGACATCACTACGCCCGGTGACGAAGGAACCTCTCGCGTACCGCCACAAGAGAGCGATTACTTTTCCGACAGTATTACCCAATCCAGGAATCCCCGAGACGGGAAGACGTGAACATAAGGGTCCCTCTTCTCAGAGAGGGAATTAATGGCGTGGTGCTACCCGTCTCTCCACACCGACGATTAACTAATCTACCGGTAGCAACCGCAACCACACCTTGACAACCCACCAAAACAAAAATTTACTTTGTCCACACTCAGTCCATTCGCACAAAACTTCTCTGCCTCTACAGGAAAATAGTCGGAGCACAGAAACCACGGTAGGAATAAAAAATTGAACCAGTACTCTTCACGACGTGACTGAAAAGAACCGCGCAACGACGACCACCGTTTGTCACAGAAGAGGAGAGGACGTGGAGACCACACGAGGGAAATACAAACCACGGTAGTCTTAGGAAATAAACCAAGTCAAAAGTAAGGGAGGAAGACAGAACCTCACCAACTTGAGACAAGACTTTATATAAAAAATTCTATCACAAATTTTCGTTTGGGGGACGGAAAGAACTTTGGAGTCTTCGACGAACACTTTGTCGGTTATCCCGTTCGACGGTTTAGATGTCAATTTTGGCTAGGGAATTACTGTCTTACAGTCTGTAACTACACTTTGGAAGTAATACTAACACCACACTCTTAAAAAGAGTAATTATTTACAAATCCACGACTCGAGGGTCAAAGTGTAAACCTTACGAAAGACAAGATTTTAAGACGTATCATTTGGTAGGGTTTTCTTAGAGTACACCGATTAGACGATAGTCGACACCCTTTCTAAAAGTCGTTCGGTTAGGGGTAAGAGGAAGTGGATAAATGAATAAAAAAATTAAAGCCCTTTACTAAAAGAAAACTCACTTCACCTGGTTCAGAGTGATCGAAATAGTAAAAATTCTACCTTGATATATATTTTATATATTTGTTTTTCCTGGATGACATCTCGTCTCCCTTGTTATATTGACACAAGTCACAGAACGTTATTGGATAG
The DNA here is from genome assembly GCA_006410555.1 of Capra ibex. Lineage (NCBI taxonomy): Eukaryota > Metazoa > Chordata > Mammalia > Artiodactyla > Bovidae > Capra > Capra ibex. Next base: position 258,135 of record SJYO01046087.1, read on the forward strand.
TGTCTTTTCTTATACTTTTTCTCAGACGTGCACAAACACATGTGTGTGTGTAAATTGACTTAGTGAAAGACATGTGGACTTTATAACATTCAGTTGATTTGAAGTCCCAAAAAAAAAGAAAAAAATTAAATAAAATTAACCTCCTATTAATGCAATGTTATAACACCACCAAAACGGTCTGTGGCTGTACTTAGTCGGTCTCCCCGGGTGCACAGGGGGGCTAGGACTTGGGGGAAGGGTGGAGGGAGGAGAGTTGAAGTCAAATTGTTTTGTTTTGTTTTTTTCTTGATCGAAGTCTTAATAAAAAGAGGGTTGTCTCCTCCTGACCCCGAAATTAGAAATAAGGGTCCGGGACTTAATTGAAACAAAAAACAAACAAAGTAAAAATTCTGCTATGTCTTAGAAGACAAACAGATCCCTTAAAGATTCATGAAAGTCCTCACTCATAAGTAAGGAAGAATCTTGGAAGGTCTTCTTAAGACTACAACGACCATCGGACGACTAATTCTTATGTTAAATTTTTGACTATAATCACATGTCGTTCGATATTGTGACTTACTTGCTTAACTACTCCCTCTGGTCCGAACTGTTGACTATTGACCCTCTCTTTTCCTATTTATACAATTACCCAGAGGAACCAGTGTCGACCGTGACTCTAAGCCCCGAGACCTATGTCTCGAAATCCTTCAGGAAGGTGTGAAAGTGGCTCTCGTGGGATAAGACAAGATTACGGTCCCCGTAAAAAAATGAACTAACAGTACTGGAATCGGGGCTTGTTGAAAAAACTGAAACACGAATTCGGAAAGGACATAGTAGAAACGAACATATAACCCGGACAGAGACCAAAGATCAACCCCTACTCCGTTCCTTCTGACTTACTGACTGACAAGTCACGTAGAGAGGCTCAACTAAAGGAGAATTAGTCGTAGAGTGCCGAGAGTAGAGTCGGGTGTGACACCCGTCCGGAGGGGTAAGTAACCGCAGAGTCCCAAATCTATCTAGGACCGTCTTGAGTACCAGGATCGATCTTCGTCCTGGACCCCTAGAGATTTAGAGACCTTTTATTGTTTCAGGACTGACTTTAACGAGACACAAGAACGATGGTCTCCCCGAAGGGACCACCGAGTCACCCTTTCTTAGCCGGACGTTACGCCCTCTCCGTCCAAGTTAGGGACCCAGTCCCTTCTAGGGGATCTCTTCCTTTACCGGTGGGTGAGGTCATAAAAACGGACCTTTTAGGGTACCTGTCTCCTCGGACCACCCGATGTCAGGTGCACCAACGTTCCTCAACCTGTGTTGAACCACTAATTTGTTGTTCTTCGAAGATCATTTGACCTCCCGTATCCGTCTGACATTGAGACCAAGGACCTAAACCAGGACACAATCCATCACACTAAACACGAAGGGAGAGGACAATCTATCCGTCGAAATAACTTCCGACCCGGTATAAAATAGGAAGGGGCGTAGGGAAAGAAGGGGTCTCAGATAATCTCACGAAACGTGCACTAGCAGAGAGTTACTTAATGAACACTTTATTTTTTCTTTTTAATGTTGTACCCATCATAAGAAGTGAATAATGGCGGGAACCCTCTCACACAGACATAACTAAACACTTAGTCTGTAGACGGACAAGTCAAAAACTGGTACATTCAGTGTCCAGAATTATCCAAGTGGAATTATCCAAGTTATTACTGCTTTTTGTTGTCGAAAAAGTCCTACTCTCCGATTCCTCCTACAAAAGGGGATAGTGACCTAACAGAATTCTTGGGTCTCTCCTCTGGTGTCCCTCCCGCACGTGACTCACTCCGGACACACCGAAGGACTTCATCCCTCACCTCGGCTCTCTCGGGAGGGTCGAAACGACTCAACAGAAGAACGGGGCCTGTGTGTCGTAGAGACCGACGCAACAACAGAGGCCAATATTTAACCGGAGTAGAAGGGGCGAAAACGCTACCCACTTGTCTCCCTGTGGCAACCCTCAAATCAGGTCCCAACCTCTCCGACGCCCCAGATATAGTCTTCTGACACGTCAATAGAAATCACCCTCTCGGCGAGCCCTCGTACCGTGACTTCTTGACCGAAGTATCGTGGAGCCGTGGAAAGACACTCGCAGAATCCCCTCTATCAATGGAAAGCCTTGACTGGCTCTGGACACTTCAGTCCCTGACGCAAAGGGCCGGAGAACGTCTATCCCGTTCTTACTCTACCGGTAAAAGATAAAAGAAGAACTAAGGAAGTAGAGACACTGAGTCCCACACTCTCGCGCCTGCAGACGCCGAGGACCAAAACTTCGTCACGCCTCCTCTGGTCGACACATCCCACCACCCTTTTCCTGGACGACCTGATCAGACGAACCTGGGCGGAGGGGAGGGGGGTGTGACCCGTCCCTCCCACTTTGACGGCGAACGGCCGAAACGGTTTACCCAAAGAGGAGTACCCACCCTATGGTACCGCCCGTCCACCCGTTCGTCCGTCGAGGGGCGGTCCTCGGGAGGTGCCTCGGCCCGACGATCCCTCAGCACGACTCTCCCCGCCCCCCGTCCACGACCCGGGACCCACACGGTAGACGGGACGGTCCCCGAGTGGATGAGTCTCGACGACTCCGACTCCGACGTCCCGGGAGCCCGGAGGACCCTCCTGACACCCAGTGACACCGGTGTAAGCACCACACGCCTCTCCGTCCCTCACCACTCCTCGACCATTTAACACCCATTCACTTCAGAGCGCTCCTTCTCCTAAGACCGGATCCCGTGTGTCAAGTCGCACCATCACAAAGATTCAGGTCTCAACAGTGGATCGAATTGAACTTAAAAGAGTCGGGACCCTCCTTTTCCAAAAGGTCACACGTTCGAACCACAGGTTCTGTGCGATCCACTCCCAATCAATGCCTGGGTCCGAGAATCCGTCCGACTGCGTCACAGTTCTGTCCCAGTCCTACACCAGAAGTCTTCCGCGTCTGGCACGGGTGAGGGACGACCTTCCGAACGCTCGTGTCTCTGTGACGCCCGGGAGTGCGGCGGTTCCTGTCCGGGAGGCTCAAGTGGCGGCCGGGGAATACACGTTCGCCCCTTTGTCCAGGGTCCTCCCAGTTGCTGACCGAGCTCGCCATGTCGGACAAACCCACCACGACCTAGATCTGAGCGAGAGAGAACCCCTGAACCTCGACATGGGGGTAACGAAGTGACGTCTTCGTCAGGAGAACGAGTCGTCCGGACACGTCCCAGAGGGACGTCGGGAGTCTCGTCTCCCCTCCGACCCTTTCCTGTCCACCTTCCCGTCAGCCGGGGTCGAGGTGTGTGACCGGTGCTCGAGACTTTAGGACGGTCTCTGACGCAGACATCTCCGTGGTCTTCCGGGACCTCTTACCTAACTTTCGGTGCCCGCGGTCGAGAGGTCGGGACCGGATCCAACTTCGTCAGTGCACCTCGTCTCTACACGATTCTCAACAGTCCACTTCTCAGTGAGACTTTTTCCGTCCTTCTGGGACGGGAACCGAAAGAGAGTACCTAATCTTCTCGTAAAGAACTTTCGTACACTCCACGACCCGTGACTCCTGTGCCCCAACCGACTTCGGGACCTTGAAGGGAATTCGGCGCGGGTCAGAGCGTGGTCTCTTCCGCTACCGTGGGGTGAGGTCATGAGAACGGACCTTTGAGGGCACCTGCCTCCTCGGACCACCCGACGTCAGGTACCCCAACGATCCTCAGCCCGTTCTGACTCGTTGAAGTGAAAGTGAAAAGTGAAAGTACGTGACCTCTTCCTTTGCCGTTGGGCGAGGTCACAGGAACGGACCTTTTAGGGTCCCTGCCCCCTCGGACCGCCCGACGGCAGATACCCCAGCGTGTGTCAGCCTGTGCTGACTCCGCTGAGTCGTCGTCGTCGACGTCAGAGCGTGTCACCACTTGTTCTGTCGTTGGATCTCAACACTTCCTCCGGCCGGCAAGGAGTCCTCGGTGCAGGGTCACGTTCTTCCGACGACAGGAGTCCTGCGGGCCTCACTGCCCGGTCCTGGGACACTCCCGTCCCTTTTGAAGGGCCTCCTACGTTACAGACTCGACTCCGACGGGTCCTTCCTCTGACCCTCGCCTCCTATCTCCGTCACAAGGTCCGTCCTCCTCCACCGCCGTCTCCGACCTCCCGACCTTCCTGTTCTCCTCTGTCCACCGTCCTCGCGTCCCACTCTGAGGGTCTTCCCTGTTTCCGTCCCGACCTCGACGCGCGTCCCTTCCCTCGGTCGGTCTGCTTCCCTTACAGCGCGTCCCTTCCCTCGGTCGGTCTCCTTCCCTTACAGCCTTTGCCACCGAGGCTTTTGGTCAAAATGTACACACACACAGGCACACACACACACACGCACACGCGCACGCGAATTCCCCTCGACACTGGTCCTTCGGCGCGTCACTCCAAGGACCACGACCACAGGACGTCACTACTGAAACTACAGGGGGTGAACGTCTCAACTCCTCCCTGACCACAAAGATGTGCGTCGACACGCACCTCCCGTCCGGCAGGTTCCGAAGTCGAACCCCCGGCCCGGCCGAGTCCTGTGACCCCGAAGAAGTCCGAGTCCCGAGTCGGGGGTAAAGGGAGAAGAGCATCCCCTCACTGAGTGCCCAGCCGCGACGGTGGCGCACCCCTCCCCCGAGACGTCCGAAAAGCCTCCGTTGGACACCGTCGGCTCCGAGCTCCGACCACTCTTTCGCCTTCATGGGCCGCCGGTAAAGAGGACGGGGAGGACTGCCCACAAAGACAGCGGGGGCACACCGTCGGAACCCGAGACGAAGGCGGTGCCTCCGCGCAAAGGACAGGCACTCTCCCCGGGAGGAGACACCGACTCCGAGACGGGCGACGTCGGGCCGGGCGCCCTCCGGGGGGCGGGAGGACAGGAACCGTCAGCCCGTGTCCGTGAACGCACCACCCGGGATTGAAAGTCCCAGCACCTCTACTGGCACGACGTTTGATCTCAAGTCCCGTGCCGGCCGTTTCACACATTTTCGGCTGGATTCCAATCGCACCGGGAGCAGACGGAGGTCTTCCACATTACCCTGTCGCAAAGTGAACGACTGTACCACCGGCACCGGAACGTCCGTCGGCCCGACAGACGAGAGGACGGTCCCTCGTTCAAAGCAAGGGTCCGATCAGGCCGAAAATGACAAAGGGGAGGACGGAAAGGGGTCTCTGGAATTTGGACGGATGGAGGACAATACAAAATGAAGACTATCCTCATGGTAAGTCTCAAGAACCGTCCTATGGTCGGGTGAAGAGGGGCCCAACCAGAGGGGAGGAGAAGGGTCGCACAGTCTACACAAGCGAGGGGTCTCAAGAGAATACGTCGACCGACCGGGGCATCACGGGTCTCTAACCTCGCGAGGACGTCGCCCTCGGGTCGACGAAGGGAGGGGTCAAAATCCCCGACCCGAACTTTTATCTCTGAGTATTAGAGGGAAGGAGGAGGAAGGGGAGGCGGAGGGGGTGGTGTGTGGCTCGCGTCTCACCCTGAGTCGGGCGGAGTGGCGAGACGTACCGTACTGTCGTCGTTAGACCTCCTTCTAATTACCTGCGCACTCACACACTTGAGACCCCGTGCAATGGCAGAGTCTGACCGGGAACCACCGTCCACACCTGAGTAAGACCACAATCCCTCTGGTCCTGAGGAAGCCCCTCTGCTACTGGGTTGGTCCACACACAGACGGTTCCGGTGGTGGGAAAGAGCACGCACCCCTTTACCTTTCACGAAGATTTATGGGGACGAGAGGTCTTCTCGATCCACCCACCAAACCTCTCAAATAAGAACCTTAGGGAACGTCGTGTTATAGGGAAAGAAGGGAATCGGCACAGGAATCGAGGATTCGACCTGAAGGATGGAAGTGAAGAGTATCCTACCCGGATACAGGGACCGGACCCATTTGGCACCCACCTTCCAATCACTTCCTCAGGGACGAGAAAACGATCTTCCTCCTCCACCCCCTCCCTCGGGTCCAACGGTCGTTCACAAAGCACAGGGAGAGACCGACCGACCTCTTCCCACGGGGGGATCGAGGTCAGACGGGTGGAGAAGCCTGTCGGTCCTCTCGTGGGTTTACCTCTGGTAGGAGAACGACGACTCCGGGCTCACGGGTTCCGTCTCTCGTCTACCATCGGCGGGTCCGGACGATTCTCCCCTTCTAACCAATAAAGCCCCGACACTGTTCGTCGAAGTATCTGCTCGTGGTCGGTCCCCGGTCAAAGACGTCATTGGGACACCTCTCGGGCCTGCCGACCCTCGACGTCCCGGTGTCCGCGACCCCGACTGCGGCAGGGGAAGGACACACACCACCGATCACTACAGCAACACTTCCATTGGGGGACCAGCCTCTCCTGTCGGGACTGTGGGACGACGGCCTCGGGGACACGGGACCTCAATGACCAGAGGGTTAAGATTGAAACTAAGCCCGTTCTTCACCAGTACGTCCTTCAAGACAAAACTATCAAACTGAAGACTAACCCGTAAATCCGTAGACTCTTGACTCACGAAAGAACTACGTTTTCATGGGACCTTCCGGGAATGAATTCGGGGTACGATGTATCTAGAACCAATCTGTCTTTCGGAAACGAACCTGTAATTAAACCCTGACAATTACCCCAGGAGACAACGAGTAGGGAGATTAGAGGGACTGAGAAGGGTTGGGGGACGGGGGTTTCGGTTTGGAAAATACGCTTCTTGAAGCCCTTTTACCTCGTCACAGAGTTCCAGTGACCTAGTATTCACCATAAACCGTATCACTCGCCCAAACCACAAACCACTCTCTAAATACGAAAAATAAACTCGTTTTCTAAAGAAACGCCCTCCGGAGACACAACATAAGGGTCACGAACGGGACACGTGTTCCAAACGGGGGAAAGGAGGGCCTGTCCAGCAAAATTAGGAGAACGGGTATTTGTTCACGTCGTCTTGCACAACCCGGTCGAGTGTACTGGAGCCAATAGAGAAGTACCCGATCGGTCGTAGTCGAAACCTATGGTGTCAGTGAACTGTACCATCTCGACAGTCCCAGTTCTCCACCTCTACGGTCCTCTTTCGGACCCAGAAGGTCCTTGCCCTTGGTCCTCACGGACACTAAGGAATCCTGGTCCATCCTCTTCAGTCGAGAGTACCGTGTCCTCACGCTTTTCCTGTCGGTCTGGCAAAGTGAGGTAGAACGGAAAGAGTAGGGGCCTAAGGATGAAGACCACAGAGTAAAGAGAAAGAGGACACAGAGTCTAGAACAGACGTCCCCGGGTCCTGTACGTCGACACAGTCCTTTGACGGGGACTCCGTCTGTGTACGGTCGACATTCTATGTTTTGGGCTCGGACTTTTGGGGTAGAAGGGTTTGTCACTAGAACAAGACAACACACTCCTGTCGACCGCCGTCCTCGGACCGACGGTGGCTTCCGACGACGCAGAAGTCTGGTCGCGGCGAGTCCTCGACCCGCACACCGATCCAAAAGTGGGGGTGACGGTGACGAGACGCGAAGGCACAGAGTGGTGCCTTCTCCGCCCCGAGAACCATGTATTGTCAGTCCCCGAGATCGGTGTGGCACACTCACACACACACACCAAGAATTTATGATCAGTGTAAAGGGTAACACTGACAATTAAACATTGTAAAGGTCAAGGTATATGGACCTTTTAGAACCGTTCTAACAACTGTAACACATAAAGTTTCGAGACCACATGTGAGACCCAAAAGGATCCCAACCTACACACACGTAAAGTTCACGAAAACTAGCCCCGTTCATCTCACCGGAAAATACCTTCCCTATTTTGTCAACTCGACGACCTCGGGAAAGACCGAGACGGTCTTTCGGTGCAGGTTCAGGTTCGACACGTTGATCTACTGGTCTTAAACCAGAAGCTGAGATCGTGAGGATCCGGTCAAGTTTTCTAGGTAGAGGAAAAAAAAACCTTTTATCTCTTAAACACCATTTGTAACCCATTTTTCAATTTCGGTTTTCGGTACAGAAAAAGACCGTTGCACGTCTGATTCAATCCTTTCGTACACCTTAATGTCATTATCATCGATCGGACAGTACTCGTAACTCATATACGGTCCTTAACAAGATTCACAAAACCTACCACAACCTACTAGGACTGAAATCGGGAGGCAGAAAAGAACTATCTTGGGGGAAATACGGACACCCAAGAAACAGGAACAGGACCACCACCGCACCTGGTCTCTCTTGTTGTTCGACCCCTCGTCACAGGAGGGCGTCGGTCCGTATAAGAAGATTGGCCTCCATAGGGTCGTTCCCCCAACCCCCCCCCCACCCAACGTGAGTCAGAAGTCCAAAAATAAATTCGGTCGTACGGCTAACCGTCAATCTCGACGGGAAGTCCTAAACAACCCCCTCCTAGACATAGAGAAAACGTCGGTAGGAAAGAAGGGACGGGAGAGACTCACTTAAACCTCCACCTTTCGATCTTTGAACCGACGAACGGAGGAAGTCTTGTCGGTCGTAGGAGAACAGACGTCAGACACATTATTTATCACGTAGAGTGTTGCGGGACGTCACCGGGGGAAGGAGGGGTCGTGGTGGACAGCCAACTACCGAGATCAAGGACTCCCGAAGGTGGTCGTGTCCTCAGGTGGACGTGGTCTCCTGGAACGAGGGTCCAAGCGCGGTGTCTGCAGCCTTTCGAGTCGTGGAGGTCGTCGCAGGAGACCTGGGTGTAGACGGACGGCGGAACCGGTCCCGACTTGACCGGAAGAGACCTGATGAGGAAAGAGAATCTTGGTCGTGTCTCAGAGAAAGAACCTAAGACAGAGACTTTTCTACTTAATTGATAATTTTACGAAAAATTCTTCCGTGAATGTCACCTTTTACTGACAGTGGAGTAAATGGCATGAGAGACGAGGACCCGGCACGTGTGCCTACCGACCTCGTGGGACCTCATCCTGGCAACAACGACGGTCTTTTGTTTGCCAAACCGAAGGGTCCGTCTGGGTCCGAGCCACAGTCGTCGACAGAACACGAACCAGGGTCCCTCTTTGAACACGAAAGGTCAGAAGAGGTGGTTCGAGGACTGTTTACTCGGGAGGAGACAAATAGGTCGTACGATTGATTCCGTGGTCGGGTCCGGTACCGGTGCGGTACATCGTCTTAAGTCGTCGGAGACGGGAACCGGAACCAACTCTGACGTCCCCATCACTACCCGGGTCACTCCATCTTTTCTCCACACAGACACTGAAGTCAATGGTTCGTCCCTTCTGTCAAGATTTTTCACAAACGGGGCCGATACAGTCCCTGACAGGGTCCGAGGGAAGATGGGCGGGAGAGACCTTCAAGACGAACCAGAAGGAAGTCATCGGGAAGACAAGGAAAGGAGGTCGGAACAAGAAGTAAAGGTGGACCTAAAGACAAAGGAATCTGGGAGGGAGGACGGGTCGGTGGGGTCTACAAGTTCAGGAGAATACAGTTCGGGAGTGACTCTCAAACTTCCAATTCTTTGGAGTCAGAGATGACGGGTACGAGGACCCTCTCGTTTCTATGCAAGGACAGGGTACAACCTTGTGACTTAAGTGAAAGGTTAAGGCCTGAGACCAAATTCACAGCACAATGAACGAGTAAATACAGGCTGAGAAACCCTGAGCAACCTGACAGCGGGTGGTCTGAGACAGGTACCTTAAGAGGTCCGTGCTTATGACCTCACCCATACTTAAGAAAGAGGTCCTCTAGAAGGGTTGGGTCCCTGACTTGGGTCCAGACGTAACGTCCACCTAAGAAATGGTAGACTCGGTGGCCCAAATCCACAATTCATACCAATTATATCATGAAGTCTCTGGCACAACCCGGGACTGTCCTACCCGACCGGAGCAAACATTGTACAAGGATACCCTTTTCGAAGGAGGAGCCTTACCTTGAAACCCATTCAACCCCCAAAGAACTGATTATGCGATGTCGTCTAAACACACACGGTACACCCTCGTAAGAGTAATGAACATCAGTGTCGCGATAGATAGTGTTTTCATTCAACAGAAAGATCTACGGTTTGCGGTTTCTACTTGCACGGGTGTGGCGAGGGATGGATCTTTTACAAGACCTCTCGACACGAGTCGGGGACGTCAACAAGACTCAAGAGGTAGGGCTGACTAAGCTGGGTAACAGTCAATCGTGGCCAAACCCCCTCGGGAGTAACGAGTCGAACAAACAGGAACGGACGAACCCAAAGATCACTGGACGACTTCCTCCTGCTATCGGGGAGCTGGACGTCCTTGTCGGGACACCCGTCGATTAGTGTCCTTCTCGTCGGTCAACCTCAAGTCACCAGTGAATTCACCTCGTCGGTGGAACGTCGGACCGGTCCACCCCTACCCACGACGCTCTCGACCACGACCGAACCGCCAAAGACGGGAACAGGGTGAACTCGAGACTCGAACACCGGTGCCGTCGAAGACCCGTCGTCTGAAATCCGGGTTAGAAGAAAGACTGCAAAGGAGGAGGAGGAGACTGAGGGAGCGACTTTGACCTCCTCAGCCCTCCATCATCAAAAAGGTGAAAGTCTCCTTCCACGTCACCCTTCTCCGTGAACAGAACAAGTCGTGGAAGGTCACATCTCGACCCTGGTCTATCTTGGGTCTTCCGGACAAAGGCTCGAAGTACTTCTGTAAACTTCCTTTGACGTACCCTTCCCGTCTCTGCGCCCGAATTTAGACGTGGGTCCATCTTTCCGACAACGTATTTGCGACTCTCCCCCAACCAAAACAAAATTCTAGAGCACGAAGGAAAAGTGAAACACAACCGTTTTCGGGGTCCTCTTCTACCCCCTAAGACCCTCCTCTACTAATACGACCACCACTCAGTCGACTCGAGGGGTCGACGGCAAAAGGCAAGGAGACGAGAAGACCTCGTCCTCCGTCAAACTCCTCCCCACCCTCCGTCCCACCCCTGCGACTGAAAATGTGTCTTTACTCCGTCCGCACACACCTACTAGAGATCCCGGCTGAGTCAAATAACCAAGTTCCTCCCTTATGACTTCGTCTCGAGAGTCACACCGTTCGTGGTTCCTTGACAGAGGACTTCAGAGACAGTACAGGGGTTTAGTCACCGAGAACCTCACCGGAGCCGACGGAATGTAACAGTGTCGTCCTGTGGTACCAAAACTGTCGTCCCGTCACCTCCCTAACTTGCACCTCTCCGTCTCTCTCGGCACACTTCGCCCTCCCGGACCCCCAACACCCCGTCGTCCTTCAAGTTCCTCTCCCTCGGGGGAGACCCTACTGACCCCCAACACCCCGTCGTCCCTCAAGTTCCTCTCCCTCGGGGGAGACCCTACTTTCCTCGGCCCCCACCCTTACCCCCCGTCGACGACGAGCCGAGGCGGACGTAAGGCTCAGGCAGAGGCCGAGAGGAACTACTGGTGGGGCCGGAGCTCGAAGCACTCTCTACCGCGTGGTTCCCGGGACAGAGGGGACCTCTCCTCCGAACAATCACTCTGACTACGAGGTGCCCACAGTGGGTGGAAACCCCGTGGGTCAGACACCGGGTGACGGACGACCCTACAACAGACGTCTCATGTGACTACGCCCAATGACCACATCTAGGGTCTTTGACAGTCCTTCCACGGGGTCGTACAAAAGAATGAATAAGTAAGCATGCGTAAATAAGTGAGTAATGGAATGACGTATGAACGCGAGACACGATATCCGCAACAACACCTGGTACTTAGTCTGTCTGGTTCCGGAAGGGACATGCCACATCAGATCACTCTTCCTGCCTGTCATTGGTCAGTTGAAGTTTCCCGTCATTTGCGGGACTTTCTCCCCTCTCCCTAGAACGTCGGTCTTCGAAACTAGAAGGAAGGAGACGGGAACGAATAGAGGAACTCCCTCCTGCCCTCGTTGAAATCCCTAGTATTTCGCCATGGCGAAAATAAGACACATTAAAGGTGTTCATAATATTTCGTCCCCTCGATCCACGCGAGGGACAATCCGTGAGTCCCGTGTGTTCCCACTGGAGACTGAAGAGTCTCGTGTTTCTCGCCCCAATTCCGCATCTTCGGGTTTCAGTCTTCTCGACTCACCCGTGTCTGTCCCGCAACACTCTCTCTCCCTCTCCAGTGAGAGTCGATTCTTCCACAGACCTATTGACAAACTTATTTCCCTAAACCCTATTTGTTCCCTATTCTCCCAATGAATCTACCTGGTGAATTTTCTTCCGCAGTGCACTCTCGGTCTCGGAAAGTCACACACATAGACATCGAGAGGCGTGGTGGTAAGACTAGGCAAGGTTAGGCAAGGGATGTATCGTTGGTCCCACCATCTCGACCCCAGGATGGCGTCCAGACAGACTGAGGCCTCCCTGTGGGGCGTGGTGAAAATGTCGGTCTGTCGTACGAGTTCTGTTTGACGACCCGTTTCTTTTCCGTGAATCCCGACGGTCCCGTGGAACCGATGGGACCGAGAAGAGGTAGTCGAGGGGTGCTAGGATACAGTCCTCTCGGTCTGGAAAGACGACGTCTGACGGAAGACGGAGGGGGTCTCGGGACCCGACGACCGTCCGACCGAGAGGACACTATACCTCCTTGATCGACCAGAGGTACCAATGTCATTGGGTGACCATGCCCTCCTCGGCTTACCTCGCGCTCCGACCGTCACACGCGAGGGGGGTCGGGCACCGTGGCACACCGTGACTATTCAACCGACAGAGAACCCGGAGAAGCCTTTCCTTCCCCAATTCCGCGACTGTTCCTGCCCTTCTCGCCCGTGTGGAAGGAGGAGACCCGACGAGACTCCCGTCTCCGCACCGACGGAAGAGTAAGTGGGTGAAGAGGACCGTCCTCACCAAAATACAATCCTTCCTCCCAGGAAAAACAGACTGTCGGACCGGCGCCATCCTTAAATTGAAAAGGAGTAAGATCTTCCTTATGGTCGAAACGGCGTGAACATTAGTTCAAGAATCTCTAATCTCGAGAAGAGTCTCGAGTCTCTTGGGGACATCTACCCTTTGTTTTCAAGGACGGACTTTCACTTCGCTCTAGTGTCTTTTGTACCGCCTGTGGAACGACGAGTGGTCCGAGGTACCGGTTGTGACCGCACCTGAAAGAATAGAGGAGAAGTGTGATTAGGACACTTCACCCTCGTCGATCTTAGGAGTACAGATCTCCAGACCGCCGAGGCTCACAAGAGCGACCACCACCAGACTCGACCATTCCTCGTTTCGTCCCGAGGGTCGCCCGGGCCGCGGGGGGCTCGAGACGGCACGGCAGGTGCCCGCGTAGCACTCAGAGTACATGTCAGGGGCAGGAGAGTCAGAGAACCTCCGTCTTCGGTTTAGAGAGACCTGAAACATTTGCCCGAGGTCGCCACCCGCGAGTAACTTCCACACGAGTTGTCCGTTGTCATCAACCTCTGACTCTGTCTCTGGTCCGGGGTCCGCTCGCCTACGGGTCCCTACTTCACCATCCCTTTGAAGATTTCGAGACCAACGAGGCATCTTACTTAGGCGGTACAAACTTCTCCTCGGGTCGTAAAGTTCACTGAGTCTTCTGTCCTCTAAACTCCCCACGAGGACCGTGCGACCGAAGACACGTACTTCCCCACACTCGACCTCCCACCGAGTCGAGCCGCGAGTGACACCAGTCAAGAACGGGTGGTCTGAAGGTCCGTCTGCGACCGAGACGGCACCGACGGCCCTCCACGTACCTGGGGAACGCGCCGGACCCGACGTCACGGGCAGAGGGTGGGAACCCCACTCTGAACGTCGAGTCTGTCGGTCTGCTGTCGGTCGGCGGAAGGAAAACCGAAGCGGAACCAGCGTCCGAGACGACCGGAGGAAACAACCCCTCTGTAGATGGGACCGAGCCTCTTCCCTCACCAAAGTATGTTTGGGTGGAGGGGAGACGTCACCTCACAATCCCCTAACGTCCCCAAGGAGTCCGCCTCCCAGCGTCAAGTACCACCCCCACGCAGGTCGGGGAGGTGGGCAGGCACGAACGGTCGGAAGGGTCTCGAGAGGATGGGTCGTGCGAGGCGACCGAATAACTGAGAACCGTCAACTCTCCCTGTCAACGAATCCGACTTTCCCACGTCTCTTCCGAGAACCCACGGCACTTCCTCCTTCCCACTTTCTTGAGCACGAAACGGGGTACCGCACAGTCGAGTCAGGAGGGCAGAGAGGGTGCGCAGAGACTCCAGTCACGAGCCATGGAGGAGTCAAATGTTTTGACAGTGACGGAGGGTGTTTACGTCAGTTCCTTTGCTAGGGACGCAGTGTAGCGTCTTGGGACCTCCGATCTTTTACTTCGACAAACTGGGGTGAGACCGTAGACTCGCCTCCCCGTCCGGACTGTCGGGTCCCAGACCTTATTTCGGATTAGAGAAGGTGACTCAACTCACGGGTGAAACTTCCTCACTCTCCTCCCCCACGACACTTTGTCAGGGGTCGGGGGTTTGACCGGAATTGGTCTGTAACCGCGAGGACGACAGGGTTCGTGGAAAGGACTTAGAAGCATAGAGAGGGAGGAGAATCAGACACTTGTTTCTTGGTCTCTGAAGACGACGAAACCCCTTTTTATTCTCGTCTAATCAGAAGTCCTTCCCAACTTCCCTTCGACTATTTACGTCGGCACTCCTTGTCGTCTCACGACCTCACCCGTGCTTTCGTGACCCGGGGTCCGGGTCGAGACGTGACCGTCCGACCGGAACCCGTTCAGAGAATTGAAGACACGAATTTAAAGAGTATACATTTTACTTGTACGATCCAAATACCACACCTCTTGTGTCCTACATGCACGGTCGTCTGCCATCATGGTCCCTACAGCTTAGACAACTGGTCCCGATACGTCTTCCACTTGTGCCTCATCGCGGCAGACGGTACACAGACACGGTCCACGACACTCCCGTGGCCCTCGAGACGGGAAGGGACCTCCTCAAATACCGGAGGACCGTACTCGCGAAATCTTTCTCAACGGATTACCCTTTCTACGACCGGATCTCATCACCTTACTTACGTTTCATCTAGACCGTCGGTCTCCTTTTCAGTCGTGGCCTTGGGTCTTGTGCCGTTCCTCCCGAGTCGTCCGCGGACCTGGCGACCCCGAACCGGTCTCCTTCCACACTCCTTACCGACGGGGACGACGCGGGCCCGGACCCCCTCGGACCTCTGCCAGAAGGTCTTAGCCCCGACCTTCCTTAATCTCTTTGCAAACCAAACATGGGTTGGAAACCCGTTCTAAATTCTACTTTGTAGAGTAACAGATAGTCACTACTTCGACGAAGTAGATCTTAGGTATCTGGATTCCCCGAAGGATCCCAAGGACTTAGAGGACAATGCTACAGGTATAGCGAGGTATGTTCACCTCACACGTAAAAAGATTCCCACTTACGACGTAAGACACTTCATCCTGTAGGTAGACGGTGACAACCTGTCGACCAGGACGGGGGGGGGTGGGGGTGGGAACCAGGACTACCGCCCAAACGGCGGCGAGAGACCCCGTCGGACAGACTAAGTGTGCCTCCGGGGGGGAGACGAGCGTCTACACTCGGGGATGGGTCCAGAGTGGACGACGTCCACGTGATTACCGAAATACTGTCGGACCCGACCTCATTCAGAGGAGGAGTGGGAGAGGGTCGACAATGGGTCGTCTCGTGGAACCCCTCCCACCCCGTCGGGTGAAGGCCCCTCCCCCTCCCTCCTCCTTCACCTAGATTTGGGCGGAGAAAGAGAGAGACAGAGGGAGGGAAGGGCAAGGGGAGCCCGGGGAAAGGAGGGTGGACCGAGGACCCATCACAGGCTCCTGACGCACCCGAAGGACCGGTGGTCCGGGGTCGGACGTGCTTCGGTGCCCTGAGACAGGGGCAGGGAGAGGAACGGTTCGGGCCCGAAAGAGACGATCACCACCAAAGCCAACGCTGTGTCAGGCCCAAGGGTCTCGGCGAGCCGGACCGACGACGCGAGAAAAAGTAACTCCTCCACCACCTTCCACAGCGGACGAAGTCGACTCATTCCCACCGACCGCCGCGGTCGTCGGGGGCGGGACCCGGACCGAGAAGGGCCGGAGACATGAAACGGGAGCGACGGACTGTCCAAGACGAGACCCGAGACGACTTACCTTCAGCGACCATCAGGAACAGGGAAAGAGGTCGGCCCATACAACGGGGGACAAAAACAAAACCAAAAAACGACACCTTAACGGGGGAGGAGAAAGTAGGGAGGGTGGGGTGTGTGTCCTGGAAACTCCTCAACGATTTACCTCGGCCCGTGATTGATCGCGTTCCGTGGAAGGACCCTTCTCCGTGCCCGATTCTTTGCTTCTCCCCCTTAGGGGTCCCTTCTCAGCTGGGAGTCCACCTCAGTCGTCCGGACCGGTCTCACTTTCCTCGCTTGCTCTGTCCGGCTCCGGGGCCCACCCGCGTGCTCACGGTGCCACTCCCCTCTGCCACGCCCCTGCCGGGGGCCCCGGTCACGGGTTCCCCGCCCAAAGGAGGCAAGGCGTCCCGGGTCCGCGTGAGCCGGAGACCGGGTCCTCGCGGACAGCGGGAAGGGTCGAACCGGGGAAGGGCCGGGACCCCTTCAGAGCCCTGTGAGCTCCGGTCGGGACTCACGTTCCGGGGTTTCGCACTCCAAAAGAGCCCTCCTTGACGACCAGTCTCGGAGGTCGCAATCCCTTCCCCGGGACGGATGGACTCAGTCGCGGCCCGGCGAGTCCCACCTCCGACAGAAGGCCCGCTCAGACCGTTGTGCGGATCCGGCCCAAGACTCTAGGGTCCAACTTCCCGGGTGACCTATCTTCTGAAACAAAAAGAAGTAGAAGTACGGGACTTAAGACGGGAGAAGAGCTTACTCCTGGGGTTTCGACGAATCCGGGTTGAAGAGTCAGTCCGGACGATTCATTGGACGCACAAAACGATAAACCAAGGTTTAGGATGGTGGGTCCCACTGGGGAGCAAGAAAGACTTTCGACGGACTCCCGGTACCACAGGTGAAAGTCGCCTGAAGACTCTGGAAACCCCGGACGGGTAAGACACCACACCCGGTCTCGAACGTCCTACAGCACAAGGCACAGACACGTGTTCCTCCTACCTCCACCCCCCGTCTCGTACCAAGACCGGTCTAGGACAAATCAACCGGGTCTTCCTGTCGGTCAGCAGTCGGAGGGTGGAACAACCACTCTAGACACAGGTCCAATGTACCCGGATCAGTCTCGGCACCTTCCCCGGGACAGAGGTACCAGCGTGGACGTGGGGACGGAGACGAAGTCGGAGGCTTCTTCGGTGGCCCGCGTCCCGGGACCAGGTTCCTTGCAAAGGATGACTCCTGAAAAGAGAAGAGGGGGGGACGTGGGAGAGGAGTGAGACAGGGAGTAGGAACGACACCCTTGACACAGAGTTGTACCTTCTCCCTCTCCCCACTCTCTTCCTGACACAGGAACCGTAGGCTCTCAACTCACCAAAACAGTCTTTCCCCTTGCACACCGAACATCTCGTCCCCTTAGTTTCTTGTGCGGGGTCGCAAAAGACGAACAAACCCTGGGTCTGTCCGCCTTGGAAGAGAAACTCACAGGACCTCTGGAGCGAACCTTGATTGGGAAACGTCGACGGGACCGCTCAGGGGAGGACACTTCCGTTTCACCGACTACGGGTCGACCCTGGAGAGGGGTCGTCCCTGTAGAGGGGTCACCCCCCTGGGATGTAGAGAACCGGAGGTAGACTCGACGTCGACCTAGTCCTCCTGAACTGAATCTACACTTTCAGAACAACTGGCACTCTGAAGACCGAGACGTCTGTCCGACACATCGTAAACTTCACTTCACCTTTAGCGAGTTAACACAGACTGAGAGACGCTGGGGTACCTGGCATCGGAAGGTCCGAGGAGACAGGTACCTTAAGAGGTCCGGTCTTATGACCTCACCCAGTGGGTCGACAAGGAAAGAGGTCCCCTAGAAGGGTTGGGTCCTTAACTTGGGTGTAGAGAGAGTAAAGTCCGCCTAAGAAATGACAGACTCGATGGTCCCCTTGGTTTTTATTACCATTAGCACCACCAAGAAATAATTCGTAACCGATTCCGTAAAATGGACAAAAAGCCTTCCTGACTACGATTTCGACTTTGAGGTCATGAAACCGGTGGAGTACGCTTCTCAACTGAGTAACCTTTTCTGAGACTACGACCCTCCCTAACCCCCGTCCTCCTCTTCCCCTGCTGTCTCCTACTCTACCGACCTACCGTAGTGACTGAGCTACCTGCACTCAGACCCACTTGAGGCCCTCAACCACTACCTGTCCCTCCGGACCGCACGACGATAAGTACCCCAGCGTTTCTCAGCCTGTGCTGACTCGCTGACTTGACTGACTTGACTTCCGTAAAATGTACAAAAGACAGTGAATTACTTACACTTTATCCTGACAAAATAGTGGTGAAATGTCTATTCTTTGATTACGAGCATTTGCCCCCGTCGGACTGGATCTGGGAACCGGACACCCTGCCTCGAGGAGCCGTGGGTGATCTGGTAGATGACCATGGACGTGCACCCTCGTAGGGTACAGCCAGTAGAAAATCCTAAAGAAGGACGGAACATCATTACAGTAGAGGGAGAATTCCTGCAACAACTACTATCATTTCAATTGCACACTCATTCTCCGTCTAAACCCTGGACCTGGGACCACCAGACAGAGAGGAGGACATGAGAATCAGTGCGGAGAGACAGGGTCACACCTCCCGCAAACAACGGTAAGACACTTCTATCACACGGCGACTCGGACCCTCACTCCTCACCCCTCTCCCACGACCGGTCGACACGGTGCGTCTCGTCGGGGTCCCGACTCTTCGTACCTCCGTCTCCCCGGCTCGAGTCCTACCCGTCAACCTGCGGGTCTAATCGAAGTCCCTCGCTTCCTGGGTCTGGGAGTCCAGCTGTGATTTACGAGTAAGGTTTGAGACTCCTGAACCACTGACGGTCTGAGGACGACGGAAACCGAGTATAGGAGTCTTTTATCCCCGCGCTGGTCTTTGAATCCTCCACTTAATCTCCAACGGTTCCTTTGAAAAGGTGGGTAGAAGGAGAGAGCCTTCACCCCCGTCTCCCTCCCAAAAGGAACAAGCACCGGGGAATCCCGACTTTTCGTCGACCGACCCCTTCGTACGAGGAACGGCTCCTTGGGACCTGTCAAGGAACCCACCATTGTTCAGTAAAGAAACACCAAAAACTCCCAAAGTGGCTCTCGGTCTTTCCTGACACTTTCTTTCTTGAAACTCCGTGCGAAGAAACCAGGGGGACGAACGAAGGTCTGACATAGGAGCTTCGAAGGTCCCGTCGAGACCTGCCGAGACCCTGTCCCGAGACCGACGGGAACTGGGCGCACCGCGACCTCACCACCGTGGCCCAAGAGACTTCTCCGTCTAGTCCCGAGAACTGGTCGCAATCTGGTCTGAGAGTTGTCAAACTAACTCTACATTGAGTGTAGGGTATGTCAAGTGGGAAATTTCACATGCGAATTCCCCTAAACTCATTTAAGTACCTCGACACATAGGTAGTGGTGTCAGTCGTAAAATAAATCTTAAAAAAAGTAATGGCGTCTTTCTTTGGAGTCGGGTATCGACAGTAGGGATTCCGGGGAGGGGAATCCCTTCCGGGGAGGGGAATCCCCTCAGGGGAGTCGGGATCTGAGTAGAGAAAAAAGACAGAAAGACCTAAACGGATGAGGTCTCATCCGTAAAGTATATTTCGCTTAACGTGTCGGACGTCGGGGAGCACCGGTCGGAACGAGTGAATCGTATTGCAAGAGCTCCAAGTAGGGACCCCATCGTATACAGCCACGAGGAGGAAGAAAGAAACTGACGGGTACTTATAAGGTGACACACCTATAAAGTGTCAAACATGCAGGTAAACAGTCAACTCCCCGTAAACGCAACAAAGGTGACAAACCGTCAACACTTACACCCTATAATACTTGCAGGTACCCACATGTTCAACAAGAACCCACACGTCGATCCTCACCTAGTGAACCTTGAGATGTAAATCGGGAGACTCCTGGCATGTCCACAAGTATGTCTACCTACAAAAGTAGACCTGCCACGGAAAAAACACAATACACATACACGGACAACCACGGTTAACAACAGTAAAGACGAAGGCGTGTGGGAATAAACTCGATCCCCTATAGATTCCTCCCGGAACGAGTCTATTAGTAAGGTACAAAAGTAACGTGTTTACAAGTAACTCGTAGATGGTATTAGGTCAGATGGATCCACGACCCAACATAGTCACTTATTTACTATGCACGGGCGGGAGTACTCGAAGGTAAGAATGTTCTATCTGTTGTTTAGTTGTGTTTCAACATGCGTCATTTCTGCTTACATTTCGGGACCCACGGCTCACGGAACGTCATTAAAACTGGTGCAACGGGGAAGCTCACAAGTCAGACCCGGACTAATTTCACACTCGTCCGGTGTCCCTCCCGTCATCCGCCGCGAGGGGATGTGCTCCTCCTCCTTGACAACCCGACAAGTGCCCCCTGCATCAGGTCTCTCACCTCGGCCCCTACCCTACCGAGCACCATCCTACAGCCGTGACCTGGGGCCCGACACGAGCAAACCTCACCTCGCCCCGAGCGAGAGGGAGAGGAGAATGAGGGGACGGAATACTGAACGAGAGACGTACGGAGGGACGGGGGGATGGGGTCGGAGAATTGTTAAAAAACGTCTCTCGATTCCCGGTCCCATACCCCTCGACTTCCCACCGTGTGAAGTTCCACACGCACAAAGATGGGCCGTCGGGGGGAACCCTGTGGAACTGTTCGGGTCGTCATTCAGGTTGTACGACGCCCCGGCGTTGAGTCGGTGGAGACGACTGCTCGTCGGGGTATAGCCGTTGATGGCCGAGGAGTTCTGGTAGCCGTTCCCATTGAAGCGGTTCCACTTCGACCGAGCCGTATAGGACTGACCCTTTCTCCACTCGCGGCCTGGACCCCTGTGCCGTCGTAGAGGGTGACAACTATGGGGTCGTCATCGCCATCCCGATGAGGGGTTCCGTCGGAAGACAAATAGTCCGTCTTTGCTCTAGACTTTTCTCTCCGTACGAGTCTCCCTATCCGATGCTTCTACCGCCTTTATACCTCCCTCTTCGTCTAAGCTTAGGACTGGAATCGCACCGGTCTCTCTATTAGCACCCGAAAGAACAGAGAACACGTCCACCGACATTTCTAGTAACTGTTCTGAGTCGACTTAAGGAGGTCAGAGGTCTTTCATTCGAGTGTCACGTGGGACAGGGAGCGATTCGGAAACAGTCCCCGGCGAGTAGACGACTAGGGTAAACCTGGAGGAGGACGTGGGGACCCGAAGGGTCCACCGTGCCACATCCTTTAAGCCTAAGTCAGAGACCCAGCCCTTCTAGGGGACCCCTTCCTTTACCGTTGGGTGAGGTCGTAAGAACGGACCCTTTACGGTCCTGTCTCCTCGGACCGTCCGACACCAGACACCCTAGGGGCTCAGTCTGTAATAACTCGTGTGCGCCCGCGCGCCTCGGGACCAAGTCTCAGAGGTCAATAAAACAACGGGGGCGGGAGGCAGAGGTACCGAGACGAGAGAAGTCCCAAAACATCCTAGGAGACACGACTGAAGACGAACCCGAAGGACCGGAGTCTGTGACCGAGCTGTCTTCAGAAAGACGAAGAAGGGTCGGGGAGTCGGATGGACAGACTGGATGGAGGACGTAGAACAATAAAAGACCGAACACTGGTCGGACATACGTGTTTGCGCACATATGTCGATAATGAGCTTTGTATTCGTCAACGAAATTGTAGACCTTACTACGTCCCCTCACCGAGATTCTTCATGTCCCTATTCTCCTCCGTCTCTTGGACGGGGACCTAAGACCCGGTCGAGGTAAAGTCTCTTACCCCTACCTCCCGACCCCAAAGATCTTTGACTTGAGGTCAAAGTTCGGAGACTATTATGTACGTCTAATTCCTGTCCATGAGGGTCAAAAGGAAGAGTGAAAATCCGAGGAGGACTGATTGTCAACCGTTTCATTAAACGTACATCAGAAACGTCCCACTCTGAAAACGAAGGGAACTGCATGTCACCTTTGACTTCAGAAAGATCGACCAGTTCCTTGGGAGGTCCACCGTGGTGTATACATCCTCACTCCTTTCTTCCGAAAGTAAACGTCTCCTCCCTGTCGAATGGTCACTGACAGCCACGTCTCGGTCTTTGTCGGGAGGGGGGGGGGCGGACCCGAGTCCGTCAAATCTCCTTCCTTCTTCAGAGGGTAGCCCGAGGGTCTTTCGTCGGGGAAAAGTCGAGTCAGTCTAGACGAGTAAGAGGTCTACTGGGACCGAGTCTAAAAGACTGGAACTAATTGGGTCTAGAAAACTAGAGTACCGTCTAACTCGAAAGAAAAAGTACTCGTGTAACACAATCAACCCAATCCTCTCCCATATTGGAGTACGATTGTCTCGGTTGATGTCGCTCTAACCCTTCGAACCCCGAGCCCCAACCCTCAACAATGACTCTCTCTGTGAGTGTTTTAATCACACCCAACTCCGCGGTACTGTGTGACTGCCGGTTTTGGTTCCACAAAGGATAACAAAAACCATGGGGACCCTAGGGGAGTGCCAAGAAACTCAGTCTCCTTTACACCGACAGTAGTGGTCCCGAAGGGACGACCCTCGAAAGGCCTTCCTTCCCTTTCTCCCGATGAGACCTGTGCAACCGAGTCTGGGGTGTCTCGTCTTCGGTCGGACCACACCCGGTAAGCCAGGAACCTCGTAGAGTCCGACGGTCGCAGCCGAGCCGGCAGGACAGAGGGTGAACAGAGAAGAGGGACGGAGAAGGACTGACCGACCTTCTGTGGTCGTGGTCTGTCTACAGGGAAGATTGGGGGAGGTACCGGTTCCGGTCTGACTGAGACCGGTCTAGAGAGACAAATTTAAACTAGGGTCGTCGTTAGGGATTTGCTGTGTGGAACTTCTTCGACCGGAGAAGTCCCGAGATTGGTTCGAGTCTTTTCAGGTGCGAGAGGATCCTCCCGTGAGACGTCCGGGTCGCTCACGGGAGTCGGGGTAAAGTCACAACGAGGGGTGAGGACGGTGACTCGACCACAGGTCCTGAAGAACGGAGAAGTAGGCGAAATAGAGGACCCGGTCTCTTCTTTCGTTCCTTTTTGGACCCGAGATTGTCCTTTCCCCTCACTTCCAGTCTTAGTCCAAAAGTTCTCAACCTTTTGGACAGAGGGTAAAGGAAAGGTCGAGTCCTTTCGAGACCCTGAAGTAGTTTCCCCTTTTGTTCTATCCAAGTGAAAGAGGGGTATTTTATGTCGGATTTAGTCCAGAGGTATGGAGGGGAGTTTTTTGTTTTTGTTTTTGCGTCTTGTCGGTCAAGGCGGGGAACACGTTCACCCTTCCGGATCTTCAATGGTTTTGGGGTGGGGGTTAAAAGACCGGGGGCGTCTCCCCTACCCCAAGTAAAGACAGTAAAAAGAAATACCTTTACATACCAAACCTCAGGGACTAAAACAAAGTGTTTCTCTCGCACTCACACACATCCACCTAAACTAATTTTAACCGTAGTCGATATATATCCTCACCGAAGAAGACAGTGGTGGGACTCCGGGTCCTCTCTTTCCGCGTGGGTGCTCACGGCTCGGGAGACTGAAGACATTCAGTCTTCTGTCATCCCAGGGGGAAGTCTCGAGGGATGGGAAAGTGTGTCTGGTGTGACCTCAGACGAAACAGACACTTGACATCTTCGTCGAGTCCAAGATTTATAAGTACAGGTACCCGAGTGTGAGGGAGGAAGCCTCCGTGGGTCGGTTTTGGCAGACGACGACCCCCCGACCTAGACTCATCTGTCGCGGACTCCCGTGTCGACCGAGCAGGCCTACGACGGGGACTCCCACGTCCAGCCCTCTCGGGGCTACCGGAGCACGACTGGGAAGAACGAGAGGAGGGCGGAACCCAGGAAGAGTCGGGGACCCTTGCCCGCACCTTCTCCACCTGACGGTTTGACAAAGAAGTGGGACGGAGAAACGAGAAAGCCTTTTTCGTAGGATCACTACCTAGACAAACCTCCCCTGGACTCCCCTCGTTCGACTCGTCCGTACTGGGGACGACGATAAAATAAAAGGTCGACAAGGCACTTCATTCTTATTACTTCCAAGACTTGGTGGGGTTGTATCCACTCCTGGCAGCAACAAGGAGAGGGGGTGGCGCGCTGAGGTCAAGGGTGTACATCAGGAGGAGACGTCAGGAGGAAGGCCTCCGCGCCACGGTCGGCCTCAGGCCTCAGAAGGTCCTGCGGAGACCCCTCCGGGCCGAGTCAGGCCGAGACGGGGACCTCGAGTCCCGACAGGAATCGCCACACCGACGGTGCTCCCCTCGAACAGGAGCCCTCTCGTCCTTACTCTCCCCTCCTTTGCAAACAAGACTCCTACGGGGACACGTACAGCCCCGAACTGGACACTGGGGGACGACGACGAGACTGAGTCTCGAACCGGGAACGAGAACGTCAATTCAATAAGCTTCACTAGCTCTGACTCTTTTGCGAGATGGACCAGTACCTCATGCGGTCACCTCCATCCATACCTTAACGGAGACCGAGGACACAGGGACGGAAGGGGTCGAGGTCGGTCGAGACTACATCTGGGGTGAGGACAGTGAACGTCCTCTCCACAAACTAATGGATCACCGAGTACCGTCCTACTTTCTTTTTCTCCGAGCTCGGTTTAAGGCGGTCCACCCACACTGAGGGAGGGACCCGACACCCGGGTTGGAGAGGAGCCCCCCAACCGTACGTCCCTCATCGACGGTAGAGAGTCGTCGGAGCCTCCCAGCAAACCCGGGACGAATAGTCGCACCGTCCGACCTTCGGCCAGCGGCCCACCGTCGAGGCGGTCGGGCACGCCGGCGGAGGCCCGACTGGGGAGAAGGAAGGAAAGTCTATCACAGACGACACGTCATGACGGTGGTCTTCAAGTAACAGGTGTCTCTGGACTTCCATTCCGTGCGAGAGCGGAGGGCACAGACTCAGTCCCGACCCGGCAAGTGGAGACACCTGTCACCGTCTTGGCACTGTGGGCCTACAAGTCCCTTCGAGATCGGACATTAAAAAAACCTCTACTACTCCTTCGGGGATCCCGACGAAGACTGTGTCCGGACACACTGACCTGAACCCGAAGGTAAGGGCGGTCGCTCATCTCTCGGAGACGGTAAGGTGGAGAAGGCCACGACGGTCCGCACCGTCGGTCGGCTCCTTCGTCCCAACTGACAGGGTACCGACGTAGTGTCGACGAAACGTCTACACTCGTGAGGGTAGAGACAGGGAGTCTACAATCACACACCCTCTGATGGAGACCCAGAAGGGCCGGGTTCAGGAGCGTCCACTGGTGCTAATTGGGTCCGGACTGTCCCTGCGAAAGGTGTCGAGTGTCGGGAGTCGGAAGTCTAGGGTCGGAAGTATGTCGACAGACACACTCCTCGCCCGAAACGGTGGGAGGAGGTTGGGTCGGGTCTCAGAAGTGTGTAGAACCTCCGGCGGGACCTCAACCACCCTTGTCATGATTCTAACTTCTACTGAAGGACAAAAAAAGGAAGGCAAGGGGAGTCGAGGAAGGACAGACCACGGAACCACACCAGGTGAACCAAGGGACTGTAAAAGGAAGAATGGAGGGTCCGTCTTTTGGACGAGAACCTACGACTATACTTGTAGTTCTAGCGTCTGAAGCCGAAGTCGTTACTTAAGTGGAAACCCTTGTTCGATCTATGGAAGACACCGTCAGGAGGAATACGACGGGGTCTCGAGAAGGTCCCGTTTTTCATGCTACCTGGGCTCCACCTACATACCTCGGACCCTCAATAGGACATGTGTGACCAGTCGCCTAGGGACGGAAAACTACCTGTCTTGGAGTTCCACCTCACTTCACGTCCGAATCTAGTAAACTTAAGAGTAAAGAAGAGAACCGGCGACCAGAACAGGGGCTGGAGAGTGGAAGTGACGAAAAGGTGTAAAAAGGACTCGGTCTCGAAGTTTCCCGAATGTCTTCCATCGTCGACAATTTTCCGTGATATATGGGTCGTAGTATTAGAGTCGAGAAGAGAACTCTCGACCCTATTTAACATACAAACAAGTGGAGAGGTTCCGTGAGTCCTAACGTTCGGAGGCCGAGGACTTCGGGCTCCCGCACCCCACAGACTGTCGTGGCGGAGAGATCACTCCCCGGAACAGGGTCCGGGAGACGGAGAAAAGTATAAAGCAAAGATAGACGGACCTGTCAGTCTGAGAGTCCTCGGACCTACAATCCAAAGAATTTGGGAACAGGAACCCACTAAATTTAAAGGGAGGATGTCCTCGACGCCCTCGCCCATGACTCCCCCTTTATGGCATAAGGCAAGATGTACAGGTGTCTGACACTTTTGGACGAGTTCTTTAAAGAGTAAGAGTTAGGGTCGTTCTCTCCGTGAAATCTCCACTCGTCGGACTCTGGCAGACCGGTCCAGGACCCAGGGTTCCTTTGGAGGTCCGACTCAAGAGGGGGAGACGGGAAGAGGAAGGGAAACGAGGGGTCGTTTAGTACTTTCTAGCCACCTACTTACACCCAGTGCTTCTACTACTTAATTTCGGAATACACCTCGGTGAGGGACTGATGTTCCTGGGGGCTGCCTGTCCACTCCGACACGACCCGTCACTCCAACTCCGACGGACCCTGAGTCCTGGACGGAATTAACACACGGGAGGGCACGTCTCAACTACCACAGGTACCCAATGTGCGCCCTTCTCTAGGTCCTGAGTGACCACCCGGTCTCCATGTTGCTCCACTACCGGTGGATAGACGAGGATCCGATGTTCTCGAGGCTCCACGCACGGGGGCGAGGTAGGGGTACACACGACAGGAGACAGTCGTCGTCGGGGAACGAAGATCACCGATAACTCCCGTCTGGAGTAGAGGCTCATCGACACACCGACATGAGAGATGACTGACTAAAATTCGGGGTGGAGACCCCCCCGCGATTCCGGGGAGACCGGAAACGAAAGAGACTAGCGGTAGTCACCAAGTTATCCTTTCGACTACCCCAGCCCGGACCCAGACCCAATGGTGTGCCACTCATATAAACCAAGTAAGACACAACCAATCTGTCCCAGAGCCAGGTAGACCCAGTCAAGAAACAACGGGGGTCCGCACAAAGGTATACAAAACACAGACACAGCTCTTCAGAACCCTAAGGACCCACGAAACACAGAAGGTCCTCGGTACTCAGACACAATGAAGACGAGACACGAGTACAGACCCTCACACATAGACCCCCGGATATGTAGGTAGGAAGTGTAGACAGGTAGACCTCCGGAGCACTAACAACGAGACGAACAGACCCAGTGGTACAGACGTGGACTTGGGTACCCAGAGACACCCTCAGCCCAGGACGAATGGTAGACACACAGGGTGAACGTGCGTGCACACCGGAGGGACAGGGGGACCACCACAGTCTGAGGAAAAGAACTAAGAATCGGACGAGTCCTCCATAACCCCCTACAGAGACTCGGACTTACGAAGAAAAACGCACGCGCGCGCACGGACTCACACACACACATATACACAGGCACAGGAAGAGACTCTCGCCCCCAGAAACACCCCTCCAACCACACAGAAACCGACAAACAGTCCCAGACGTAACGATGAACAAAAAGAGACACAAATAGATTTACGTGAAACTAGAACGTCACCCATACAGAGTGCCCTCGGGTCCACCTAAACACAGTCCGTCCTTACACCGCACCTCCACCCGAACAGGTGTTCGTCGAGAAGTAGGGAGGGAGAACACAAAAGCGTCGACCTCCCGCTGTGGTAGTGGAACTTCGGGGCCGGAAGTCGACTAGACTGGTTATCGTCACGGGGAAGGGGGAGGGTGTTCCATGTCGCGTCGCAGAGGCGGTTGGGGTTCGTCGCCGCGAAGTCGCTGGTCCCACTCACGAAGGCTCCCACCGTCCACACCCCGTGTGGGGAGAGGCCACCCAAGACCCCCGAAGCCCACCGTGTCGGCTCAAAGTCAGGACAAGTCGGGAATGATCGTACAGGAACCCGTCCAGTGACGTCATGTGAAGGGAGTGGGACACTTTGCCCCGACGACCGGTGTGCCATCCTTCGTACTTCGCGTGCCACCCACAAGCCACACGGCGGGAGCGGGAATGCGCAAGGGTGGCAGGGAGACCGGGTCGTCGACCGGGACGGTAGGGGTGAAGGTTAAGGATGAGATTCTTCTGAGTCTCGTTGTTGCGTCTTTTGTTCGCCGGACTCCTCCTGGCCCTCAGTCCTGCCTTCCGGTCGTCGTGTCGGTTTCACGGACGGTCGGGGGACGGACCGGACCTCTCCTTCTTCTGGTGGGGGTGCGGGAGGTGCCACTCGGTGCGGGGAGGGGGAGGACCGGTCGGGGCGGGGGAGAGGGTCCGGGGGTGGGACGGAAGAACGACACCCCGGACGGGAGAGGTCCGTCGAGGAAGGAATTGGTCTGGGCCGAAGGAAACCGACGGATGGACTGGAAGGGAGGACCCGGTGAACACGAATGGCATCTTTTGGGACGGGAGGTCTCAGTTTCGTTGTAGGAAAGAGGGGCGGTGCGGGGGGTGGTAACGAGTACCATCTTTCCCCTCTTCCCTCGACCTAAACACTGGTGAAACCAAAAGACACTATATCGAGAAGGGGAAGAAGGGGTGTCTTGTCGCAGGAGAGGTGGTCGTGTTTGGCTTCGTCCTTAAGGGGTGAGGACCTCTCCCGGTCGGAACCGGTCCGGAGGTAGGTCTTACCGTTTCTGTCCACTCGTCCGGACCCGGGACGGACGGCACGGGGGGCCTCGGCGAGGGGGTCGTCACTGCAGACAGTCGTCGTGGGAGGGGAGGGCGAGGGACCTCAGGGCAGGACCGAGACAGGTCAGGTCGGCAGGTGTGCGGTCGTGGAGGGACGAGGGGGGAGGTAGAGGAGGAGGGACACGAGGACACTGGCGAAGAACGCCCCATGGGTCACACTGAGGTACTGGTAGAGTCGGTGGAAGAACGAGGAACTGGCGTCGGTCCCGTACCGTTGACACGACAAGACCCGTAGTCACGGGGTCCCTGGGGCCGAGTCCCTTCTTGGGTCTCTACGGGTGAACTTCCCACGTGTGTGACTCCCATTGAGGTCGGCCCGGACACTCTCGTCTTCGGGGACTGGAACTGGCAGCCACAACTAGAGGACCGAGGAACAGAAGACTCGAATTACTTTTGAGGGGAATCGTCGTGGGACGAGAAAGACTGTTGTCGTGCAGGAACAAGAACCTTAAGGATCCTCTGGTCACGTCGGGCCCCCGTCACCGGAGGACAGCCGAAAGTGCGGGACGGGAGGCGAGGCGTCGGAACGGAGGGACCCGAGACTGAACACGGGGTAACGACGAAGACCCGGACTGTACGTAGGACGGCTCCGAGGGGAGACCGGGAAGGGCGGGGCGGGAACGAAGGATTGGTTCGGAGGACGGGGGCGGGCGGGGATTGGGTCCGGAGAGGCGACGAAAACAGAGGATCGGATTGGTACGGTCCCAGGGCCCGGAGGTGCCGAAGACGAAGGCGGCGCCAGAGACGCCGGGCCGGGGCGGTCGTGGTCTTTAGGTACAGCCGGAGGCACGTGGGGTTGTTCCGGTGACCCGACGGGGGGTGCCTGTCATTGACACTCCACGGCGCCGGGTCCGTTCACACCACCCCGTCGACTGCGTGGCG
Source organism: Capra ibex (assembly GCA_006410555.1). Lineage (NCBI taxonomy): Eukaryota > Metazoa > Chordata > Mammalia > Artiodactyla > Bovidae > Capra > Capra ibex. Next base: position 287,822 of record SJYO01046087.1, read on the forward strand.
ACGGGAGTCGGACGGGGGGAGGCGGGGGGTGTTAAAGAAGGGTGGACCCCCAGGACGAAACAAGAACAGTAGAATCGGCGTTCTTCGCCGACAGACGACGTCGGCCCTCCAGCTCCCTTCGTTTCATCGAATGCCGGGAGAAGAGGAGGTCAAGAGGGAGGGTCTTGTCTGTACGGGCTTCGGCGGGGCTCCGAGGTCTTCCTTCGGAAAAACAAGACTCGGAAGGACCTGAAGGGATCCTGGGCCCCTGTCAGTCGTAGTGTCCCTGAGTCGGGAACTCCCAACCAGTCGTAACAGGGGACCTCCAAGGTCAGACGGCTCGAGGGTCCCTCGACGAGGAGAGGTCGGACATGACGAGAGGTGTGTGCTTAGGAAGGGACGGAGGGAGGGAGGGGCTTTGGTAGAGGAGGGGTGAGGGGGAATGACCGCAGGAGTCACCAGTGTAGGGAAGGAAGACACAGGAGACACCACCGACGGAGGGAGACGGGATCGAAGGGGAAGGGAAAAGGGTGGGGTCCCGCGAGGTCGGTGACCGCCCCGACGGCGGAACACGGGACTACGTAAAGGGGGTGGGGGTGGAGAAAAGGGTGTCGTGTCGGGGGGTCGCACAGGGACAGCGGAGGGGGAGGCGGGTGTTGTAGTCGTCGTCACCACCTCGGGGTCTGGCTTGATTAAAGGGGGCCCCACACAGGTCAGCTTCGTGGAAGGTGCGACCTGTCGAGGCCGTCCACGCCCTGGTCGTCTTAAACGGGATGCCACAGTGGGGTCGGAGAGGGAGACCGTTGTCGGTCCCGGCCGCCCCCCGGAGCCCCTCGTAGAAGTCGTTTAAGTGGAGGTTCAAACATGCGTCCACTCATCCCCCGGATCCCGTCGTCTCTCCCACTCCGGTCCGGGACGTGGACGGACCCCCTCCCCTACTCTTGTGGACCCCAATCTCGACCCTCATCCAGGGATCCCCCAATCTTCGTCGGAGTCCTTCGGATTCTTTCACTCAGAACAACCGTGGACTCCGCGAGTCTGGACAGGTAGGGAGAGTCCGGAAGGGTCGAGGAGTATGTGTGGGGAACAAGAGACCGGGTTCGTCTACCGGCTACGGCGGAGGAGAGATCCTCTCACACTTGAGTCTACGATTTTATTTTCGGGGGGAGAAGAGAGGACCCAAGGGTACCTTTGAATATAAACCACTGCGTCGACGTTTCAGTACTCCGGACTCGGTCCGACCCGGCCGTTCCTCTCAAAGAGGACCAGAGAACAGAGGGGGGCAAACTGGAGGAACGAGGGGTGGGTCAACCAAAACAGACAGCGTCGGTATAAGCAGACGACCCGACCTGCCCCACCCCACCCCCACCTCGTCACACGGTCCTACTTCCGGTGCTAAATTCACTGACGACCCCCGGGTCCCACCGAGGGTGCGTCGGACGACGTGAGACTCCGAAAGGTCACACCCTTGGTCCCACCTCTAGGAGAAGTACTCCAAAGAGTGAGGACCGGGGACTACTGGGTATCTTCGTCGCAAGGAGGAACTCCACGTAGGTCGTCGGCCGGAGCGCCCCACGAGGGACAGAGGTAGAGGGACGAAGGAGTCGGTAGAATCGCTTCGAGTCCTATGTCGTTCGTCCTCCGAACCTCTCTCACCCAAACGGACGGGAAGGAGGCATGAAACAAGGTGAGTCGATCGCGTCGGTCCGACCCGGGGAAAGGTGGAGCCGTATGTCGACACCCCGACGTCCCACCCCGTACTCGTCTACCCCCACAGACCCTGAGATCAGAGCGACTCGCCGAGAAGTCTTTCACCCCCACTGGGAACTTGGACATTTCGGGTGAGGGGTGGACGAATAGGTGTATGGCAGAACAACCAAAAAAAAAAATAAAGAAAAAAATAAAACAGAAAAAAACAAACAAAAAAATCTTTAGACAGAAAGTCCAAACGGTCTTCCATCCGCAACTCGGGCGACACACACACACAGACACAGGACGGAGGTAGTGATTGCGCGGAGAAACCGAGAACGCGGGAAGAGGTAGACGATTGGTACAGGCACATCGTGAGAGAGACGGTAGAATTTCCCTTCTGCTGCCGGAGACTGTCCCACCGGGTGCTCCGGTGCAAACGGGTGACTCCCGTTTACCGAGACTTTTGTTACCCGGGCAGGGGGTCACTCCCCCTGGAAGAGTCCCTTAAGAGGGAAATTCTAACAGAGGAGGGGGACCGGGGGATGGGGCCCAAAACCAGTGTTTAACACTACCCGAGGAGAAGGCCGGCAAAGGGCACAGACACGTACGCGAGACTTCTTCGAGGTGGGCCCAGTCTTCACACAGACCCTACCACAGAGTGAGACCCAGAGGACTCGGAGGAGAAGGGACCACGGGACTTGACGTCCAGGAGACCCTACCGTCCTGAAGTCCCCGCGACGTCCCTGTGGTCCCACAGGTCCGAAGACGGACTGTGGAGTCCGGGCTCTTCGGAAACGGAGAGCTCGCCCCGTGTCGTGGGGGAAGGCCGCCGAGGCACCTTGTTCGGGTCGGGAGGGGGTGGGGTCGTCCGGAGCCCGGAGGTCGGAAACGACCCGCCGACCTCGGCTTGTAGGAGAGACCCGACACAAGAGGTCAAAGCCGGACACCGAAGGATGTTCGGTCCTCGACCCGGCAGGATGGGGACACGGGACCGTCGTCTCCCTCTAGGGGGGCGTGAGTCCGTAGACGGAAGGACCCGGTTGAGGACCGAGACAGCGGGGGTCGGGACGGAAGCAGGACAGACCTCCGGACCCACCCGGCGTATGGTTCGACTTCTCGTCCAACCTCGGGACCAAGGGGTTCCGGCCGTCGGGTCCGGGACGGGACCCCGCCCCTGTGGACTGTCCGTGGGCCACGGGCCGACTGTCTGCCGGCTCTGTCCCAGAGGTCCGAAAGGGGGAAGGCGGGTGGCGAGGGGTGGGTCGAGAAGTCACGTACCGACCGACAACTGAGTACCCCGGGGTCACCCCCGGAGGTGGGGGCCCCGTCCTCGGTCCACCCCGGGCTCTCGCGTCGGCCCGAGGAAGGGGACGAGCCGCGTCCGCGGACGAGCGGCGCGACCAACGGAAGCACGCAGAGCAGAGACACAGGAAAATGTACATGGCGACGACGAGCGAGAGAGGAGGCAGGAACGAGAGGAGGCGTGGGGGTCAAGGGGCCGAGGTCCGTGGGTAGAAGGTCGGTCCTCGACCTCTTCGGCGAGTCGCCCCGGTCTGGAGAAGGGGTGGGTGGGAGGGTTCCACAGACGGGACGGGACGGGACGGGAGGCAGAGGGAAGACATAGTCGTCTACCGGACCGTCCGTCCCCTCAATATTTTCTTTCTCCCTCCGTCCGGACAGAGGTCGTCCGGAGTCCCGGGAAGAGGGGGGCTAGGTCGGGGTCTGTGACTCGGGGTCCGTGTGAGGGTCGTCCAGAATCGGGAAACTCGGAGGGCTCTATCCGGAGATAAACAGGGGAGCGGGGAAGGGAGATTCTCCTGGCGCCAAGACTCTGGGTCGGCACCCGGGGATCTCGTCCTTGGGGGAGGGGTCTCGGGACGGACACCTGACACACGAGGTACTCGCGGGTGTGCAGGTGTGGGAGGAGGGGCCGAGAAGCGACCGGGTCTAGAGGCACACCCCTCCCGGTCGGGGGGGGCGTGGCACGACCCGAGGGACACCCTCTCCCTGCCAGTTCGACGGTCGAATTCCCCGGTGCCCGGTGGCTCGGAGTGCCGGACGGTCACTACCCGTTCACCGGAAGACCCGACCCCAGGGCGGGTGGGTGGCCACCGTGGAGGGGCCTGGGCGGGAGTGTCTCCAGGGTCGTGATTTGAGAGGGAGCGAGACAAAAAACTCCTTGGACTTACTTGGACTTTCGTTTCTGGCTCACCTCTGCGAGTCCACTCTCTCCCGACCTCGGTCACGGCCGGGACGCGCCCGGTGGCCCGAGCGGCGCTCGGAGGACGAGGAGAGAAGGAAGACGGTGTGCCGAGAAGGAGGGCACGAAGACGGGACCGGGGTGGGAGCACCCCGGAGGGAGAGGCGTCTCGTGGGGAGTGGGGATGACGTCGTCCACACCCGGGAAGAGGACTCTAGGCCACCTAAGACCTTCGTCCTCGGAGTCCAGCCCACCAACCCCGATGTCTGAGGGTGGGTGCCTGTTCGAGTCGAGAGCACTTCGTCGGTGAAGAGAGACAGGCCAGACACTTGACGAGCCCCGACGACACGTCACGCGGGGCAAGAAGGGGCTGGGTTAGGAGAAGTTTCCTCTCGCACCTCGACAGTCGAGTCGTGCGGACCGGTCCCCGACCGAAGAGGAGGGACGAGACGGGACTCTGCCCCCACGTCCTGACGAGTACGAGGAGCGGGGCGAGACGAGGGGCCCGGTCGAGATTGCGGGGGAGAAGGTCGTGGCGACGGAGGCCCCGTGGGAGGGCGACAGGAGAGACCAGAGTCCCAGGTAGACGGTCCCCCCACGAGGGCACCCACCCTGTGGCGTCGGGGGCGGACTGCGGGTGGAGACGGGAGAGTCGTCTGGAGTGCACCACCCGTCGCCGCCGTTGCTGTTTCTCTTCCTTCTCAAAGCCCTCCGGTTCGGGGCGAGTGACGCGAAGTGCACCTCGTACTTCTGGTGCTCGAGGTACCTCGGGTTGCTCTACTACGCCCTCTAGGCGTTCCACGACCTGCGGTTGTCGACGGTCTCGCTCGACGTGCTCTTCATGTACGACGACACGTACGTGCCGTGCGGCCCGGTGCTCTTGAAGCACGTCACCCTCTACCTCCACACGTTTGACGGCGCCGACAGAGAGTTGCCACAAGCCAAATTCGCCTATAGCCCGTGGAGGTACCGGAAGTTTTTGTAACGGAGGTTTTATCGGTTGCTCGAATTCGAAATTATCCGACGGTCCTCACCCCCCCGCGCCTCCGCCGGTCGACCTGAAGCGACGACCCCGGCTGCGAGGCGGGCGGGCCCGGTCTGACGTCTCTACCCAGCCACACAGAGGGGACGACCGTGAAGGGGGGAGGGGCGGGAAGAGTCAAAAAAGAAGGTACAAACACCCCCTACCCTCTACCAAGAGAGGGGGAGGGGTGCCGGTTGGGACGGGTATCTCGGGGGGAAGGGGGGAGAGAGGGTGTCCTCCGTTTCCTTCCCCTCCCTCCCCCACCCCCCCGTCCCGAGGGGGAGCCATGACGCCAACGTGTCTCATAAAGCGGATTTGGTTCTTTAAAAAATAATGGTTTTTCTTTTTTCTTTTTTTTTTTAAAGGGTCGCCGGTGGAAAGGAGGGACGGGGTAACCCTGTCAGCTCTGACCTAGACACCCCAAAGGGCCCTCCCACCGAGTCCCGACCTTGTGAGAGTCCGTTCTCACCACCTCAAGGGACAGTCCGGGAGGCGGTCCGGGTGAAACCCGAAGAGGGGAGAGGAGAGGAGGAAGGGGAGGTTCGTTTGGTGGTCTCCACCGGAAGGGGACTGGAGTCCGGGGACCCGACCTCCGGACCCGCCGACCCCCGACCCCGCCCCCACGACGCGTCGGGTCTTCGCCCCCCGACCGCCGCCGGACCCCGACCGTCCGATCCGCGCCCCGAGCCGGAGGGAGGTGTGACATAGGAGACGGGGAGGAAGGGGTCTCCGACCCGTAAAGGAAGGTGTTCGACGACACCCCTGTAAACAAGGGGAGGAGTTTTTCAGACACGGTAGAAGAGGGTGGGGGAGGACCCATCTTCCGCCCCGACTGGGGTCCCGACCCTCCCCTCCCCTGGCGTCCCGTCTACCCGAGGGCCGGGGGTCCCCGGCGGGTCCGACGATCAGAGGCCTTATCCCTGCTGCCGTAGGAGGAAAGACCCTCCCGGAAACAGACTTTCGTGTCGGGGGAGCGGCCAGGAGAGGGGTGACGGGGAGAAGTGACCGTAATTAGACCCGTGGTCGAGCGAGGCATCGTCACTGAAGGGAGCGGTGAGTAGAGCCGGAACGGAAGAGAAGGAGTGTGACAGCGGGGAGGAGAGTCCTCTGTGACGGGGCCCGGAGGTCCCGGCGGACCGGCTCCGAAGCCTCCCGTCGCCCCGGCCCTCGGAGACGGGAGGTACCCCAGCCCCCCGTCCATCCGGTGCCCGGAGCGTCGAGTGGCTGGGGGCGTCGGTCCCACCCTCACCGACCAATGCCCGTGAACCGACCACCGTCGGCGACGAAGGGAATTAAATAAAGAGACGACAAAGACAAGAACTCTTTAACCCCCTCCCCCAGGATTGGTCTCCGACGGAGATGGGAGTGGACTCAACATGTAAAAAACACTACCCAAAATAAAAAATAAAATAATAAAATAAAAAAAAAAAAAACTAAATACTACTGAGGTGGGGATGAGTAGTGGGGTGAGGGTCCGGACCGAGGTACCGTTCAGTTCGGGAACCCAGGGTCCTTCCCCGGAACGGTTGGAGTCGGGAGGGCGGGGTTCGGGACTGGCACCCGAAGCCGAGGATGGTTCCCGAAGGGGAGGAAGGAAGGGAGGGGGAAGGACGGGATACCTTGTCGGGCCCACGAGGGTCCCCGGGCCTCCCGTTCCGAACCGAGGGTTTCCCCCACCACCGACCGCCACCCCCCCGCCGAGGGTCCGTTCCACCGGGGAGGGGTGGGTCGGGGGGAAGGACGTGAATCAAAGAGGAGACCTAGTTTGTGCATTATTTCTCTTACAAACCTTAGACTCGACGGAGGAGGACAAAGAGTAGGGTTGACCCGTCCCTGGGTCAGGGGTACCCGTTCTATACCGGGTCGGGTGGACGGAACGACCCCTCTTGACTAACGACAAACCCGGGACCTCTTCCCTGTCGCGACCCACCTGGGTACCGGGACTGTTTCTGTGATTCGGACCCTGGGAATTTGGTTTTCTTCTAAGTCACTCGAACTTCCAAAATAAAAATTTTTTGTAACTTTTTATTTGGGTACAGACGTATACAAGGGTTGGGAGGAATGAGATAGATCCGACCACCCGTCCCCCCGTGGGAGTCTCGAGGAGTCGTAGGGGTGGGCCGAGGACTTCTGTCCTCTCGATCGAGAGACCGGGGTTCCCTGGAGAGACGGGTGGAGGGGGGAGGTCACGGGAGGGGCGGAGTGGGTCTGAATAACGATGTTCTTCTCTTTCTCCTTCTTGTCGGTTGTGCACTTTGACAGGAGCGGGGGTCGGGGTGTGATACCAGAGATGGGGGATGTGCTTCCCGTCCTGGTTTCCGGTTCGGGACCGGCGATCCTCCGCCGGTAAGGTCAGGGTCGGTCCTTTTCTTTCATGGGAGTCCGGTCGAGTGTTCCGGGGTCTGGGACCGGCCCGAACCGGTGGCCTTTGTTGCACGTCTTGGGTGCCCCGGTCGACACGGTCCGCGCCGTCGGGACCCAGGACTTTCTGGACCGCGCTGGAGATCAGGGAAGACAGGAACCACTTCGGCCTCCAGGGGTCCCTGCGGGTCGCCTCCCGAAGACCTCGGAGACCAACCGCCTCTCGGAGCCCCGAGTCTCGCTCCCACAGCCTCCGAGGTCACCCCGAGGTCAGTCCCACCCACCCCCGACTCCCGGTCCCGCCCGTGACACCGCCCTCCGTCGGTCCCGTCCCGCCTACTCTCCACCACCGCCGACCAACCCCCGGTCGGCCCCGACTTCCTTTGCCGGGACGACCTCACCCCCACCGACCGCATCGTCCCACCCCCGGCACCCGTTCCCACCGGAGTCGTCACCCCCACCGACCCTGTCGCTCCACCCTCCACCTCCTCCCCCGCCACGTCCCCCGGGGCTAGCCCCAGGGCTGCACCTCTGCCTACACTAGACCTGGACTCTCCTCTGTCTTCCCACTCTTTGGCCCAAGCTCGTGTGGGAGTCGGGTAGAAATTCCTGCCTCCACCACCAAGGAGAGGAGAGAGGAGCGTCGTGAAGAGAGAGGGGAAGAGTGGAGTAGTAGAAGGAGATCCCGACCCCGACCGTTCCCTCGGGGAGAGGATCGGAGGAGGTACCCCTGGCCCCGAGGTCCCCGGGGTAGGACGAGCCGGAGGGTGAGGACGTCGTGGAGGAGGTCTAACTTCGCCGCGGCCATCGAGTGTTTCTTCCAGAAGTGGACCCAGTCTCAGAACAAGGGTTAGTGGAGACGTTATCGGGGTTTCAGAAACGGTATGGATGCCTACCGACGTTCCCAGTTTTCCCGTCGTCTCACACTTATGGCGGAATCTAGATCAATGAAGGGACTAGGAAGGGGAGACGGGGTCGAGGGACCCCCCTTCCTCTCTGAGGACCCCGGGAGACAAGAGAGGTCTCGGAGTGGGTGGAACATGCCGGTTCTCGACGAGTAGGCACCAGGTCGCCCTCAACTTGAACCATAACCGGACGTCTCGTTCCCTACCTAGGAACTCTGAGTTTGTGTCCCCTTGTCTCCCGGACGAGAGGTTTGTTTTGAGGGGAAAGAACGAGACGGTGGTCTGTCTCAGGGAGGACGGGGGGTTTGAACTTTCTCGTCGGAGTGGAGTCCCCCCGCCTCACCTAGTTATGGCGGGAGGTCCCGAACCGCCTCCGACGATAACCAGACGAAGTACGAAACGTGGACCCTTCCATTCAGTTCTCTCCCGGCAGTTTGAGGTGCGGTCCTCCGGTAGTTATCGTTGGGAGTGGGTCGGTAGATGGAGTAGAGTAGCGAGTGTTGGTAAGTCATCCCCTCTGTGACCCCAAACGGGGAAAAGTTTCTGGTCGCAATAAATAAATAAATAATCACTGGTTTTGTCTTGTAGTTCAATGGGTCTTTGGGTCTCCTACCTCTTTTACGTCCGAACCGTTGGTGTGTTGGAGGGAATGTCGAGTCGACGGGGGTCAATTCTCAGGGGTCGACGGTTGACAGGGGAGAGTGTCGAGGAGGAAGGGGACCCGGGGGATGGACCGCGAACTCCCTCTACTCGACCCTCAGTTCCGGAGCTTCGCACTCCAACCGTTCCAGGCCCGAGGGACTGTGACGCCACTCCGGGAGTCCCGAGTCCATGTACGGAAACCCGCCCGCGGAGGCTCAAGAGTCGCCTACCACCGCCATGACCCTCGGGACCCGGAGGAAGAAAGGGCCCGGGCCGGCCCGTAAGTCCCCGGCTCTCCCGTCTCCGACGGTCCCTTCTTTCTCCTCCACTCGTCACGTCTCGGGTTCCTCTCCCACCCGGTCGCCCGTCCGGTCGTCTCGAGACGTGGGAGTGGAGAGAGAACCCCAGAGGTCGCAGGCCGAGGGGGAGTGAGTGCCGAGGAGCAGGGAGAAGTTCGAGTAGCGACGAATGTGCCCCCGGTTCCTCACCCACTCCGTCCCCGATCCCCGACGTCCTCACGACAGATGGGGGTGGGTGTCGAAGGGGTCCGGGGCTGGATAGAAGGAACAGGAAAGCCGGGGGTTCGGCGGCTCGGACAGACAGGTAGTGTGACCAGGCCGACGCCCAGAAGAAGGTTCTCATCATTATGAAGTGGTCCGATCCTTAGTCGAACAGTCCGTCGACCCCCGTCCCCCGTTGCGGTCTCCGACCTCGGGTGGATTCTGAGGTCCGGGGCCCTTCCGAATAGTCTTTCTTCCCGGGCTCCTCACGGCTGTCCCCATCTCCCGAAATGGTAGACGACCTAGGCGACCTTCGTGAACGGTACCTTCGGTTTCCGGACAAGTTTGTCCTGGAACAGGAGGTGGCAGGTGAGTAGGCCCTTACCCCACTTCAACCGGTCCAGTCGGTCGCTGAAGAGATGCAGCACAAATACGGTGTCCTCGTACGGGTCACGGACCGGGTCCTCTCTCCTCCTGAGCCCGAGTCGACGGGAGTCGTGGCACGACAGAGGAGGGGCTTAGGGACGCCCCGGCTCCGAGTGGACGAGCTACAACATTGGCACGAAGAGGAACCGGTAGCGTTACATGAACAGTTGACGTCTCCGCCCTCCTCGGTCGAGAACCTCCTCCCCAATGTTGAGGATTGGGTCCGGACAGGTCTGTCCCCATACGGGGGTCCCTGATCCGGGGACTGGGACTCGGGGTCCCGTCCCCAACTTGGGTGTACAGAGTCGGAGATCGGGTGAAGACTCTTCTCGGCCGGCCGTCGCCTATCCTCTTGGTCCGGGGGTCGAGGGTTCCCATACGTACTTGGGTCCTAGGGTGGGGTGAGTGCGAACCGTAGACTGTGTGTCACCAACCCCCTGGTGTGGTTGTAGGGGAAGTCGAGGAACAATGACATCGCACGCCCCGAGAGACTTTCCGTCTCCTGTCTCCTGTGGTAGTGGGTCCACCGGGACCGGACCTGGGTTCCGGTCTCCCGTCGTCTCACTCCGGACACTCCACTCCGGGTCTCCCCTTCCTCCGTGTCTCCTGGTCTGTCCTTCCGTCTCGTCCTTTTGATCGGTACGGTGTCCCGGCCGGTGGGTGGGGGCGGACAGGGTGGTCACCCGCGGTCAGTTCCCGAGGGAGTCCACCCCGGGTCCCGGTTCGGTGCCCGGGGGTTCAGGGGAGGGAAGTGTCGGACAGGACGGTGAGTGGTCCGAACGTGAGGCCTTAATGCCGGACCATTAACCAAGGTTGCGCCTAGTACGACAGACACCTCGGTCCCCCTCCGTCAGTCCTGAGGTCCCTCCCTCCTACCCTCCTACCCTCCTACACCGCCCCCTCCACCGACCGGACCTCAAGAAGGACTGGTGGGTCCCGGGGGTAGAAGGTCCTCCGAGTGAAAAGGGACTAGTAGAGGAGTCAATGGGAGTCAGTGTCTTCGTTGACCTTTTTCCTCTCTGGAACGGATCGATATCGGGACCCCGCCACCCTCCCCCCCGCCTTATGCCCGGTCAAAATTTCGGGTCCAGGTCGTCTCGGGAAACAAGACTGAATCACCCCCCCGCTCCCCCCAACCTCCCGACGGGGATCTGGACCTGGTGTCGGGACGTCCCTTAGGTTCCGAGGAGGGGTGGTGTACTCGGAGTGCCGAACCACACCTCCACAGAAAGGTCGAGGACGGGGCCGGTCTGGAGTGAGGAAACGTTCCACCATTCCATACTCCTCGGATTCGACACTTTCCCTCCCTGCGGACTCATGGAGCCCCCGACTCCCGTCCCTCCCCCGTCCGTCCTGACGGAGGGGCCGTCGATCCCCGGGTCGGAGGTCTAAGGGACACGGCCGAACCCCTCTCGTTTCGTCTCCGAGGCTAAGTTCCTCCCGTCCTCGGTACGGATTGTCATGGGGACCCCAGCCGTTGAGAGGAGGCGCGCGGAGGGGGGCGGCGCCCGGCCACGCGGAAATTGGGGTCCGACGGCCCGAGTGGCACGCTCACGAGGAGGAGCGACGACAGTAGGAGGCTCACGCCGACAGGCGGCAACCCGCGGCAGAACCGGGCCGACGCCCTGTCCTAGGGCCTCGGGCGCGAGCCGAAGAGGTAGTGGCTCCCGTAATGGGGGCGGGTCGGCGGGGCCCCCCGCGCCCTCGGAAGCGTCTCGGCTCCACCAACGGCGCGAGCGGGCCTCACGGCGCGGGCCGGGCCGGACCTCCCCAGCGGTGACTCCGATGCTCTCGGTCCTCCAGTTCGCACCGATCCCAGGCCGCCTCGTCTTCGGGTCGCCCGTCGGGCCGCGAGAGGCGCTGGGGGTCTCCACTCCCGAAGTCTTTTCAAACACATCTTCACCCCATGCGCCCCCTTCTCGGCGTTCCAGGCCACGCCGACGCCGCGCGAGCGAGACATGCGGGGGTGCCTTAACCCCCGAGGGGCCTCTTCAGCCCCGTTGGACGGGAGCCCCGCGGCACCTCGGGGTTAACGGGCGGACGGGTGCGTCAAGTCGCTCGCCCGCGACGCCGCGTTGACGGCGGGCGGGGGCGGGGAGGGGCGCTCGAGGCGCAGAGAGCCGACGTGGTCCTACGGGGTCAGGGGCCCGCCCCTGGGGACAGGCCTGGTCTGGGGGCGGACGCTGCCGTCGGCCGCCGCCGCCCTGCCGCGCGTGCCGCGCGCCGCGACCCCGTCTCAACGGCCCTCCGCCCCCTCGCGTCGGCGCCCGCGGCGGAGCGTGGGATCGGCCGCGCGAGCGAGCGAGCGAGCGAGAGGGGCCGCGCGAGCCCGACGAGCGAGCGGGCGGGCGAGAGGCGGCGGCGAGCGAGGAGCGCGTGTGTTACTTCGACGACCGTCCCTTCATCACGGCCGACGCCGGAGTCGTGGGGAGGGGGTCGGCTACGGAGGCGGTCGACTTGTAGACCGGGACCCCACCCTCCGTCCCGGGCCCCCCGCCCCGGACCCCCGGCCCCGATCTGGAGGCCCCCCACCCCAGTCCTGGGCCCACCGCGCGCGAAGGGAGACGGACGGGGGCCCTGAACGTCTGAACGGGGGGTCCCCCTCTGGGAGACGGGGGGGGTGGGGTGGGGGTCCTCATCGGTCCCCAGTCGGGGTGGGTGCGCGTGGGGTCGGGGTGTGCCGTCGCCCGAGCCCAATGGCGGCGGACGGGGCCCCCGGGACTCCGGCGGACGGGCGGGCGGGCGGGCCCACCTCGGGTCGAAAAGGAAGGTAAAGGGAAGGACGGTTCCTTGAGGGGCGGGGGGGGGAAGGCGTCTCCCCTGGGGGGGTGCGTGTGTGTGTAGTACGCGGGAACCCCCGGTCTCGCCTACCCTCCGGCCTGTCCGCTCCTAACTTAAGGAGGTTCTCGATGGCCCGGTTCCTCGGACCGAAGACCACACGTAGACACCCAGGGGTCCCCAGTGGAGTCAAGGGAAATTGCCGACGTCACGCGTGGGGTTTTGTCACCGGGTACCCCAACGCCCTACCCCGCACCCTTCACGTCCCCTTCTGGACCTGACGTCTCACCCCCCCTTCGACCCCCAGACAGGAGGGGCGGGGGAGGGTGCGGGCGGGGCTCAAGTGACAGTAGGGTCGACCCTCCTCTCGGGGGAGGGGGTCCTGCTCGTGCCCGTCTCACTGTCTGGCCCTTCGCCCATCGCGCCGTGTCTGCCTCTCCCCCCTCCCCCACCCGTCTCTGAAAGTTTCGGTCTGGGTCGGTGGGACGGTCCGTGTGTTTCTCGGTCGTGTGTGTGGCCGCCGCCGCCGAGCCTCGGACGCTCGGCGCGGCCACGGGCAGGGGCGGCGGGGTCCGTGCACGACGCCGCGTGTGTCCGGCTCCGGGGGAGGGCGGGCGCCGGGGAGGGTGGGCTTGGGGCCTGAGGGTCTGCGTGGAGGCGGGCCCGTGTGGGGCGACACGGGTCCGACTCGGCTCGGCCGCGAGCGTGGGAGGAGAGGGAAGGGAAGGCAAGGAGCCGGTGAGACATTAGTCTAAGGATTTAAATCTTCGTTGGGGCCCGGGTCGGTCCCCAGGGGCGGGGGTGTGCGACGGACGCCGGTCGGCCGGCCCCAGGACGCCAGCCCGGTGCTGGACCGGCCCCGGAGGTCCAGGGCCCCCGAAGACTCCCGCCGACCCGTCTCCGTCCGGGCTGGGGTGGGCCGACGCCACGACAGCCCGGTGTTGACCCCGGTGGGTCGGCCGCCGGTGCAACGGGCGGTGTGGAGGCCGGTCTCGCGACCCCGGAAAAAGGAGGAGAATTTAGTACCCAACCCGTGGTTCGGGGTCCCACCCCTCCAGACCTATCTCCTCTTGCTTATCCGGCTCCCGTCCAGACTCGACACTCCATCCGATGTTTACTTTTCTCGGAGGAGTCGGATTCGGGAGGACTCACCGTCCCACGGTGGGGTGGGGGTCGTGGAGGTTAGAAATCCCTCGGAGAGGAGAGACAGGGGAGGGCGGACCGTCCGTCGGTCCCGACGAGTGTCGAGAGAGGATACTACCTCAGAAGGTAAAACGGGTGTCGTCGGGGGGTAATTCGTCCCGGAGCCGACTCAGGGGATTAAGGGGGAACGGAGAAAAGGTACGAGTATGAGTCCCAGGTCCCGGGTCGTAGAGTGGAGTGGGGGTCTGGAGTCGTAGTACGAGAAAGACCGGAGGGAGGAGCGTCCGACGGGGTCCATGGGGGTCGGTGGTCGTAGGACGGTAGGAAACGTGGGACGGGGGGTATTCCTCCATCGACATAAGAGTGAAGAGGGACCTCGGACCTCGAGTCCCGGTCTCTTCTAAGATGAGACCTCCACCCCCGTCCCTCTCTTCCGAATACGGAACCTCAACGTCTCCTCACCCCCTCAGACGTCTGGGACCACACTACTCCGAAGACGGATCCTCCACCCTGTGGTGTACCCTTCCCATAGGATCCTTAAACCCCTACTACCACCCCCGGTGCTACAGGTCTCTTCTCCACGTAAGGATCACTCGTTTGGAGGGGTTCCCCGTAGGAACGTCCGAATCCTCCCCCTCCCCGTTCCGGGGTGGGAGGGTGGACGACGTCGGCGGGGGGGAGGGGTCGACCGGGGGAGAAAACACGTTTCGGTGTGTTTCCTGTTCCCCGGGGCCGGCCGGACCGGTAGACGAGGGTCGTCGGTCTTCCGAGAATTTCTCTGTCGTGGGGGAGGGACGGGGCCCCGACATCCCACGCTATCTCGCCCACGAGGTTACCTCGGACCAGAGTCGTCATGGGGTGTACGGCGGGTGAAAAGGGACCGAGGGGGTCGGGGTCCACTCTTTAGGAGGAGAGGGTCTCGTGGCTCCACGGTGCACCGAATCTTGCGTCCCCACACCCTCCCCCTCGTTCCTCCGTCGGTCCCTGGTCGCGGAGGAGAGGACGGAATCCGCCTCCCCGACCCCCTCGAGTCGTGACTCCAGGGAGCCGAGGGACTCCGGTGGAGCCTCGAAACACTCCCGGTGGGCAGAGGACCTCACGGGAGGGGCGGCCCCTCGAGGGGATCGGGAAGGAGTCCCTCCTACGACCACGAACGTAAAACTCCGGACGTCCGGCGACCCGTCCTCGGGTCACTAGACTAGGCCCGTGTAAACAAAGGACGCAAAAGGTCAACTCCTTTGACTCCGAACCGTGTCGGGGGTGTCCCCGGAGGTGCTTTGATTTCGGTGTCCGACACAGACTTCCGCCGGAGGACGGTGGGTGGGTCCGGTCTATTCCGAGGAGTGGGACTCTAGAGGTTCTTCGGTCTCGGAAACGGTGTGACGATCCCTATGTTCAAATGTTATAAACACACTAACAAATAAAGAGGTGACAAAGGGACGACTCGGTGGCCGTCCCTAATCCAGGGGACACAAGTGACGACACAAGAGTCGCGGACCATATATCATCCGTGAGTTATAAACGACTTATTTACGGTCTTCGGGGGTTTAGGAAGGAGAAGTGACAAGGAGACAGGAGACGCACAATCCGTAGAGTGGGAGAGGGAGGAGGAGCTCCACTCCGTCTCCCCTGTTTCCAGCTTCGCCCTACGACCCTTTCTTTTCCTCCCACTGGAACTTGTTCGGTAGTCGGAGGGGAGAGGGAGGAGGGTTTCCGCCCCCGCCGAGGTCGGTTAGGACTTGGGGATCGGGACGGTCTGTCTGACCCTGACAGGACTCGAGACCGGTCCGGTCGGACCGGCGACGCCGCACCACGGACCCTGGGACCGGTCCGGGAGCCACCGGTGTCGGTTCCCCGAGGCGAACCCCTCCCACCGTCCGTCCGCCCGGGAACCCACCCCCTCCCTCCCACCGTTCTAGAGTCCTTTTTGGACCGACTCGTCGGCCCCCTCAACCTGTCCTCCGGTTCCCTCTACTTCGACCCCTTTACCTCTTCCACCCGATATCACGACTTCCTCGTACCCCCACCCCCACCCCGAGGGAGGTCCCGGGGATAGGGGAGTTGGACGGGTCTGTCCTGGAACCAAGGAGGCAGGGAGGGTCCCCCGGGGGACGGGGGGACCCGGGTGACCGTCCGACACACGGGGTCCGTGACGGGAGGAGGAGAGAGCCAGGACCATCATTGGGGGACTTGTCCGGGTGTGAGGGTGGGCCCCAACACTTCTCTGACCCTCCACTGTCTCCACTGTCAGGCCACGAACCGTGGCGGAGCCGTGACACCGGCGCACTCCTCCCGTCCCTTTCCTCTGGCCGGCCGCGTAGACACTCGTCGCGAGTGGCTTCGTCCTCGTCCGTCCTCCAGTCGTTCCTCTCTGGGGTCCGAAGGACTGTGGACGCGGCTCCTTTAGACTGAGGGGGGTTCGTCTCGTCCCTACTCCCACCTTCTAGTCTCTCTGTTCTCGTCCGCTACCCTGGGTACTCCCCGTCGAAGGTCTGGACCCTCGGTGGGGACAAGGAGACCTTCGGCCCTTTCCTCGGGGGAGGGGAGTGGGATTGGACCCGGTATCGACCGCGGGAGACCGCCACTGTCACACCTGGTTCCCCCGGGTGGAGTCGGTCCGGTGTTTACAGAAGGGTCCCTCAGACTTGTGGTCGGGGGACTCTTCGGGTGAGAGGCCCCATGTTCCCGTACCCCAATTCTATGAGGTCCTGACTGACTCGAAAGATAGGTTAGGGGTCCTGGAGGGGCACCGGGTATGGGGGATCTTGGTGGGTCTTGTTTCACCCCACCTCGGCTTTGGGGACCTCTTTACCGGTTCCTCTCCGTTTAGCGTCCCTTTCACGTCCTCGAGGGACGGTCGGTCCTTCGAGTCTGGGTCCCACTCAGGACCGAGACGAGGAACGAACGACACACCGGGCCCCACTCAATGAACCGGAAAGACTCGGAGTCCAGGAGGTAGAGAGACTCCCTTGTCATTGAGACTGGAGTAGACTAACAACCCTTCTAGGTTGTTCGTAGTAGAGTCTACCGTACAGTAAGTTCAGAGGTAGTTACGACCAAAGGAAGACTTTGTTCCCAGGGGAGAACTTGTCCGGGGTCGTCTCGACCTCTTCGGGGAGTGACGAGACACTCCGTCGGGCACGGGACACCTGGTCGACTTCCGGTAACGATACACCGTAAGGATCCGGAGACTTGATTTTCGAGAAGGAGACACTGTAAACTGGGAACTGTCGGAGGGAGACTGACGAGAAGGCAAGGTCTAAGGATGGAAGTTACACTAGAGAGGTACCTTTATCTCGACCTCTTTCTAGGAGGCTATGACGAAACCAGTCCGGGGTGAGAACGAGTTATTGAAAGGTACCAAGGGATAACGGAAGACCCGTTTCACCTTTGAAGAGAGGGTTGGGTCATGAGTTCCGGAAAGGTCGGACATAGACTAGGTCGACTTGTCCAGACGAGTGATGAACGACTCGGGATGGGTCTTATGGGGTAGGGGGGACGTCTGGGACCGGGTGAGTGAACGTGTCGGGGACGGACCGGCCAGGGAGTCTTGACGACCGAGGACCACCGGTCGAGACGAGACTGTACCGGGTAGGTCCCGAGGACCGAATCGACACTCGTGGGGAGGACGGGGACGAGTTGGAGGGGACAAGTACGAGGGGAAGGTGGTGGGGTCGGTGACGTACCGATAATCGGGTACTGGACCGGAGGTCGAAGGTCTCCCGTAACTCCGGAGACCCTCTTTGGGTGAGGTTCCGGAACGGAAACATGGGGTTCTAAGATGAGGAAAGGAGACTGGAGGTCAACGACCACATGGAAGGGGGAAGTTTCGGTCGGACGGAGGGTCCGAGACGTAGAGGGTCTGTGTGCGTGTATGTGTGTGTGAGGACACTCATGAGCCCCGGATCACGGATCCAAAGTAAACCGGGAGCACCAAAGCCGAAGTGGGGTGAAACAAGACCCTCCAAGACCCCTAACCTATCCCGATTCCGGGAAGTAGGGTTCTGTAAGGGTAGCGGGCACATGTGGTTGTACGATTGTGTGTTAGTGGGGAAGTTGGGTTCAAGTGGAAATCGATGGAAGTTGACCCGAAGGGACCACCGAGTCGACCGTTTCTTAGGCGGACGTTACACACTCTGGACCCAAGTTAGGGACCCAACCCTTCTAGGGGACCTCTTCCCTTTCCGATGGGTGAAGTCATAAGACCGGATCTCTTAAGGAACCTGACGTACCAGTTACCCCAGTGTTTCTCAACCTGTGCTGACTCACTGAAAGTGAAAGTCGATTTCGATAACGACGGAAAAACGAGAAAATTTTCGACCCGAAGGATTTTTTCCGACAAGTGTTGGGAGGTAGGAACAGGAGTGGAGGGTGAGTTAGGCGTCGGACGACGTCCCAAGACATTGGGAACTGGTGAGGTGTCTCTGACGAGGACGGTTCCAGTGATCACCGACAGTGGACATTTAGGTTTCCTGAAACTACCCGGACCTGAGTCAGGTGGAGACCCGGTCTGTCTGTCTCTCCTGTGCTCGAGGGTTAACTGAGGGTAGGAGAGACGACGGTTTGGGAACGACCACTCGTAAACCAGGGTCCGGTGTGGGAATTGGGGGACCCGACACCTGTGACGTCGGAGGTAGAGATCGGGACCGGAGACGGGGACCGAGACCTGGGGTATGGGATGGTCGAAGGAAGACCTGAAGACCCGAGTCAAAAGAGAATCTGTGGTGTTCAAGTTGGACGGGTTTTATCTAAACTTGACACCACAACCTCTTCTGAGAACTCTCAGGGAACCGGACGTTCCTCTAGGTTGGTCAGGTAAGACTTCCTCTAGTCGGGACCCTAAAGAAACCTTCCTTACTACGATTTCGACTTCGAGGTCATGAAACCGGTGGAATACACTTCTCAACTGAGTAACCTTTTCTGACACTACGACCCTCCCTAACCCCCGTCCTCCTCTTCCCCTGCTGGCTCCTACTCTACCTACCTACCGTAGTGCCTGAGCTACCTGTACTCAGACTCCCTTGAGACCCTCAACCACTACCTGTCCCTCCGGACCACACGACGTTAAGTACTCCAGCGTTTCTCAGCCTGTGCTGACTCGCTGACTTGACTTAGAAAGAATTCAGGTTAGATTAGTTCAGTCGGGAGACGAAAAGGTATAGGAAACTATTAGAGGAAGTTTTGGCCCGGAGGACTGTAGGGAAAGGGAAAACGGAAAGAGGAAACCCCTAGGTACACCAGGACACCTCAACTAGGGTGGGGTCACAGTAGGGACCCATAGTACTAACCAAGGTTTCACCTGATCTCTGGATTCGACCGGGTTTGTCGTACAATGTTTATACCTGCTTCCGGTCCTTCGACTCAGTTCTCCCGTGGTCCTTCTCTACCCCTTTTTGACCAAAAAGTCACTGAAGTTGAAGTGGACTTCGGTACCATGGTGACTTGAAAAATCAGTGCGCTCGGTTATGGAAGGGAACTAACAGACTTGGACCAGTTAAAGTCAAAGGGTAGTGAACGTTGGTGTCGAAGACTTTATTGTGTAGAGAGGTCTAGTGGGACGAACCTGAATGTTCGGTCGGTGCGGGTCGGTGGACGTCAAGGGAACCTCAGACATCTAAGCTCAGGACTGTGGTCCGAACGACGACGAAAGGAACAACTGAGTAAGAGTAAACGGAACATTTTACTTCGAGTTAAAGTGGGTCAGATCCAGTAGACGGGAGGGGTAGAGTCGTGACTAGTGTGAGATTACATTAGTGTGTGGACAAAAGGACAGACAGGGGAGGAACTCCAACGCTCAGGACTCTCCCGTCTCGTAGACAGAATGAGTGGACACCGGGAGAGTGACGTGTCCACGGATGTGACGGTCCAGGGTTCTTTGGTGAGGACAGTTTAAAGGGGATTAAAATGGCTGGATAATCCTCGGGGAATATCCGTTTCTAAATTTTATTGTTATCTTTCGCGGTTGAAAACACTCATGGATAATAAAGATAAAAGTGTCGATATAAGGGGTCTGGGATCTAATGTTCATGTATCATCTAAGAACTATTGATAACAACTTATTTAATCACCTACTTATTGTTTGTTTACCTTACGAGTATCCATGGTTGGCGGCACACGTTTTGCGAACAGATTGAACAGAGTAAAAGGGGATG
This sequence comes from Capra ibex, assembly GCA_006410555.1. Taxonomy (NCBI): domain Eukaryota; kingdom Metazoa; phylum Chordata; class Mammalia; order Artiodactyla; family Bovidae; genus Capra; species Capra ibex. The sequence continues at coordinate 307,624 of SJYO01046087.1, forward strand.
TCATTGGGATACTCCTTCCATAAGATTAATAGAAGTAAAACGTCTATTCCTCGACTCCGAAGTCTTCTAGTGTGTCGAACTTTCACCGTCTTGACCCCGACCAAAGTTCAGTTGACTACGGCGTCGGGACAAAAAGTATAGGGACTCAGGTGTAGCAAGGTCAATGGTACGTAAACCGACACGGACCCCCTGGGCGGTGAATTATCACGAAACTCGTTTCATCACGTACGTACTTGCGATTCAACGAAGTCAGCGCAGTCTACGAAACGCTGGGACACCTCACGTCGGGTGGTCCGAGGAGACAGGTACCCTAAGAGGTCACTTCTTATGACTTCACCCAACGGTACGGGAGGAGGTCCCCGAGAAGGTCTGGGTTCCTAGCTTGGGTACAGAGAATACAGAGGACGGAACCGTTCTCCCAAACTTGTTTCGTCTATAAAATAATAATAAAGAGGATTCTTCACACCTCCAGTCACAGTGGTGACTGTCATGAGTTACCAACGGTTCCGGAGTCCTCAAAGAGTAGGGAGTCGAAACGGAGAAGGTGTGTAGTCTCCTAAAGGGGAATACCAGTGGTCGACCGACGTGGACGAGGCCCGTAGAGTGGGAGTCTCCTACGAAAGGTCTCTTCCTCCCCTCCCTGTGTGTCGTCCCCGAAAGAGGAACCGTACACAGAAAATAGTCCCTCTTTTCGGAAAAAGTCCTTAAGGACTCGTAGGGACACGGGGAATTTGGTTAGGACCCGTTTCCCCGTATCCTCAGGGTACGCACCTGGTCTGGGTAGTGCAAACACATACTACAAACATGGGTAGCACCATGTCGACGGTACTCTAGGTCTCTCGAGGTGGGTAGTGGAGTCGTCAGTCGTCAGTCCGAGATAATCGTTCTTCCTTCGTACCGACAACCTACCTGTCCGTTAGAGCGGGGGACGGGGAGAGGGATATGGGGTCTGTGTCGAGAGAGGCACGGAACCTCGTAAGCCTTGACGTTTTCCTCCTCCCCCAACGCCAAGAGAAGGGGTCGTCGTCTGTACCTAATACCGGGACTTCAGTGTCGGAGGCCCACGGGCGTAAAGACTCCTACTTTTGGTCGTTTCTCCTGACGTCAAAGACCACCTCTCGTCCCAGTCACCTGGGTCACCACTCAGTCGTCTCTACCTATTGGACTTTGTCTGTCTGTTCAACTACCTAAAACTTGACAAACATCCAATCTACACACGCTGGTGCGTAAGTCGTTCACAAGTAACAGGTAGCAGAGAAGACTGAGAGGGAAGAGGCGTTTCAGAATTGACCGGGTCCAACAGACCCCTGACGACTACTCCTGAGACTCAGATGTAGACCGACGTGTCTGTCCTAGGGTCTTCCCTAATCATTACAAAACGGTACCCGTGCCCTACCCACCGACCCTGCGTCTCTCTTCCTCTCTCAGGTCCTTTGTTACTTAATACCTTTCTGACACTGGGATCTTTCCCCCGGGATCCCGAAATATCCAATTCAACAACAAGTCAGCGATTCAGCACAGGCTGAGAAACACTGGGGTACCTGACGCCGTGTCGTCCGGAGGGACAGAAAGTGGTAAAGGGTCTCAAACGAGTTTGAGTACAGGTGACTCGACCACTCCGACAGGTCGACAGAGTAGGAGACAACAAGGGAAGAGGACAAGAGTCCGAAAGGATCGTAGTCCCAGAAAAGGTTATTGAGTCAAGAAACGTAGTCCACCGGTGTCATAGAAATATCTTTATTAGTTTTACTCCAGGTAACGTGGACTTTTATACACTCAATAAAAGTTTACAGAAAACTATAGCTAGAGATTGTATTGAGGTGGCACTATTCTTTGTCAGAGACATACTAAAGTTATGGAAATCTGTGAGTTTAAAAACGTGGAGCAGAATGCAGGGACTTATCCAAGATCACAAAGGATATTAGATACCCTTGAACTTATCTTACACATAGGATGACAACACACTTTTAACAAATTTAGAATTAATACAATTTAACCAAGTATCACTAAAAGTCCAAATGATATAGGAAGAGAACAACGAGTCAACGGGTAGACACGGACTGAGAAACACTGGGGTACCTGACGTCGTGCGGTCCGGAGGGACAGGGAGTGGTAGAAGGTCTCAAACGGGTTTAAGTACAAGTAACGTAACCACTACGGTAGGTCGGTAGAGTAGGAGACTGCGGGAGAAGAGGGAGACGGGAGTTAAAAAGGGTCGTAGTCCTTGAAAAGGTTACTCGACAGACAAATATAGTGTACTGGTTTTAGAACCTCGAAGTCGAAGTCGTAGTCAAGAAGGTCACTTATAAGTCCTGACTAAAGGGAATTCTAACTGACCAAACTAGAGGAACGAGAGGTCCCCTGAAAGTCCTCAGGAGAGGTCGTGGTGTCAAACTTCCGTAGCCAAGAAACCTTAAGACGGAAGAAATGTCCAGGTCGAGAGTACTGTCATTTACTGGCTACCCTTCTGTTATATAGAACTGATCTAGGAAGGTGATGAGACATATAAGTAAGATAATTAAAAACTCTCGAACTATAACTTTGAGGTTGATTTTTAGAATTAAATAGATGAATTTTTTATTAACATTATATGTCGCCTTGATATACATTGGAACAAGACATAAAAGGTTTAGAGGACATTTACACAATAGTATAAAAGTATTAATTTTTTTAATTGTAAATCTTTTCCAAATAATTTCATTTATTTTACTATTTTAATACCTATTTTTAATTTTACTCCAGTTGTCCCACCCGAGATTAAGTTCTACTGACCACAGGAACAATTCTTACCCCTTAAACCTTGTCTATCGGTGTATATCCTTGTCGTACACTAGTGCTTCTACCGGTAGACGTTCCCTCTCCCCGAACCTGTAGAAGAGCGTGGTGTCAGGAGTCTTCCTTGGTTGATTGAGACCCTGTAGGGACCACCAGGTCACGAATTCCGAGGTGCGAGAGTTACGCACCCCGACCCCATGTTAGGAACTAGTCCCTTGACCCAGGGTGTACGTCGTTGACTCAGGTGTCGTGTCGGTTTATTTATTTATTTATTTAGAGAAAAAAATAAAATTTTTCTTCTTTACTTGGGACGGTTGTGGAACTAAAACCTGAAGACCGGAGGTCTTTACACTCTGTTATCTGAAGACAATAGAGTTGGTGGGTCAGACCCCACGGAATAATGTCGTCGGGACCTCTCGACGATGTACCCCGTTACCCGAGACCCGAGTCTCCACAGCTGTTTCTGGACTTCTCCGACATCCGGAGGTTCAGTCCTGTAGAGTGGACGAAAGGTGGACATGTGGGGAGAGACCGGAACCGGAGAAACTGATAGTTTTGAACTACTGACGGACCGGGAGAGGGTCGGAATTTAGATCGATGGTCAACAACGGAGAACAACTGAAGATTACGGTTCCCACCCCGGACACCTGGAGTTTCAACTCTCGCTGTTCGTACTGTAAATTGACGGAACATAATCAGTCCGGTGTTATCACGACACATTGTTCACTGGGTTTCGAAGACCCTCAGTCTTGGAGTCTTCACTGACTGACATGACCCGCCAAAATTGAGACCCAGAGAGTACCCCAACGATGGTTCTCCAACCGACCTGAAGTCAGAAGACTTCAGAACTGATCACACCCTGTTAGGAGAAGTTCCACCGGGTGAGTGAACGGGTCGTCGACTCTCAACCGACAACCACTCTTCGCAGTCGAGGAGTGGAGGTACAATGACGAACTCGTAGGGCTGTCGTACCACCAACCGGAGGGGTCTCCCTCGGTACGCTCTCCGGTTCCGTTTTCGAACCAGAACTCAAAGTATTGGACCAGAACCCTTACTGTGTCACAGTGAAGGCTTCAAGTCACAACCTCTCCGGATACATTCCCATACTTATGCTCTTTCATTGCTAGTGGTCCCCGAAGGGACCACCGAGAGTTTAATTCTTAGACGGACCTTTAGTCCTCTGGACCCAAGCTAGGAACCCAACCCTTCTAGGGGACCTCTTCTCTTACCGATGGGTGAGGTCGTAAGAACGGACCTTTTAGGGTACCTGTCTCCTCGGATCACCCGCTGTCGTCACCTACCCCGACGTTTCTCAACCTGTGTTGTCTCGATAATTGTGACGACGATGATTCCTAGTGGCCCCGGTAGTCTCACGGACCGTCCTATTCTCTAGACCATGATCTGTCCTAAGACCCCCGTTTCCCAACACTTCCTTCTCAGAATGTCTAACTTAAACCCTTTCTACCTCGGAACTCTCATGTAAACACAGGGTGTATGGTGTTTGACCTACCCAATTTTTGTCATCGTCAACTAAAACCGGTCCCTGAAGGGACCACCACGTCGCCAACCCTCAGACGGACGGCTACGTCCTCTGTGTTTAAGTTAGGGACCAGGTCCTTCTAAGGTGTACGACGTCTCATTAATTCGGGCACCCGGCGTTGATACCTTCGGGTACGAGTCGCTGTGCTCTTCGGGGACGTGGAGTCGACCTCTCACGCGGGACGAGTAGCGTTGATCCCTTTCTGTCCTGGGTCGGGGTTTCTGCGTTGCGACGACGACGACGACGATTCAGTGAAGTCAGTACAGGTTGAGACACGCTGGGGTATCTGCCTTCGGGTGGTCCGAGGGGTTAGGGACTCTAAGAGGTCCGTTCTTGTGACCTCACCCAACGATAAAGGAAGAGGTTCCGTACTTTCACTTTTCAGTTTCACTTCAGCGAGTCAGTGCGTTGCGTCGGTATTCATTTATTTATTCTTTATTTAAATTTTGAAATTTTCCAAAAACCGGTTTTCAGGCTTTAGTCCCACAACCGAGTCAACCAAGGATAATCTCCGAGACTCTCCCTTAGGTAGGGTATGGAGAGAAGGTCGAAGACTACTGAGGACCTTTGGGGACCACGGAAACCGAACGTCGACGAAGGGTGGCGAGAGACGAAGACAGAAGTATACCCGTAGAAGGGAGACATACATGCGGAGTTGAGAAGGAGAGAAGAGACAACGTTCCTGTGATCAGGAACCTAAATCTCGGTTGGGACCTAGGTCCTACTAGAGTAGGACTCTAGAAATTGATGTAATGTAGACTTTTGTAGGATAAAGGTTTGTCCCAGTGTAAGCGTCCACGATCCTCACCTGAACCTACGTAGAAAAACCCCTGAAATAAGCTACGTGAAACGAAGGGTCCACCAGGTCACCATTTCTTAGGCGGACTGTTACGTCCTCTACGTCTAAGGTAGGGACCTAGCCCCTTCTAGGGAACCTCATCCTTTACCGTCGAATGAGGTCATAATAACGGACCTCTTAGGGTCCCTGTCTCCTCGTCCCGCCCGATGTCAGGAACCCCAGTGTCTCAGTCTGTGCTGACTCACGGACTCGTGTGTGTAAGTTGGGTGATGTCCTCCGGAGAGGTGCCTCCCCGACTAACTACGGTACTCAATCATCGAGGTAGACGAAACCGAGTGCACAGTGGAGATCCCTCGGACGATAGAGAGGAAACACGGGGTGCCGCGGACACGGACGGTGGTCGCGACGTGGTAATAAGGAAGTTACTTGTAAATGACTCGTGGACGAGAGATAGTCCGTGACTCGACCCACGGTCTCCAAGTGTTCAAGTCCAACGGTTTAAATCGTACGCTTTTGGACCTTGTGTGTCTTTAGACTTAAAGTCTACGTCTCACTCAAATTCAAACGGGGGTATAACGTAGACCGTTGCGACTGTCGTCGTCTCCTCTCTTTGGGTCGGAAGTTTGACGTCCTTCAATGGTAGAATATCTCCTCTACCGTCCCACGTTACCCCTTCTTGTTCCGTAGTCCTCTGGGTCCCTCACGCGGCCCGGCCGCCCTCACTCCCGTCGCTCTCTTCGGAAGGGCGGACGTTCGACCCTGGGCCCGACTCCTTTTTTCTCCCAAAGGGGTCCACCTCTTGCCCTGGGACCGGCTTGTACCTCTACCGGTAGAGGTTCCCGAAAGTGACCGGGTGGTCGACGAGTAAAAACAAAAATTTCCCACTACACGCCACCGTGTCTACGGTTTCTTCTCACAAAGTTCCTCTCCCCCACTTCCTATGTGGTCTACAACGGACCTGCAGGTCGTTCTATTCCTGACTCTGCACAGCGAACCTCTATCGTCCCGACGACCTTTTGCAGGGGACCCTCTCCGAAGGTACCCCACCGCCCTCGTCTTCAGTCCGACACTGTCCCTCTCACTCGTCACACTCCTCTCCTCTGCATCTCTGTCCCTTCCGGTGAAAGACGCCTCCACAAACCCACCTCCCTCCGTCTCTCGTCCCAAGTTCTCCCGACCCCCTCCCTGCCCACTGACTTCCCTTCCTGGGACTCCCCTCCTCCGAGTCGAGAGTCCACCGTCCCTCCCCTCCCACCTCGTGGAAGTCTAAGAGAAGACCAGAAAAACCCCCCCCCCCACCCCCCCTTTACTCTCTAAGAGGAACTGTCCCATTTATTTATCTACCCCTGTTTTTGCCTTTGTCACTGTCTGAAATAAAAGAACCCGAGGTTTTAGTGACACCTACTTCTTACGTCGGTACTTTAATTTTCTGTGAACGAGGAACCTTCTTTTCGATACTGTTTGGAGCTGTCGTAATAATTTTCGTATCTGTAGTGAAACGGTTGTTTCCAGGTATGTCAGTTTGGATACCAAAAGGGTCCTCAGTACATCCCTACCCTTTAAACCTGGTATTTCTTCGACTCACGGCTTCTTGACTACGAAAGCTTGACGCCACAACCTCTTCTGAAAACTCTCAGGGAACCTATCGTCCCTCCCTCTAGGTTGGTCAGTCAGGATGTCCTTTATGTGGGACTTATAACCTTCCTGACTACGACTTCGACTTCGAGACCATCAAACCGGTGACTAAGTTTTTCGACTGAGTAACCCTTTCTGGAACTACGACCTTTTCTAACTCCCGTTCCCCTCTTCCCCCATTATCTCCTACTCTACCAACCTACTTTAGTGGTAGAGTTACCCGTACTCAAACTCATTTGAGACTCTCAATCACTTCCTGTCCCTTCGGACCGCACGACGTCAGGCGCCTCAACGTTTCTCGACCTAAACTGAATCGCTGACTTGTTGTTGAGAAACTGGTCGACTAGTGGTCCACGTTTCAGACGGGTGGGTAGAGGGTGACCCGACACCCCCGACACTGCCGACGGGGGACCCATCCCGACAGAAGGTTCCGACAAGGGGTCGTATCTTCTGATGTCAGATCCCGTCGGGGGTTCGGAGGTGATTCGTGGACTCGCTTACTTATCGACCCCCGTCAACTCCCGACACTCACTCCTCCCGTTCGCCGACAGAACCCTCCTTCCCCTCAGGTCCTTCCTCCACCCTCCCCACGTCCCGGACCCTCTGTCATGCAGGTAGGACTTCCAGTCTCCTCCCACCTCCTCCACCGGGTCCGAGGGACCACTCTCGACCTCCCACACTGATTCTCGAATCTGTTGTCGGACCAGGGATCCCCGTCTCCAAACCGTCACTTCCCGTCCTCCAACCCTCTCTACCTGAAAACACCGCTAAGGAGAGAACGGGGTCCGGTACGGTCTACGGAACGTTGGAGAGTAGAACAAATTAGAGTAATTAAGAGTGGTCATCGGGACCTTCTACTACAACTACTACTTCTACTGACGACAACCACCAGAGTGAAATATTTATTCCTTTGACCTCAGTGACATGGACAGTCGATGGTTAACCGTGAATGGTTCTCGTAACGGTTACTGGCTTCCTGTTTCCGTAAACGGGAGGCGGATCTGTCTCTAAGGGACATCGAGTTTGCCATTCCTTAGATGAACACTCCGTCCTCTGGTCCTTAGCTAGGGACCCAACCCTTCAAGGAGACCTCTTCCCTTACCGTTGGGTGAGGTCATAAGAACGGACCTCTTGAGGTTCCTGTCTCTTCCGACCGCCCGATGTCAGGCGAGCCAACGTTTCTCAGTCTGAGCATGACTCGCTGATTGTGTGTGGAGATGTCGCTGACTTGGGACACGACCATATCGGCAACTGGAAGTTGTTGGGGGCTCCCTCAAGTCCCACCTCACTCCGCGAGACACGAGGTCCCTTAGACCACCCTGTCCAGAAATCTGTCAACCTACAAAAAGCTTTGTCTAAAATACTAGAGTTAGGAACGTCAGAGGAGTATAAATCTCTTCGTGATTTAGGAAAGTACCACTGCAGTCTAGGAGTACTTATTGTTGTTTGGAAAACTTTTACCCACGAAGTACCATAACTAGGGGGGAAGTGGTTTGAGAACATATAACTGGAAGGGGGTGGCGGTGGTACCTCGTCGGAGAGTCTCGATTCTACGACGGAGGTCCCAACGTCAGGAGTAAAACTGGGTTTATTTTGAATTAAGTGTTGAGAGTTGAACATGTTGACATGAAGGGACCACCGAGTCTACCATTTCGTAGACGGATGTTACGTCCTCTGGGTCCAAGCTAGGGACCCAACCTTTCTAGGAGACCTCTTCCGTTACCGCTGGGTGAGGTCATGAGAACAGACCTTTTAGGGTACCTACCTCCTCGCACCATACGATGTCAGGTACCCCAGCGTTTCTCAACCTGTACTGACTCGCTGAAGTGAAAAGAAAGAAAGAAAGATTTCAGTGTTTTCTACCTTCATCGTCTCTCCTACAAATTTGGGTCCGGTCAGGCTAAGGTTTCGTTCGAGACAGGTGGTGGGTCCCTCTGGTTCCTTCGAGACTCGTCCTCTCTCGGATATTAACCCCGTCGGGGGTCCCTCTTCCTGTGACGACACCCCGTCCTTATCCCGTGGCCCGGAAGAGTCCAGAGGACTCCCGGATCCACTATAGTGGAGGGGTTCCCTGACGACCCGGGTGGAGGGTCCGGACCAGACCACAGGTCGTTAGAGACCGTCGGACCTCGCCTACCTGGGTTCTCACTCCTCACCGGTTTCTCTGTCCCGTACCCCATAGTACCACCGCCCCTAGGGACTTTCTCGACTGGCACTTCAAGTTACACCCACTCCTGTGTCTCTTCGGTTTTATCCGACCCCCCAACGTAAGACGGGAAGGAGGGAGACACCTAGGGGAACGGGGTGGGGACGTCCGCAGGAACCGACCGTTTATGAGAAAGGAGGGGGCCTTTGGAGGAATGGAGGAGGAGGAAGTTCCCGTTCAAGTCTTCGGGGGAGATAGATGGAACTGGTGGGAAGGAGGGTGGGAATCAAGGGAGAGACCAGGGATCTCACGATCTTTGGTCTAAAAGACTGGGTCCTTACCCTACGTCCGGATTCTAAACAAGTAAGATCAAATGACTGTAAGGGAGATGACAGAGTGGGTCAGAGTAGGTCGAAATTTATGGTAAGTATGGACTGCGCGACTTTAACTATAGAAGTCCGACCTGGAGAGGGGACTCAAGGTCGGAGACTAATGAGGTGTAGAGGAACACTTACAGATTTTTCTGTAGAGTTTGGACTGCACCGGTTTTGACTTCAGGACCAGAAGGGGAAGGGGTAGGTGGAAGGAGGAAAGTTTCAACAGACGTAGAGTCAGCTTCCGTGAGGTAAAAAGGTCCTCGTGTTCGATTTTTGGAACTTCTACAGAACCAAGAAGAGAAAGGGGGTGTGGGGTATAGGTCAGGTAGCCCTTCAGGAACCTAGAAGGATACGCAGGTACAGGACTCGGGAAGAGGGTGGAGGTGACGGTGAGTCGACCCCGTTCGTGGTAGTGAGAACATACCTAATGTCGTCACCGGAGACGTGACGGGACGGCAACTGGACCGGGGATGTGAGAAGAGTTGGGTCGTCGGTCCGCCAGGATACTCGTGTATTGGGTCCGGAAGATGAGGAAGGTCTGAGAGATTATCGAGTGAGATTAAGGTCGGTTTCACAAAATTTTAGATGTTCGGACCCGAAGGGATCATCGATTCATCAGTTCTTAGATAGACGGACCTCTGTGTCCAAACTCGGGACTAGACCCTTCGAGGGTGTACGAAGTCCCTTGATTTGGGTACGTCGTGTTGATGGCTCGGAAACGGGATCTCGGCCCTTGGCGTTGGGGACTTCGGACGCACGGAGCTCGGATACAAGACGTTGCTCTCTTCGGTGACGGCACTCTTCGGGTGTGTGACGTTGACCTCTCATCGGGGGCGAACGGCGCTGATCTCCTGTCGGACTCTTAGTTTTTCCGAGTCGTATCGGGTTTCAGTTCTTTATTCATTGTAATAGAATTTTTTTTTGGGGATGTTCGGGATTTCTTAGGTGGAGATTGAACAGACTAAAAGTGAAGGGTGGGAAGAGGGCGACCGGGTGAAACGAGGTCGGACGACACGCCGAACTTCAATCAAGGAGTTTGTAAGGTTAGCACGAGGACGACCCCTCAAAACCTGATGGACGTGGGGGGTCGGACCTTACGGGAAGGGGATCTACCGGAGGCCTGAAAGACGGAGGGGAGGAGGTCTAGAACTGAGCTTACAGTGAAGAACAAACGGAAGAGGCTTGCAAAATCAATTTTGATATTTGGACCCCTGAAGAGACGACCAGGCGACCGATTCTAAGACACGAGGGTTTCGTCCCCCGAGTCCAAGGTGGGGACCAGTAGCTTGAACTAGGGTGATTCGCAAGTGTACGACGTTGATTTCTAGAACGTTCAGTCCTGATTTCTAGGGCACATGGTGTCGATTCTGGACTACGTCAGTTTATTATTATTTATAATTTGTTTTATTTTTGTTTAAAACTGAAAGGTGTAGACAGAAGGGACAAAGCAAAAGGACGTATATTACACATAGTAGGTTGTACTATACATACAATGACCAAGTGAGTAAAGCAAATATTAAAAGGATAAGGAAGATCTTATGTCAAAGATACTCCCGTCACGGAAAAGACAAACAACAAAAGAAACGACGGACGTTGTCACGGATCGTGTACTACCCGTGAGTTGTTTACGACGAACTCACCGACAAACCCCCGGTGGGGACACGACACGACTCCCTTCCTGTCCCTCATTCTGGACTGTTTCGAATACTCCGAACAGAACCCACCGCCAAAAGACTAAAGGTACTCATACTGGGATAGACCCCTCGAGAATCTTCGTTTATAAGACCGAGGTCGGGACCTCTAAGACCCCATCCGGGGTCCCGGACGTGTCACGTGTCCAAGGGGTCCACTACCACTACGCCCAGTTCGCCCCCAGTGTGACCAGACGACCCTATCTGACTTTACTTACTTCAGGTCCTGCGGCCTACAGAGTTAAAGTGTAATGGAAGGTGAGGGGTCATTTGTACGGGTGGAGGGGAGACTTCACATTCAAGACCTGACCCTGTCGTGCAACAAAGAAAGACGTAGGGGACCCGAGGCGTATCGGAATCATCTCAGGACACGACACGAGTCAACGAGTCAGCACAGGCTGTGAAGCGCTGGGGTACCTGGTATGGCCGGCCCCAAGAGACAGGTACCCCTAAGAGGCCCTCGTTATAACCTCCCTCATCGGTACGGGGGGAGTCCATACCAGGACGACGACGACGACGACGACGATTCAGCGAAGTCAGCACAGGCTGAGACACGCTAGGGTATCTGTCGTCGGGTGGTTCGAGGCGCCAGGGACCCTAAGAGGTCCGTTCTTGTGACCTCACCCAACGGTAAAGGAAGAGGTTACGTACTTTTACTTTTCACTTTCACTTCAACAAGTCAGTACAGGCAGAGAAGCGCTGGGGTACCTGATGTTAGATGGTCCGAGGAGGTAGGTACCCTAAAAGGTCCATTCCCATGACGTCACACAACGGTAACGGAAGAGGCCATACCAGGATCAGTCACAAATAACTCTCTCGCTTACTTACCTCCTACTTACTTACGAATCTTCTATCTATATGTCTACTTAATTTTTCTTTTTTTTCAATCTACCTACTTACTGAGACCAATCTTTTCCCTAAAGTTCTCAAGTGCTAGATCTTCCACCCTTTACAAGGTTTGTGGAGAGGATACGGGCTCCCAACATCCTCCCCGTCCATAAAGTCTCCAGAACTGCACAAACCAGCCGACCCTTCCACCGACGAGTCGCCTACTGGCCCAGTCCGCCTCCTTTGCGTGTCCGTTCGCGTCCCCGCCGCAACGGTGAGTGGGACGACGGGTCGTCGCGCGACGGGGCGCCCGACACTTCGGCAACGGTACCAATGTATGTGTCGGACCTCTCTTCCCCCGCCCGGGCCCGAATGCAGTAAGGGTCGCGCTGCGAACGAGGCGTGGAGGGCGGAGAAAGACCTCACGATCTGGGAGCCGGGCGGAGGGTCCGAGAGGTGGACGCGCGGAATGGGGTCGGGCAGGGAAGCGCCCCGAGACGCGGCCGCGCCAAGGGCGGCCCCGCGCGACCCCTCGGGCGCTCCGCGTACGCGTCATTCCCGGGCGGCGGCGAGGTCACAGCGGCGATGGCGGCGGAGGGTCGGCCGTTCACACCCTTCCTCCTCGACTCGCGGTGGCGGCGGCAACAGCGGTACCCCCACTCACTCCGTCCCTCTCCTCTGCGGTCCCGACCCTCCCGAGGGGCAAGGCGAACGGTGGGGGCACGCGGGGGTAACAAGGAACTTGGGGGAGAGTGCACTGGGACTGGGGGAGGCCGGAGTGCACTGGGGGGGAGGGTCGGGGGTGTACTGAGCTGATGGAGTCAGCTTCACAGGGGTGCGGGCCGGGTCGGGACCTTTAGAGGACCCCTCGGGGGAGAGGCCCGGGGTGGGGGATGCCACGGGGGGCAGAGAGCGCAGCGCGGGCGGGGACGGAAGGAGATCCTAGACAATAGAAGAACCGAGGGTGGGGGGTAGGGACTCGTCAGGGACCCATAGGGGATGCGGGGGCCCCCAGTGGGCAGTAGGCCGACAGTGATCGAAGCACCGAAGGGTATAGGATCCGGACGTGACCGAGCCTCCCTTGGCTCCGGGTTTCCTTTGCTCCGTCGGTCGGTTCCAGTGTCTGTCACTGACCCCCGGTCTGGGACTGAGTCCCGAGAGCTTAGGGGCCGGAGTCGCGAAGGGCGATGAGCCGCTTCGACCAAAGGGGTCCTAGAAAGCTTACAGAGGTGGTCCAAGGAGAACGAGGTCTTTGTAAGAAAAGGAATAGCTGTCTCCGAACGGAAGTCCCCGAAGGGTCTACGTGAGTTCACCCAGAATAATCAACCCAACGATCACCATAAGTGTGGCGTCCACCAAAACGTACCCCTTCGACACGTCTTCGACTCGTCCCCCGCCACCTTCCCGGGACCACTACCGGGGTCGGGGCCTACCTATCACTGGTGGACAAGACGTCTTCCGTCAGATCTCCACGCAAAATACGGAAAGGGCCCGTACACGACTATCTTCCAACCCGTCTTCAATGAGAGCACAAAGACACTCAAGTGGAAGGACTTCAGGATCAAACTCGTCGTGACCAGTGAGAGGACTTATTCATTGACCGGGAGGGACCGTGGTGCATAGAATCAAAAATGTGATTTAAAGGTGGTGGAAATCACTCAGAAGTGAAACCTCGGTCTCTTTGAGGTCAAGGGCGGACTAGAAGGACCGTCGTACTACAACACGGTCACTGGACCGGAAACACCTAAACTTAAAGGAGTACCTACACTACTCCTACTATGGAAGGGAAACTCTGTCTACACTCCTAATTTACTCTATCATTTACATTTATTAGTGTACCGACGGAGAATTTATTCCCGACAATAAAAGGGGACATAAGAGTCGGAAGTCAAAAGATTTTATCTAAACACGATAAAAATTGGGTAACCCAAACAGGGATGTCAATAATTGGATCTAAAAATAGGAGAGGTGAGTTTATCAATAACTGACTTATTTAGTTGAACAATCTGTCTTTACCAACAGAATGGGTACAGTCTCGTGAAATACATTAGGTACAGTTTTGGATAAGTAACACAAAGTCGTTCCTGAAAACCTGTGACACGAAGTACACATCTTTTAGTTCAGACCTCCGGAATCCGTAGAAATTGGATCTAAAATCACTTTCCAGGGTCCGGGGTAGAAGACAACTTTGACTCATTTTAGAACACAGGGACCATAATGAACCACTTAGACGGGTCGTAGTCGGTAAGGTCTGACTCGTCTTTCGTCGTTCGTATTGTACGGTAAGACCAGTTGTGAAGGAGTAACCGACTCAACTTTGTCGCCCGGAGTCTCTAGGACTCTAGGACGACGAAAGAGATCCCGGGGTCAGAATAATGAGTGTGCAATGTCTACACAAAGAGTCTTGTCGGGGATGGACCAACCAGAGAAGGCCGGATTTCGAGTGATGTTTTCTCTCTAAACTTAAAAGGAGGGACTACGTCTTGGTCTTGGGAGAGCAATAGGAGTAAGAAATACTCACCCCCCGACATCTGAGGGGTGGAGTACAGCCTTCCCAGTACCAAGGATCAGTAGCGGGAGGTCGTCTCGCGGAACGAGGTATACCGCCAGACCGACGACCGACTCCCTCTCCCCCGGAGTCCACCTCGCGGCAAGAGAAGTATCAAAAGAGCGGGAACGACGGTGTGTCCACCACAGACTCCTTAATCTTAAATCTCGAGACAGAGTCCGAAGGGACCACCGAGTCGACCGTTTCTTAGGTGGACGTTACGTCCTCTGGGACCAAACTGAGGACCCAACCCTTCTAGGGGACCTCTGCCCTTGCCGATGGGTGAGGTCAGAAGACCGGACCTCTTAAGGTACCTGACATATCAGGCACCTCAACATTTCGCAGTCTGCGCTGATTCGTTGAAAGTGAGTGAGAGAAACGGTCTTTGTTCAAAAAAAAGACCTAAGGAACACCCTACCTTCGGAATTATGACTTTTGGATTTCCCATGGTTCCGAAAAAAGACTTTCCACGGAGGACGGGGGTACAACCACAAAAAATTAAAGTGAGACACTGGGGAGTGTCAGTCTCTCGATGATAATACGGGTCGTCAGAATCTTTATGGTGAAACTCCCTGAATGTCCACCAGGTCACCAATCCTGACACAAGAGTGACGGTTCCCACGTCCAAGTTCGGGATCACTCCCCTAATTCTAGGGTGTTCGACGTTCCACACCGGTTTTCTCTCTCTCTGACGAAACTATCTTTATCGTTCCCCTCCTCAAACTGCCGACGTACACTTTTGTCGTCAACGTAGTCAAATAATGTCGTTCGTAGTAAATGCAAATTAACTACCTGCCTCGTACCTGAAACCCCAAGTCTGGACCGAAACTTAGAACCTCCTAAATAAGTCGTCCACAAATACCCATGATCCATGAACACTTGTCTTTAGGAATGTTATTTCTTAAAAACATAGACCATATCATATAGGAAAAAAAGGTAGCGTTGTCGGGGCACTCCATTTCCTTAGCAATCGGGGCAAAATACCTATTTGAGACCCTCAACCACTACCTCTCCCTCTGGACCGTACGACGTCAGGTACCCCGACGTTTCTCAGTCTGTGTTGACTCGTTGGCTTGACTTGACTAACTATTCCTTTGACACCAAGTCCCCTTGACTCACTGAACAACCTTTCTCTCATTTATTGAACGGGTTTCAGTGTGTCGATAATTCATTCACCCTCCCGACTCTTAGTTTAGACCCAGAGAACTGAGTTTTAGGGTGTGAGAAATAATACATTTCGAGGGAACCCTTTCTGTGAATTGGTGTTCCTCGAAATGACAAGTGACACGAATAAAGGGTAAAATTAATCCTCTGAAAAGGACACAGGGGCGTCCTATCAGAATGGAGGTGTTCCGTCCTGTTTCGATTAACCTTGTCCTCCTCCGGTGAAGGGAACGTACACGAGCAAAGCCCCCTCCCGAGACGGACAGACCGGGTCGGCCGGCGTCGAACAGAGTATGGACCACCCGTCCGTCGCTTCGCGAATTCCCCGTGAAAGAAATAGGTGTCAGAACCCGGCGTCGCCGGACCTCGAGGTTCTCGGCGGACCGAGTGGACAAGGGGACACACTTACTCGGGTATTTAGACCTCCGGGTCTGGACCGGGAGGACGACGAACACGAATCCTTAACGAATGAAAACCGCGAATTCTTACTCTGCGATACCTCCCTTGGATCTGAAGCAACGGAAGACCCAAGACCTGCGGTGTGCACGTCACGGAGACTAGGAAGTCGAGGCACAGTGCGACCCTCTCTCGATCGCACGTCCCACTTCCGTCCCTCGACCGGAGCTGCCACTTCCACACACGTGAAGACCGGATCGGAACGCCGACAAGGCAATCCGGCCGTCAGTTCAGGGGTAAAAGGACCTCCACCTCAAGGAAAGAGTCAACGGACCGGACAAACTACGGTTTCGCGTACAGGAAAGACGGGGTAGCGTGTCGGGACCACTAGAAGTCGGAGTCCAAAGGGACAAGAAATGGGGATGGAGTCACGCCTCCACCCCAGACCCCACCATGACACACCCGTACAGTGCAGTCGACGGTGCTACGGCCTTCCCATTACTCCTTACGCAGTGGTTGGGTCGCCGACGAAACCCCCGAGGGCCCCAGAGTAGAACTGGAATAGGCTTGTCTCGACTCTTCCAGGACCGGTGCCCATCCGAGAGGGTCACCCTCTGTCGCACCGACCCCCCTGCCTACGATTGAGACGTCGGGTCGGGGACCCTAACTCAGAGGGAAAACGGTAAACGAGAGACCCCTTGAGACTTGTTCAGTGCTGTAGGGAAACTCGGAGTCAAAGAAGAACACTTTCACAAGACGTTCTACTCATAGAGTCACAACAGAACTTTGAGTCTAAGGGTCTCCCCTTTTTTTTTTCCTACGAGATTTTGGAGAGACACCATCTCTCCCCGATCAAGTAGGGGTCTAGGGTCGCAGTACTTCTGTCAGACGAGAGAACAAACAAGGAAGGAGGTCCCTCCATTCTTTCCCCGAGGTCGGGTCGAAGGACGTCACGGGTCGGACGTCGACCAGGTGTCGGCCACGACCCGCTCCGACTTGGATTCTCTCGGTGGGGACACTCGACCATAGCCTTGAGCACGGAGGACGAACGAACACGTCCTCAATTCGTGAGTAAGGACCTCCTTGGCTCCCATCTCAAATAGACCGTCGACCCAAAAAGTCGAGTGGGAAAGGACCCGATACAGGGTCGATTCCACCTTAACCTTCATCGTTTTACAGAGTGACCACTCCAGTCCTTCACTCCCCACCCCAGTCTGCTCCGGTACACCGACCACTTTTCGACTCGGCAGAAGGGTCACGGAACCCCACTAACTCCTCCACGGACACGACGAGAGGGGGAGGAACCTTCACTCTTACCCTTCACAGCGAATAACCAGTGTCCGGCGTCATTGGGAGTGCCCGAATTATGAAATTTCCTCCATAAGTCCTGGCACGAGTAGTCAACTCCCTTCCTCCGAGGTTCTTACCGACACCGAACAGGATTCTGGACTTCCCTCATGTCCCGTCTTTCTCCGAAACCTGTTCCCGACAACTCGAAACCCGAGAAAAGGGGTTCAAAGGTCAAACAAACAACCTAGCAAGAAACCGCCACCACGCAGCAGCAACGACGCACGTCCGAGAAAGATCAAAGCCCCTCGTCCCGGAGGAGAAGTAGTGAAACGCACCCGAGGAACACCGCCACCGAATAGAAGACCCGAGGCGTCGTGTACCCTAGGACGGCCTCGTCCCGACCTTGGGTGGAATGGACGCGACCGTCCGCCCGAGGGTTGGTGACCTGGGGGTCCCTTCGGATGGTCAAAAATGTGTCCCATTCTCCCCTCCCAGGTACATCTGAACTCTTTTGGAGTACACTGAGAGGTCTGGCCTACACGAGGAAAACCTCCATACCCACCCCCCCCCTCACGCCAAGCACCAAACGAAGAGACACATACCTGTCGGCGGGGACGTCGAACCGAGACGACTGGTGCACAGTCACACCGGAGACAGGGGTCCACTTGAGGAACCCCGGGAAGTGAGACAGAAACCGCAGTGACCCACAATTCACGCTGACGGTGAGTGACCGGAACGGACACGTCGGTAAAGACCCTCGTCGAGTCAGAGGAATTCGACCTCACAGAGTCCGGAGCGAATCTTTCCCTGGATGGAGGGGTCCTCCGACAGGGGTCTCGTCTAGAAACAAAGAACTTCGGACTTCTGTGACTTTTCCGAAACTTATTTAAATATGAATTCTCGTCGATAGTCGTCGACGGAGTCTACGGTAACGGAAGGACTTTGGACGGGACTTACACAGATTTTAATGAACAAGGACGGAATCCTCCCTTACTTGTTTACTTATAAATAATCCGTCGACGACTCCACGCCCCGAGACGAAGTCCATAACGGGACACGAGAGTGACTCAGGAGTGCCACTGGGTCACCAAGACACCAGTTAGGAGAAGGACCATCCCTTCACCTCTTCAGATTGCTACGAGGGTGCCAGAGTACTGACCCTTTGCGAGTCCAGAGGTCGGTCTGGACTCAAGGACGACGACTCTGGTCCGTGCGCTTAGTCCCTGGCCGGGAGTCCCAGGAGTCTCCCTTTCAGTTCAGGGCAGAAAGCACCCAGTGACGGAAGGTCGGGTGAGACGAAAAGGGAGAACGTCTCCTTCAGTTCGTTTCGTTTTCTCTTCTTTGTCTTCGCCGACCTCCTCGCTCGTCGGTACCTACGACAGACACGGTTTCACCTGCGGCGGTTGTCCCATTGAGGGGGGAAAGGGTCAGAGAAGGAGGACGTTGAACTCGAACCAAAATTTAAACTGAAGAAAACCGCGGTGGGACACCGTCTTGTCTCAATGATGCGTAGCCGTGGAGATGACGGAGGAACGACACCACCCCAACCCCATCCCGAAACCTGGTCGGACCGACCTTCGGACCCTCTCAACACTCCTCCTGGTCCCTACCTGGGTCCGCACGTCCCTTCACACCTCAGTTCTCTTCCACCGACGAAGAGAAACACCCAGACAAAGGAATGGTGACCTTTTCACAGACCTTTTCAAAAATGATCCCAAAACGTAGAACCCCTCCTTCGGAGGGATCATTTTATACCATATCAGAAGAGTAAGAACGGAAGTCTGTAAATGACGGACGGACCCTCCCCGGTGTCCAACACACACGTGACCCCAAACGTCGTCGGACCAAAGTTCCCCGGCGTCAGTCACCTCCTCATCGGCACTAAGACTCGTGGACTCCCCGGACTGACCCTCGTCGATCGAAAGGGTACTTGGTCCTCTCTAGACCCAGTGGGAAGGACGACGTCAAGTGCAAGGTCCAAAACAACAAGAAAATCAGGTGAGTCATTTGTCAGTATAAAGGTTCCTACACCGGGTCCCTGTACTAACAGGTAGAACCTAAAACTGGTCCCTTCCAATCAACTCCTGAAGCATCTTCCTGTACTCACCTGGTCCCCTGGAGAGAAGAGAACCGGGTCCACTCGTGACTCGTCCAAAATCCGGGCCTCCGGTCACAAAATCACAATCCGTCTTCTCCAAGAAGAAAGGGCACAGTTTACTTCGATGCCGAAACAACCCGGAAGAAGGATGTGAGATGTGTACTGAAGTCTCGATTCTGTCTACCACCCAGACACACTCCCGACGAGGACCCGGCCCCTCGTCACGGAGGTACACCCAGGTGCATCCCACCTCGACCACTACCGGTCCGGGTGCGAACACGACACATGAGGGGAAAAGAAAGGGAGGTGTCGAACCTCTGGGTGACCTCCGAAAGGGTCACAAGTTCTTTATGCTGGCCTTACCCACTCACAAGTCGCAAGGATGGGCAGGAGAGGAACGAGAAATCCTTAAGTGGAAAGGTCTCATCCACAGGAGTCTGAAGGCAAAAGAAACAATCACTTTTTCGTCTTTGCTACCGATCACAAGACGACTATGTCTAGGGAGGCAATCCCATGATCTCCCCAGACGCCTACTCGCGTCCACCAAACTAGAGTCTGACTGCAGACACACCCTGAACCGGCACGAGAGGTTGGCTCTTGGTGTCTCGCCTTTGTTTGAACTCTTTAGTAGACCCGAGTAAGGGAGCAAAATCCATCTCCTGGCTCGGAGGCTCTCCGATTTACTCTCAGACTCGAACTCCTCGAAGAGGGACCGCCGACTCCCCTGAAAAGTGAGAGTAAGGTCGCGAGGAAGGGACTTATATATCATATTACCAATTTTCGGTGAATCCCGAAACACTGGAACCTGTTTAAGGAACGGAAGCGACACAGATTCAAAAGCTTTACCCACGAAACGGGTGTCTCAGTAGCCTTCCTAACGCACGTCACAATCACGGGCCTTGTGTGACTCCGACCTGGTCTCCCTCGACAATAATGAGGACAAGAGAAGGGATTAGGTCGAGTGACGACTAAGACCTAATTTCGAGGGGAGGGGAAAGACAACGAAACCGAATATTTTATCCATGGTCTCTACGATAACCGAGTTCTTTTTTTTCCCCGATACTAAAATGTCTTAGTAGTGGTACCCAAACTTAGTATTACTACGAAGAATAATTGGTATAAACCAATTCAGCTGTATGAGAAGCTCGGAACAAAAAATAACCAATTTACCTTACTACTACGGTTTGAACGTTCCACCAAAATTCCTAGTGTCTCATATAGGTCGTGACATTCATCCTCGACCACAGTCATAAGATCACTTACCCTATTCTGTTCACATTTACGCACTCAACGCTCCTCTCCGAGATCATCCATTGCGACGCAAACGGAGCGTACCGACACAGACTCAAAGTATCATGGTGCAATTCCATAAGAAGGACAGACACTAGTCTACACCATGTCGAGGAGGGTTTCGACGTAGTAGTAAGTCTAAGGTCCTTCAGGAAACCGTATCAAACCGACACTGTTTGGATCCGTCACGTAGTTTTTCGCCTCTACAGTGAAACGGTCTCACTATGTCAGTTTCCAGGCATATCAGTTTCGATATCAAAAAAGGTCATCAGTACATGTTTACACTCTCCACCTGGTATTTCTTCCGACTCGTGCCTTCTTGACTACGAAAACTTAACACTACGACCTCTTCTGAGTTCTCAGGGAACCTGTCGTTTCTCTAGTTTGGTCACTTAGGACTTCCTCTAGGTGGGACTTATAAGTAACCTTCCTGACTACGACTTCCACTTTGAGGTCATGAAACCGGTGGACTACGATTCTCGGCTGAGTAACCTTTTCTGGGACTACGACCCTTTCTGACTTCCGTCCTCCTTTCCCCCCGCTACTTCTACTCTACCAATCTATCGCAGTGACCGAGTTACCTATATTTAAACTCGTTTGACCCTCTATCACTTCCTGTCTCCTTGGACCTCACGACGTCAGACGCTCCAACGTTTCTTAGTCCGTGTTGAATCGCTGACTTGTGGTTGTCTCTAAGGAATGACACTAGAGTCACAAGGGCGGGGCGTCAGAGTACTGAAGGTCTTTGTACCCGGTCGAGACTTCGTCCGTGACGGTCAACTGAGACCCGAGTAAACCACGGACCTTAACACACACTAAACACACCGATTCTGACATGAAAGTACACGAATTTCTTCAGTCTAATCACCTCTTAGTTATGAGAGGTTGGCCGGAAGCCTTTTAACTATCGATTCTGTCTACGTCACGACACGACCCATTAAAGACTGGTGATGTACCGGTCATCATGTTTCTTTCTTCCGAGAAGTCTCGGTCCTCAGGACATAAGTGTACCGGCTCGTGTGTACATCGAGTATGTAACGCGGTCAGTCGTCCCCACTGCCGCCGAAGGCCCCACTACAGGAGGCTCCTCAGTTCAGTCAGGAAAGTCTTACACCGCGAAGGACCTTTTACACTAAAGTGTCATACGGTTTCTCAAATTGACATTAAATGAATTCAGTAGATCTTCATTTATCGTCTAGCTCCCTCAAGGGATCGTCAGACCACCAACCCTGAGTCTCTAAAGTGATGACACCGGGCACAAGTCCGGGACCAGTCCCTCGATCCCGGGACGTTCGACGGACGGTACCGGGGGGGTTTTTATCTAACTATGGAATTACGGAGTAACTAATCAAATCCCTTTGTCTTGAACCTCACTTGGACTTGGGGCTACGTAAGACAACCAGTCGGCTCTGGTAGGGACACCGGAGTCTCCTCCGTTGTCCGTCCTGAGGAGTCCCCCTCCCCCAACGTCAGAAGGACTTCCCGGACTCCAGTAGGTCGGTGAAAACGTCCGTTCTAACCTTCTATTCTTACTTCCCGAGGGTACCCACGGGTCACTCCTGAACTAAGTCTTTACTTTCGTTGTCCTTTTTCCGGAGTCCCGTCCTCGATTCTCTGGTCTCTTCTGAGCCCACAAATACTGTTTCATCTCTTCTTACCCGTCTCTCTCGTTTCTCCATCGGCTCTCCCCGTCCTCAACCGCCTCACAACTCAGACTGTTCCTGCCACAACCCCCCGTCGTCCTTCGTCCCGAACACCAGTCCTACCACCATCCGACCACTACTGTCAGCAATTAGAGCCGGACTTGCCGAAGCAAGGAAGCGTCCGTGGAAGACATCAGGGCAGGCCCGAGTCGAAAAGGGACATCTACTCGACTCTGGTCCGCGCGGAGCGGTCCGACAGGCCCGTCGCCGCCACGACCCCGACCGCGGCCGAGGTCTGCGGAGGAGAGGAGAACGTCCAACTTGCAGAGATAACTTACATTCGCGCACAGGCCGGACCTCGGCCGGTGGCACCTGACCCGGAAGCTGGACTGGTTCTGGTTGTACGCCTGGTACATTCGTGCGGACCCCGCCCCCGGCCCCACGGCCGACACGGGACGTCTCAGCGACAGGACTGACGGCGACAGAGGGTCCATGCTCGTCTCGCTCACCCCGACCTTCCTGGCTCTCTTCGCGCTCCTCTACTGCCTGCTGGCTCGGACCATGGAGTAACGTACCCTTTTGGCTAGCCACGGACAGCGGAAGAGAGTGAAGGCCAAACTGCACCTCACGCCACTACTTCAGGACATGACCATCCCCGACGCCGCGCCCCCACCCGTCCCCCTCCTCCGCCTCCGGCGTGCGTACAGACCCGGACCCGGTCCGGAGTACCGGGGACGTCCGAGTGGGACGAAAGGAGGGGGTCGATACTCCACGTCAACCTCTCGTTCCACGCCGCCTTTCCGGACCCCTTCAAGGAGTATGTCTAAGACGTCGAGTACCGGTTGTCCATCCCTCCTCCACCCCCCACACACATACACACACGTACACACACTCAACACACACACACACGCACACGCACACACTCTCAAGGAGTATGTCTAAGACGTCGAGTACCGGTTGTCCATCCCTCCCCCACCCCCCACACACATACACACACGTACACACACTCAACACACACACACACGCACACACTCTCAAGGAGTATGTCTAAGACGTCGAGTACCGGTTGTCCATCCCTCCCCCACCCCGCACACACACACACACACTTAAGGGGTATGTCTAACACGTCGAGCACCGGTTGTCCACGGCGACACACACACAGCGAGCCCGCCTCGACGGAGACGACATGTGGGCCGTCCCCTCCACCCCTGTTCCGAGTGTCCTTACAAGACCTTCCCAGACCTTGGAGGGACGGGACGGCACTGAGGTACAAACCATGTCACCCGGGTCCCGTCGTTCGTTGGGGTTCCCGGACAAGACACGTAGAGGTGACCCCGCGCCTCCTCTTCGGTCAGTCCACCCCTCGTCGGAGCAGAGTCTCCCGCCGTCACTCTGATGGCTCGTCCCGAGTCCTCGTGAGGGTCCTCGTTCGCCCTCTGCCGTCCGCCTCTGTGCTCTCTCGTACACACTAAATCGTGGACAAAGAGGAAGACCTTCCAAGAGAGACGAAGGAAGAGTCGTGTGTCTACTTCTTTCAATACAATTGCCATAAATTCGTGTTAGTACCGCGGATGGTCAAGAAGTCTCTTCGCGACGTCATTCCTCGACCCGGACCACCCCCTGGGAGACCCGCCGCCGTCGACGGCCGGGTACAGAAAAAGGGACAGGACCGGGGGGAGCAGGACTGTGCCTCAAGGACCCGGACTCCAGGCCCCCCGCCTCCGACCCCCTCTACCACACCCGCGCGGAGGCCGAACCAGGGGACGGGACGAGGACTCGGGACTGAGGACCCCACTTTCCGTCAGTCGGTGGGGGGTGGTTGGGAAAGGAGGACGGACGGACGTCTAAACTTTAGCTACTGAGAAGGGGTTCGTACAGGCCAACGACACCCCTCCTGACGAGGATACTCTAGGACTCGGCCTCCTGGTTCAAACCCCTGTCGGTCGTGAGGGTAAGCTCACCCGTGACACCGCCGACGACGGTGACTCAGGCTTCGGTCTCGCGTGAGAGGTTCCGGACAGGAAAGGGGCCAGAGTGCGGTGAACGGTCCGCCGGAGGAGTCGGGGCTGGGACCCCTCCCCACCAGGCGGACGGGGGGACGAAAGGGCACCTTCCCGTCCGACGGGCCTCCCCGTCGCTCCTCGACCCGTGGGCCCCGCAGGAGAGTGTCACCGACGGAAGAGTGCACCGGGAGCCGGGACTCGCACCCCGAGACACTGGAGGGACGGCGGCTTAAGGACTGTTCGGGGGAGGGGCGGTGTGTGTGTCGACCTGCTTACCTCGCAAATAAGTGTCGAAGCACTTTTAGGACCTCGGGACCCAGTCCCAGACCGACCAAGGGTTTCTCCTTACCCGAGCCGCATCCTAGAACACGGCTCTCTCCGAAGTCTCACCGAGGAGGACAAGCCACCTCCCCTGCGAGCTGCCTCTGGGGACCTTCCGGAAAACACAGTGTTGAGGCCCCTCGTTCCCACGAGAAGGACCGACACGGAAACACCTAGGCGTCAATCTCACCTCAACAGGGTCCCTGGTCGACCGAGACCCTCGGGCACCAACAGTCGCTCTACGGCTCCCCGGCCCTTCGGCGCAGTCACCCCGGACACGCCCTTGGTCCCGAAGAGACCGAAGACTGGTCCGACGTAGGGCTCGAACCGGGACACTAGAGTTCCACCACCGGGCTCCAAAAATAGATATCCTTTCTCGACCTCGGGCCGGACGAGTAGAGGTAGGGGAGCCACGGAGAGACGGAGAGCGGACGGGGGACGGGGCTAGACTGAGAGTTCCCCCTTTATTGTAGTCCCTCGGGGAGCAGAAGGGGGAATTCCGGGGAACAAGGACGGTATAAATTACGACAAAGGAGAGTAGAACCACGACAATCGAGAGACTCCCACCCAGAGGAAGGGGTGGCGGTAGGGGGGACGGGGGGTCGGAAGTCTCTCGGGGGTCGGTCGTCGTCCGGACGGACGTGGGGGTCGGACCGGGGACGAGGGAGTCCCTCCGGGCGGGACCAACCGTCGTGTCCTGCGCCGGGGCGTCGACGAGAAGAGGGACCACGGCGGTTACCACCGTCCACCCGCCCCTTCGGCGAAGGAGAGAGCACCCCACCTGTCCCGTACCCCAGTCTCGAGTCCGATGGGGAGTAGGGGTCTGGAATGAGGGGAAGGTCCCTTCTCTTACTGGTTTAGGAATAGGTCCTTTTTCGTGGACGACGGAGGGGACCCTGTCGGACCTCGAGACGGAAGGTCTCGTAGGGTTTCCAGGACGGACGCCTCACAACGAGGGTCCTCCAACCAGTCACGAAGACTGGAGTCAGGTGAGTGTGGGGTCGGGGACGGGACCGAGTCCGGTGGACACGGCCGGGCAGAGGGGCTTCGACGAGACCGAAGAGGGTCCGAGGGCGCACACGCCCCGACCCCGTGTGTCGGAGGGGTTACTCACGAGACGTTACGAGAACTGACCGGTCACCACCTGTACCGTGAGGGAACCTCTCCCGGGGCATGGAAGTGTAACCTCGTTTGGGTGGAAACGGTGTGAGCCGACCGAGGGTCGAAACGGGGTGAGCCGACCGAGGGTCGTCAAACATGGGTTTCCCCTCCCAAAAGTAACGACCCTCCTACAATCTCCCAAGGAAGGTTCTTAGCACTTTGTTGCCTTCGTATAAGTCCTTCTCGAAAAGGAAACTAGGGACGACAGACAGTTTCCTGTGTGTCTTACTATTTGTAAGTAGTAAAATCTTGTACCTAAAGACTATTGGAGGGTGAGTGTCCCGGGGTCTCCCTGGGGTCACATTTAGGGTGTATTTCCCTCCCTTCGCAGGTACAGAGAGAGGGAAGTGACCTGTGGACCGTGACTCGGGGCAACCAGTTACCTGTGACCACACCCGGTACGGACAGATCGACGGAGACGGCGGTGGGTGTCCGACGACCCCTACCCCCAGTCCGACCCGTCCCTCCGTCTCGGACTTCGAACATCCAGTGGGACAACGGTAACTCGGACAAGTCAAGAGTCGGTAGTCAGAGGTAAAGGCGTTCCAGAACCGAAATTCTTTGTCGTCCAGAACATGGTCCGAAAGACCTAACCAACGACGACGGGTCAGCGAAGTCAGCACAGGCTGGGACGCTGGGGTATCTACCGTCGGGTGGTCCGAAGGGGGTAGGGACCACCAAACAAGCCCCGTACAATTTTTTATAATTAAACTCTGAATAAAAAATCAACAAAAGGTGAGATAAAGTCCAATAAAAGTAATTACAGTCTACATATGTACTGCACACACCAAGAAAAATTGGAAAGGACCAAAAAAAACAAAAAAAATCTCCTTTGAAACCTCTATTTTACGGAACTATATATATATATATAAAAAAAAGAAATCGTTGAACAATAGTGACCTTAGTTTCCCTTTTCACTAGAAAAAGAACGTAACCAACACAAACACACAGTGTTTATTTTCTGTGAAACAAGTCGACGACCCTGCCGAAGGACCACGACTCCACGGTATCGTCATTCCCGAGTCTGGTGGGTCGTAACCTAGATTTGAGAGCCCCGTGCATCGACACTACCGGGGTGTGGAGAAGGACACTCCCTTCGGAGCCCGTCCCTTTTCGGGTCCCGTAACCACCACTCCTCGGTCAGCACCTTTGTCTGGTGGCTTACGTATACAAACACGGTGAAGAGTCTTCGGGTCCCGTCTCCAGTTTCCAGAAGACTTCCCACGGACGAGACGTACGACCTCTCAGGGTCCGGTTCACAACACTGTAAATTGCAGACGTCCGTTTGTATTTACTGTCTTGTACACACACCCTCAACTGATCTTCTCACGCAACCACAAAGAAACTGAATTGACCCCATGAGCCTTATAAGAAGCAGAGATCTTTTCTAGGGCCAGGGGGGAAGTGAGTCCTTTCTGTCTCCGGGTTTCCTTCTCATTGAGTACAGTCCGGACTGTCCCGTCCTCTTAATCCTCGACCTCCTCCGAGTCCGGAGAACTCACACTGTCTGCCTCGACACGCCGAAGAGGGTCCCCCTGAGGGCGACTTCGAACAGGGTCCCTCGTCCCCGTCCTTCACCCGGTCCTCGGTCCCGGGTGAGCACAACGACGGGCCGCCAGTGGAGACGGCCTTCCACCTCTCCCGCCGGCCCCACCTCGGGACTCGGTGGCTTCAGAAGCGCCAGACCGCCCTGTCGCTAGACTCCTTTCCTCGTCTCAGTTGTCGACAGAGCATCTACGGGGTACAATCCCGGAGTCGGGACACCCACCCCCGTGTCGACCCCTACCACCCACGTCGAGGGAATGGGACCTCCGTACTTCCTTCCGTAGGATCGGGAACCCCTTCCTCTCGTAAAATTTACGACCTCGTAGTGAGCCGTCGGAAGAGCACTCTACCTTAAGACGGAGGTGGTGGGGTGCGGGATGGGGGTTCAAGAAACAAGGAACTTTCACTTTCAGTTAGTACCGGCTGAGTCGCTGGGGTACCCGATATGTCAGGTACCTTAAGAGGTCCGGTCTTACGACCTCACCCATTGGAAACGGAAGAGGTCCCCTAGAAGGTTGGGTCCCTAGTTTGGGTCCAGAGGACGTAACGTCCACCTAAAAAAATGGTCGACTCGGTGTCCCCTTCGGGAACAAGGAACTTCCGACAACATTAGGGTCCGTCCTTAAGGAACCTCAGTGACATGGGAACGACGTCTCATTTACGGGTCTAGATCTTCCTAACCTCCCCGGAGGGAAACGACGGTGAACGGGGCAGACGGGAGGTGTGGTGAAAGGATCCATTGTCCTGAAGGAGAAACCAGGAGACTCCGCCGACGGGGGTGGGGATGGAGGTAGACGTCGAGTCTGAAGTAGTAAGGTTCACCATGGCCGACCTCGCGGGTAGGTGGGAGTGGCGGTGGTGAAGTCACTCGTCTATCTCGTTCTCCACGTCAACGTCCTCTCCAGGAGTTAAAGTCCGTCTCGGACTCGACCAGACTTTCAAAGGGGTCACACACTTTGGACCAGTGGCTACCAAAGATGGTGCTCCGAAACTTTCACCGACGAAGTTTGTGTCCGTCCAAATAAGATCAAAAAAGACGAAAAGAGAGAAGTTTTCATAATTGTCCAACAAAGAGTACTCCAGTTCCCAGATCCCGCTAACCCTTCTACGACGGCTCCGTGGAGCCTCTGACCTGTCGGGCTACGGGAGCGTGACAACGAACCGATGTCACCCTTCCTTTGCGTAGACCACTAGGGCGCCCTACGGTCGCCGGTGAGTGGGAACCAGAAATGTCACGACTCCCGGGTCGTCTCAGACATAGACAGACACACGGAACCAGGTACCGGCACGAGGGTCTGTTCTACGACACCCGTACGTCTAGGAACACCCACACGTGCAGTGCGAAGTGCTACCTCAACACCCAACAGAACCGGGACCACCTGAGGGACAGACCGTTTCGGCTGTGGATGTACAGGACCGGTCATCCCGGCGACAGAGGACTCCCTCCGGACGGAAAACAGGGTACGTCCCTCGACGGATCTTTCTACCCCTGACCTCGACTCTTCAAGTCACAGTTCCGTACAGACGGGATGCCCCCGTCCTAGTGGGGGTCACCTCCCGACCTCCTCCCGGAATCCTGTCCCTGTTCCGGTTGTCACTACTGGACGGAAGGTCTCCTCCCCTTCGTCGGCATCAGTAGAGTACGAGTCTCAGGTCCCAGTGTCTGGGGTCCAAAGGGAGTTACAAGGGACTCACTAGAGGACGGTCTCGGGCCCGAGGTTTTAGGTGCCGGGTCCAATCGGGGGAGGTTGGGCCTGGGAGACGGGTCCCACCCCCGTATCGTGGGCACCCCCGGGAGAACACCCCGTAGGCGTAAAGACGTAGCGGGGCGAGGACGGACACGGTACCACCTGTTTCACTTGGGACTTGTGGTAGTGAACCCCGACACCCCGAGGGACGGGACTCTTCGGCTTACAGACGATGTCCAACCGTCCTCTTCCCGACGGGACACGTGTCCCAGCCTGTGGGGTTCAAACCTCTCTTCTCTAGGATGTTTCCCTGGTCCACTCTCCTGAACCTCGACGATCGTCTTGCTCCAACCCCGACGTCGGCACTCGACTCCGGACTGTCGACTGGACCCCCACCGACGTCGGCGGTGCCCACGCCGGACGGGAGGAGGTGTGGTCCCAAGACACGACGTCCCACCAGGACCGGACTGTATCCTCTCACGAAAACACTCCCCACCCCACCCCTCCCCCCGAGTTGGTGGGGTGGGGGGTGGTCACCACTACTTTGTCATCGACGTGAGTCGTTCCTAGAAGTACTCCCATAGTCATCCCAGGGTCGGGAGGACCGGGTCCGCGACCCAAAGCTCCCCGTCATGTATCGGGAGTCCACCCATGCAACACCCACGACGGTAGGGACCCTGGGTCACACTCGGACCCCCACCCAACGTGTCACCGAAGTCTGTCGACCCCTCCTCCACGGTCCTTCACCGAACATGAGGGTCCCGTCGGGTACAAGACTTACAACCGAGGTTCCTCGTCCTCCCCACCCCTTGTACTGTCGTCCCCCCCGCCCACAGTCCCTACCCCCGAGAGCACGTCCCGGAGTCCCAGAAACCCCCAGACCGACACTCTACCCCACACCTCTTGTTCCTTTTCTGAGCCCCTGAACGGGTCCCGACGTCCAGCCTCCAGTCGACAGACCTCTTCCTCTCTTCCGGGTCCCAAACCTCATCATTCAGGTCCGTCTCTCCAGACCTACGTCCCAACGGTGCACCGTCCCCACTCGGACCCCCAGGGGTACCCACACCGGTCTCCGTATCGGAGTCGTTCCCGAGCCTACGGGGGATGTACTGTCTTCCAAGTCACAGAACATATACTGGACCCGCCAGGAGTCGAACGACAACTGGAAGTTCAACTCACCCCGGAGGTCATAAGAACGGACCTTTTAGAGTACCTGTCCCCTCAGTCCACCCGGTATCAAAGACCCTAGCGTTTCTCAGTCTGTGTCGACTCGCACGTGCCGTCGTGTCGGGTACACACATATGAATCTCCGTGTGTGTATGTAACCACTCGTCACGGACCACGAGGTGGGTCCGGTGTACGCCGAACGACACCTCCGACACCGTGTGTGTAGAGGGACAACAGGCTCCACCCCCACAACGCGAGGCACCCCACGAACTTGCTTTCCTACGACACGAACGAGACCCGAAGAACGGGTGTATACTCAGGTAGTACTACAGGATCCCTCGACCCCTTCCTCCGGAACCCACACAAACGCCCCCCACGGAGATCGGGTCACCGGGATGAGGGACCCCCATAGTCAAATGGGTAGACATGGTGTCCCGTCCCCGCCACCGTCCGTCTGAACTACTGGACTGACGGCACGGACGTGTCCACACCCCCTGGAAGCGGTTCGGTCTTGGTAACGGTGTGTGGTCGACCGAGTAGTGAGTGAGAACCGGCGACTGACACCCACCGGGGGGGTGGGTCGGGTGTCGGAGGAAAACAGAACCGTCGACATGGACACGTCGGTCGACGTTCCTCGGACCCGGTCCTGTCGGCACAGAGGGGCCCCTCCCCTCGCGGGGACGGGGCGGGGGCACAACGAGGCGGGGACTGTCGACACAGGACCGGACCGGGACCTACAGACCGCGGGTCACTGTCGACACGGGGTCCTTCTCGTCTACGGGAAAGCCATGGGACAGGGTGGGGGCGGGCCCCCCGAGGAACAAGGAACAACTCCCGTTGGGACTGGTCTCGACCGAGGAGGATGGGGAAGGGGTGGTGGAAAAAAAAAATTAATCTTGAAAAAATTTTTTTAACTTCATATCAACGAGATGTCACAACACGGTTGGAGACGACGTGTCGCCTCACTGAGTCAAATATGTGGGATGCAAGCAAAAGTATCAGAGAGGGTAGCGTCAAATAGTGTCCTACAACTCAGATCAAGGGACCTGGAACGACCAATAGGTAAGATCTACGTCACTAACCGTAGATGGGTGGGGCCTGAGGTTCGGGTAGGGGAGGGAGAACTGTCGGTGGTCACAGGCACAGACACTCAGACAAAGACAAAACACCTGTCCAAGTGCCACAGTGCCACAAAATCTAAGGTGCATCTTCACTATAACATGCCATAAACGGCAAGAGCGAGATTGAATGAAGCGATCATGCTACCAGATCTCAACGTGGGTACAACGCTTACCATAATGAAGTAAGCAAAATGTCGACTCAGGAAAGATGGGAAAAAACGCACTTTTGGGGGTAAAAATTAAAGAGACACACTGGGGACCGTCAGTATCTTGATGACAATCCTGGCCGTCAGTGACTCTATGGTGAAACTATCATTATCGCTCCCCTCCTCAGCTGTTGACGGACACCTTCGTCGTGAATCTAGTGGGAAACATCGTTGTCCGTAGGATATGTAACGTCACTGCATCACCTCCCCGTACCTGAAACCCCAAGTCTGGACCTAAACTCAGAACCTCCTAAGTAAGTCGTCTCACGACCCACAGGGAGCCGTGTATTTCGTCCACACTGTCGAGGAGACTGAGGCCCGCGTATGACAGACCACCCTCGCCTCTCTGTCCCGCCGATCTTCTGGAGACTCTTAGGACGGGTACCCGAGACACTCGGACGTTCAATGGAGTGGAGAGACACGGACGAAAGAGTCGTTTCTTCATCTGTGCGTAAGGAACGACTTAATAATATTTTTAATTTACGGGTGGGAGAGGAGTCTGGGAGGAGGAAACCTGTCACCCGGGAACGACTCGAGATGTTTCCGGAGGACGACGATGGGGGTGGGATCCCTCTGTCAGGGGTGTCCGGACATCTCTCCGGTGGCGACTGGAGTCGACCTCGGGACCCCACCCCCAGTGAAATGGGAAATGGGGACCACGAGTCTCGCGTCGGGAGTGAACTACACGGTCCTCCCCTCAAGTCCAGTCACCCCACCGACCTCGACACGTATAAACCCCCCGTCCGCCGACTCCCTAAATACGGACGACGGGGTGTCCCGACTCCGGACTGGAGGAGGGGTCCTGAGCGTCGAGATGATCTCTCTCGTCAACAACCCGGTCTCGGAAATTACCTGTCCCCGGTCCGGACCCTACTCCAGTGAGTCACACAGAGATTGAACTCATACCGGTCATCCCAGACCTCAGTCGGGACCCTACCCCGTAGACCCTAGAAGGGTCGGGTATGTACTGGTAGTCCTGACCCCCGGGTCTACCCCTGTGCAGAGTCCTCTTCCCTGGTCGAGAAGGTGGACGGGGATTCCGAACCCTAGATAAGAATGACGAGGTTAGTCCCCTCGCCCACCCCACCTCCCTGTCGAACCTGGGAACCTAGTCTCGGTCCTGAGTCCGATCCTAGAGAGCCAGAGCAACGTTACGCCCTCTCTAAGGATCGTTAGACTCGTCTCACCCTTCAGGACCCTTACTCGGGACAGACACGTCCGTCGTGCCATCAACGGTCCCACAGTCTCCTCTAGGCACGGAGGGTCTCTCAGACAGTGAGTGTCCGTTTGAAGGGAGTGACCCGGTCCCTCGGGGGAGAGGTACGAACGAATAAGATGACCGTTTTCTTCGTGGTGTCCTGATGGTTCTCGGAGGTGACGCCCCCGACGTCCGAGCTAGGACTGGACCCTTGATTCTATGGTGTACGACGGCTTTTCTTTTCACGGGTTGCACGTTAGAACTTTTTTCTAACGTCGTCTTTTCCTGGTAAAGGGTGATAGATCTCACAACTTGGTGACAAGTTGGGAACGTACTTGATCACACTTGGTGATAAGTGTTAACACACAGGTTTGTCTGAAAATGGATACGTATAAGGATTGAGATCCCTAAAAAGGGAAACAAAATCTTTTCGTTCGGGGATAGTGTGAAATACAAAAGAAACGAAGAATAAACAAAATTTTGAAAATTTTTGCCTTCGTATTGTCCATAACATTGGATTATAGTCATAGTCGAACACGATATCGCACGAATCAGCGAGTCAACACAGACTCAGACGTTGGGGGTACTTGACATTGGGTGGTTCGTAGAGACAGGAACCCCTAAGAAGTCCGTTCTTATGACCTCACCCAACGACTTCACATTGTCGACTCGATAAAGTTTAGGATTTTCTACTACGACAGTTTCACGACGTGGTGTTATATGGTCGTTTAAACCTTTTGAGTCGTCACCGATGTCCTGACCCTTTCCAGTCAAAAGTAGGGTTAGGGTTTCTTTTCGTTACGGTTTCTTACGAGTTTGATAACGTGTTAGCGTGAGTAAAGTTTACGATCGTTTCATTACGAGTTTTAAGAGGTTCGGTCCGAAGTTGTCATGTGCTTGGTACTTGAAGGTCTACAAGTTCGACCTAAATCTTTTCCGTTTCCTTGGTCTCTAGTTTAACGGTTGTAGGTAACCTAGTATCTTTTTCGTTCTCTTAAGGTCTTTCTGTAGACGAAGTAACTGATGTGATTTCGGAAACTGACACACCTAATGTTGTTTACACCTTTTAAGAATTTCTCTACCCTTATGGTCCGGTGGAATGGACGGAGGACTCTTTAGACATACGTCCAGTTCTTCATTGTCTTGACCTACACCTTGTTGTCTGACCAAGGTTTAACCCTTTCCTCATGTAGTCCCGACATATAACAGTGGGACGAATAAATTAAATGTACGTCGCATGTATTACGTTTTACGGCCCGACCTACTTCGTGTGGGACCTTAGTTCTAACGACTCTCTTTATAGTTATTGGAGTCTATACGTCGACTGTAGAATACCGTCTTTCACTTCTCCTTGATTTCTCGGAGAACTACTTTTACTTTCCCCTCTCACTTTTTCGACCGAATTTTGAGTTGTAAGTCTTTTGATTCTAGTACCGTAGACCAGGGTAGTGAAGTATCGTTTATCTACCCCTTTGTTACCTTTATTTCTGTCTGAAATAAAAGAACCCGAGATTTTAGTGACACCTACCACTGAGTCGACGGAATGAATGGAGAGGGTCTGAGAAAGGGAGAGAGACTACCTCCAAGACTTTCTTCAGTGTAGTGTCCCAGGTACTCCTTTCGGGACCTTGTCTCGTGTCTCCACGGACGAACTGTTTGCAAGTGAGAAAGGGAGATCGACGGTCACCTCCTCCCCTTGTACTCTAAGGAGTTCCCTCATTGGGTGCCCTGGTGTCCTTTCAGGCAGGGAAGGGTTTCGGAGAGGTCCGGAGAACGGACCGGCACGAGATTAGACCTACAATAACGAAACAAGTGACCTGTTTCCCGACTGTTTCGGGGTATCCCGGCGTCCCTCCAGGGACAGGGAAGTAGGAGGGTCCCCGTCCGTCGACCCCGGACCCGGAGGGTCGAGACACAAGAATCCGACACAGGGAACCCTACACCACCCCCTTCACGAATCTTCGTACACAGGACCCGACAAACGGTCCAACGTCCGGTCTTGTTCCCGTACCCCGGACCATCGACCCCCCTCCGACCTGACTCTGACGACCTGTAATTGTTATGGGTGCTCATCCCACCCCCTCTCCTCCCCGCCTCTTCCCGGGACCTCTCGAGTCCCAGCCCCTCGGGTGCAGAGGTCTTTTCCGAGTCCGTGTCGGATGGGAGACCCCGTAAGACCCAGGTTGGGTGGAAAGACACTCGTGGGGAGGGACGAGTGTACCCCGACTCCGAAGAGGATGTTTCGGACACAAAAGGACCGGAGAACGGTGGAGTGAAGTAGGGGTAGGACGATAGAAACTACGGTAACTGGGGCTATAGTTTTGACCCTGAAGATCTTTAAGAAAAAATGTCGTCGAAAGTACCCAAATTTTCGTACCCAAAACTTTACCTCTCTGGGCGGGACCTTAGGACCGACCCGTCGGAACCTCGGGATACTTAAACTCGTCCAGTGGGTTAAGAAGTCCGAATAAAAGAGTGAACATTTTGTAAACTTTATTATTATCGTGGAGGCAACGCTGTAAAAACAGTTCCACCTTACTCTAATATGTCAATTCCGGGTTGAGTCACTGACCGGGGAATGGGAGAAAGGACAAGAGGAGAGAAGTCAGATAACGTTAAGTATTTATAAGAGATTCACACACGGTTCGGGAAACCTCTGTCATCACTTGGTCTGTCCGAGACGAGAGCCTACCGGGGGTGGGATCTCTGCTTCTGGCGAGGACACCCACCATGACAGTGCCCCGACGACCCGTGTCTGCACCGTAGTCGGACCCCACCGGTCCCTTCCGAAGGACGCCGTCCCAGTGGACAGTGAAGGATGGTGTAGTGCCGTGAGAGTCATTGAAGAGTAGTTCACAAATAGAAAACAGACGGAGGCCTTACAGCCGAGACACTATTCCCTCAGGAACAAGTGAAACAAGTGACACACAGATCTTGTCAAGGACTTTGTGTCATCCCCGACCGTTTGTAAACAACTTATTTCATTCGACACAGGTATCCACCTCCGGACCTTCACTTTGACACACTTGACCCTGAGGGTGGTCTAACCCTGAACTTGAGTGTACAACCCTGAGGTCGAGTCGGTTTTACGTCCGACCCTGAACTCAGGTACTAGAACATTGATTCTAGTGTGTGGTCCAAAGCCCCGAATTACTTCGAGTCCAAGAACCACAGAGTAGTGTCTTGCTTAATTCACTCTCTGTTTCACTATCCATTCTTCATGTAAATAAATCTCTCTTTTTGTGAGGTATTTGTTTGACACCCGGTAGAGTCTTCCTCTCCCACTGGGGTCCCATACGCTAACAGCATAATATCCTCACCCATTAAAGTGTCCGATTACTTACCCTCCTCATAAGGTCGATAAAACCCCTACATACACCCACGAGTCAACACAGACTGAGAAATGTTGGGGTAGCTGATATATATCGGACGGTCCAAGGAGAACAGGTACCTTAAAAGGGCCGTTCTTATGACGTCACCCAACGGTAAAAGAGGAGGTCCCGTAGAAGGACTGGGTCCCTAGTTTGGACACAGAGAACCCCTTTCCCACCCCTAAAGGTCTTTCACCTGATTGTGGACGAAAAACTGGAAGTATCCCTGAAGGGATCACCGAGTCTGCCATTTCGCAGACAGATGCTACACCCTCTGGGTCCGAGCTAGGGACCCAACCCTTCTAGGGAACCTCTTCCTTTACCGTTAGGTGAGGTCATGAGAACGGACCTTTTAGGGTACCTGTCTCCTCGGACCATCCGATGTCAGGTACCCCAGCGCTTCTCAGCCTGTGCTGACTCGCTGAAGTGCAAGTGCAAGAACTTTGTCAGTACCGTGGACACCAACACGGTAAATCGAACGACTACACAATGTTACTCGTATATGGGTTTCAGATCACCTTCAACTGAACAGGTGTTATAACCTTGGGTAAACCAAGATTGCCAACAGAGTACAGGAGACCGATACAGTAAAAAATTTCCAGCACGGGACGGTGGAAGGGAGGACAAAGTCTTCATCTTCAACCTCACCACTTTTTCCTTCCGATCAATCCAATTCACAACTTTTTCACAAGTAATCTTGGATTCTATGTTTCTTCGTTTTACGAAACCCACCCTCCCGGTCTCTCGTTCCTCTTCCCACTCCTTATGAAGGTCTACTCCCACCTTTCACTGTAGGTCTTTAACTCTGAAACAAATCATATGTTACTCCTCGGTGTTTCTAAAATTTCATCCACATACAGAACCAATCCTCCCGAAGGGTCCACCGAACCTCCATTTCTTATACGGACCGTTACATCCTATGTGTCTCTACACCCAAACTAGGGACCCAACCCTTCTAGGGGACCTCTTCCTTTACCGTTGGGTGAGATCATTGGAACGAACCTCTTAGAGTACCTGTCTCCTCGAAACGTCCGATGTTAGGTATCCCAGTGTCTCAGGTTTTGCTGATTCGTTACTCGTACGTGTGCATACTGAACCAATTCCTGAAGGGACCACCACCTAGTCACCATTCTTAGTCGGACGTTACGTTACGTTACGCCCTCTACGTCCAAACTAGGGACCCAACCCTTCTAGGGGACCTCTTCTTTTACCGTTGAATGAGGTCATAAGAACGGACCTTTTAAGGTACCTGTCTCCTCAGATCGTCTATTGTCAGGTACCCCAGCGTTTTCTCACCATGTGTTGAATCGCTGATCCATTGTTTACCGAACCAATCTAAATATAAATTTCTCTTCCCTCCTTCGAGAACCGACGATGACGTACCTTTGACCTTAACCTGTCCTTTTGACATTCTCAAGTAAATCCTCCAATCATCGAGAAACCTCTGGTCAAGTCAAGTCAAGTCAGCGAGTCAGTACAGGGTGAGAAACGCTGAGGTACTTAACGTCGTGCGGTCCGGAGGGACAGGTAGTGGTTGAGGGCCCCAAGTGAGTTTGAGTACAGGTAGCTCAGCCACTACGGTAGGTAGGTAGAGTAGGAGACAGCAGGGGAAGAGGAGGACGGGGGTTAGGGAGGCTCGTAGTCTCAGAAAAGGTTACTCAGTTGAGAAGCGTACTCCACCGGTTTCTGTCATCACTTGGTCTATGTCCGAGACGAGGCCAATCACGGTCCGCCAGTCTCAGGACCGCCCCTGTCCCCTAAAGATTTGTCTCTGAATTCATACTTACCTCCCTCCTCAGTTCTTACGGCGGGTCCAAAGACCGAATACACTAACCCATCGATGTCAACAATGAGTTGTTTCTAACCGACGGAACCTCCGCCCCGTATAGGCTTTCGTTGCGGGGAGACACGGGGCGGGTGGCCGCCATCCTACCGCAGCTAACCGACAAAGCTCCTTCCGCGGTTTTTGACTGTCCCCGCCACCCGCCACAAAGGAATGCAGTGAAGGGTCCCTGAAGGCCCAGCGACAAAAGGGTTCGGGGATGGTGAGGCCTTGAAGGCCGGTCCCGGCGGTAAAACTGAAGCGCTGGAACCTGAGGTCGACGCGCAATGGACGTCAGATGAGGCACGCCAGTACAGACACGATTGAGGCGACGACAACTCTCCGGACTGTCCGGGACGGGCCGCCGAGGGCCACGGCGCACGGGTCTATGTAAGGTTCGGCGGCGCCCTCGTCGAGCCCTGGTACCACTCGCCCGGCCCTTCCCGTACCCTCTACGACGTCCGCCCTGACTCCCGGGGCGCCGTCCAACCCCCGGACGGCTCAGACCACGCGACGTGGAGCGCCGAGTGTCGCATTTCCCCTCGTCGACCCGACCAGACCCGCAGACCCCTCGCTGTCAGACGGGGTCCCAGAGTCCAGTCTGGTGCAGTCACGACGGGACAGCGAAGGAACGATACGTTCGAAGGAATCGTGGGGGTCGGGGCTCGCGAGACTCGGATAAATGTGTAGTCGAGTAACCCTCTACAGACGCCCGACAGTCGTGACAGCAACAATCATTATAAACCCCCACCCCTTCTCCTGGGGTCGTCCGAAATCATTAAGGCTCTTTGCACCCTCTCAAATTGGGAATTACTGAACGTGGACAAACCGAGAAAAGACGCAAACGGAGTCACCGTCAAGAGACGGAACTTACGCTCACAAGTCTTAGGTCCAATCACCCGAAGGTAAATCCGCTTCTCGGGTCTCTCGCGACGTCGCCACCTCCTTTATCACTGACATTGACGTCAGCTCACGAACGACACACGGTCGGTGACACGATTCTGACGACGCGACCAGAGGAAGTCGAGAGGGTCAGTGGAGGTCTCTCCCGGCAATAGAGGTAAAGGACCGACTCTCTCGACTTTAAATCCTCGTCACATGTGGTTAAGTCACCTGTACTTAAACCCGTTTCAGGTCCCCTACCACTCCCTTCGGACCGCCCGACGACAGGTACCCCAGCGTTTCTCAGCCTGTGGTGAACCAAGGACTTGTTGTTGTTGTTAACTGAACAGTTTTCAGTGTGGAGGTCACCGTGTCATCCTTAAACTTGCTTCATACTGAGGTTCAGCACGGAAGGAATTGACGAAACCCCCTATACGTTCACCGACATTTTTCAGAATCGAGATCGGGGTTTTCAACCCATCCCTCTCCAAAAATTCTGTTCCTTCCTCTCCACATAAAACCTCAATAACCAGACACGTTTCAAGGACCACACTTTGTCCGGTCGAAGCTTCGTTCTAATCTAGGAACAGGGAGAGGGAAGCGAAACATTGGACCCGACTGGGGACGTCGGTATAGACTAGGAAATGGAATTCTGGATCTCACCGGGAGGGGACCTCGGACTTAGAGCTAAGGACCTCGCTCAAGAGACGACAGACCCTTCTAACGAGCCCGAGACTCCTTGAACTCCCTTTGGAATGAGACCCCCAAAGAAAAGAGAACACGAAACACATCCTATAGCGGTAACCCGAGTGGAGGACGAAAGACACAAAGGAGGACGGAAGGCCGACCCAGGACAGTGTGGACCTGTCGATGTTCTTCGCCCTCACTACCCTCGACAGGAGAGGGAGTGGGGCTCTGGACTGGCGGGGCCGGACAGGACTAGTGCAGACGACGCAAGGACCGGCCGGAGGGGACCTGGTACAGGAAGACAATGTCACTGGAGAAGACGTCAGTGCTGCAGAACTAAAGAGGTGCCACTGTAGGACCCTGGTGTACATAGACTTCTTCCGGGACGAGTCATCCCGGAGGGGCATTGTTATTTCAGACAAATTTCGTACGAAGTTCCTCTTAGGGGACCACCAGGTCATCCCACGACGCGAAAGTGTCGCCCACCCCCACCCCCAAGCTGGGGAACCACCCCTTGATTCTAGGCGTTCGACGTGCCACACCGGTTTTTTATTGTTTTAATAATTATTTGCGGCGAAGTCTTTCAGCGGTACGGAAGTCGGACCCGAGGACGGAGTCAGGAACTCAACTCCTACCCACACCTCTTCTCCGACGTGTCGAGACGACCGGGTAACGCGACGCCATCCAGTGCACACGAGTCGGAATGAGGAGGTACGGACTCTCACCACGAAAGGAAAGAAATTTCCAAACGACCGGAGGCACCTTCTGTGTGGGGCAACACCAGACCGTCTGAAAGAGCGGGGGGGAGATCGAGGGAACCAACACGGTTCAGGTTCTGACAGAGTTACAGAGAGGGTCGTCCCGGTCGAGACACCGACCTTCGGGGAAGAGCCACCCGATCGACAGGAGGTAGGGACCCGAGACCGGCAAAGGGTCCACGAGCAACGGGAAGGACCCACGACGACCCGGTCCAATGTCATAGAACGTAACAATCCAGTGGGACCCCGAGGAAAATCGGGGTACAGATTTACGAATACGTGACTGGTCGAAGGAGCAAGAGGGACGGACGGAGGTACATGGGAGGGGAGGAACTGAACCTCTTAAACGACGAGGAGGTAGACAAGGGTCCCAGGAAGGAGGCACTAAGAAGGACCCCCGTAGAGGAATCGACCCTGTCCACGCACTTCGCACGGGGTGACTCGACCTTGAGACGGCCGGTCAAAGACTTTCCTTCCGACACTGGGCGACCCAGGTGGGGAAATCAAGAGAAACGACCCCACCGTACTTACTAAAGACTCGTCTGTGTCCGAGTCACAGGGAACACCTCGACGATCTACCACCCGTCTCTACGGTCCACTTTCGCCTCCCCAGCACCCACGAAATCCGGGACCCACAGCCTTGTCCGTAGAGCGGTCGGGGAAGAGTCCCGAGCAAAGGACTAAATACAACTGTCCTCGACGTCCCTCCGGGACGAGTGGGAGGGAATAAATCAGAAGGACCGGAACGCGCCACAGGTCACTACGGACCAACGACACCCGTGTCCAATCCGACCCTCGGAACCGAAAGACACCACGAGGTGACGGGACGGTTCGTCAACTAAAGTCACAGGGAGCAAAAACACTGCGACCTAGGGGTTCCCTGTGTCACCAGGGGCACCGGGTCCTCCCGATTCCGGGTTTCGACACGTAGAACTTGGCGAGGAGCCTGACTTCCCTTCGGTCACCAATGTCCGGCCTAGAAGTCCTGGGACCAGACTCTTTCGGGAATCCTTCGGGTTGTCAGGAACGTCGGGAACACGAGGACGCGGACGACCCGCGTCGTCACTCGACTCACCCGTCCCAGTACCTGAACCCTCGCCTACCCTCCCAAATCCTGCACTCGACAGTACGAGCCTGGGGTAGAAGGGGAACAGGAGTCACATCGAGGACCCGGAATTTGGACCAGTGGCAAGACACAGGAAAAGTGACGATT
This sequence comes from Capra ibex, assembly GCA_006410555.1. Lineage (NCBI taxonomy): Eukaryota > Metazoa > Chordata > Mammalia > Artiodactyla > Bovidae > Capra > Capra ibex. Next base: position 348,987 of record SJYO01046087.1, read on the forward strand.
GGTTCAGTCTCCGGGTCCCCGGTCAGATACATCGCTTTCGTTCCGAGGGACACGGGGGTTTGTCGTAAAAGACACAGACATCTAGAGACAGCCTAGGACCCAGGCCCACCCCCAGACACAGTACCACACGTGCGTCGTCCACCCCCCAACACCTCCCTTCCCACGTCAGTACCGTCTCTTGTATTGTAGTTCGTGTCACCTGGTCCTCAGTCCTCTGGACCCAGACTCCGGACCGAACCGGTAAATGGTGAACTGGAACCGGTTCAGTTCGGAGAGACCCAGAGTCAAAAGTACTGAGAATTTCACTTCCACCACAACACCGTCCTTCCTTTCACAGGAGGGGTTTTACAGGCACGGGATTAGGGACGTGGGAACACTGATACAATGGCATTACTTTTTTCACACTATTTTTAGTCTGTACGACTACACCCCCTAATTGGGCATCCGACTCACATCAGTGTGCCCAGGAAGTCCACCTGTCCGTCTCTACGGGGACGCCTGAGACGGACGGAACCCCGAAACTTCTACCTCTTCCACCCGACACAAGGTTCCTTGTGTCACCGGAGATCTTCGACCCTTCTCAAGAGTCAAATGTCGGTCGTCCCTGTGTCCTGGAGTCTGGGTCTCGACGTTCCGTGACTTAGGATTGTCGGACGCGCTCACCCTTCGTCTGAGAGGGAGTCTTGGGACCTACCCTTGTCTCGGATGTCTATTGGAACTAAAGTCACACTACTTTGGGAGTGGTCTGGAGACTGGAGAGTGTGACGTCTTGATTGGTAAACGCAACAAGATTTGGTGATTGACCACTGATCAATTGTTGGCGTCATTCCTCGACACTCAGGACCAGGACCCGCCGACCTAGGAGACGTCTGAACTCCGCTTAGAGTCACACTCTGTAGACGCCCTCTGTCCGCAGGCTTGTTCGTGCCCACCACGCTCAGGCTACCCACCACGCTCAGGCCCACCCCCACCCCCGAGAGAGATGCGTCGGAGACGGAGACGAGTGAAAGACGGAATCCACCACACTTGGGACGTCTGCCCATTGTTGAATGGGCCGTCGGGGGCGAGTCGGAGTAGTCGGACCGACGCGGTAGTTTCGGAGCGATCTGGTATTAAAACCTCGGCCGACGGACACGTACCGACATGTAAGGGCGTCACCGTAGAGGTCTCCAGGTAAAGGTCCGACCCGTACGGGGATGAGAAGGGTGGGCCCGTCGACGGATTGAGGATTCGGATAGAACCTTTCCTAGCGGCCCCGGAGCAGAGGGCGGGTGGAACTCCGAAAGAGGACGGGTGCTAGGGAGACACTCCTAACGCCGAAAGGGTGCCGAACACGGTGCAGGACAACGGACCGGGGGAAGGGACTCTTCGACCCGCCCGGACCTTCGGTACACCGAGAGATCCCGGAGACATGACAGGATTTTGAGAAGCAGAGACCGACTCCAGTGTCTCAGGACCCAAGACGTACCCCAGAGAATAAGGTCACCTCTCTTACGATACCAGGACCTATGGAGTGGACCTGTGTAGAGCTCGGACACTTCTCCGTAGACACGGTCCAGCCCAGACACCTTGTATTTCAGGATCCGAGGACGGGTAGTGGAAACACTGAAAGGTTGTCGTCGGACTGGGGTTCGTCGTCACGACGGACAAGGCACTATCCGGAGCCCTTCGCCCTGGTCGTCACACACTGGTAAGTAAAGACCCAAACGTCTAACTTTCCGTCTCCACTTGTAGACCTCGACCACTAAGGACCGTTTATACGATAACCCAAAATCCAAGAAGTCCTACCTCTTGGTTTTGAACTTTTACCATTTTTCATAGTTCTTTCTACCTTACTCCCATTCTCTTATCAATCAATAGTGGTTTAACTGTACCTTTTCTCGTCCCGTTCTCAACTGGTAGGACTCTGACCTAATTCTCGGTTTCGAAGGGGGCCGGACTGTTCTCCCCCTCCCACCCGTCGTCCGTCCTCTCGGGGAGTTGATGTGTGGGACGTAGGTAACTCCCACCTCTAGGCAAGAAAGTCGGGGTCTGGGAACACAACTCCCTCCGTAAATGAACCGCAACCGTCGTACCGGCGTCAGGTCGTGACCTGGTGTCTGCCTAAGGAAGAGCGGGAGGTCTCGTTGACATAAGAGACAGGGGTGTGCTTAGGGTTAGGTCGAGGGGAAACGCACGAGGGGTAGGTGGTCTGAGGGAATCAGTTTCATTCCTCCATTTCCACCTCAACAGAATGTCGATAAAAGTCCTAAAACATTTCGGTTTTATCTTTAGTACGATAACAGTAGCTGACGAGGAGCAAACCATTATGGTCACGATGACTGACTCCCGAAGAGTCCAACGAGTCGCCGTTTCTTAGGTGGACGGTTCCCTCTTCTACGTCCTCCGGGCGCAAACTAGGGACTCGGCCCTTCTAGGGGACCTCCTCTTTTACCGTTGGGTGAGGCCATAGGATCTGACTTCTTAGGGTACCTGTCTCCTCGGGTCGCTCTATGTCAGGTGTCCCAGCGTTTCAGCCGGTGCCGACTTGTGCCGTACGTGTTCGATGATTGACTTCGAGGTCGACCGTCAAGGTCCAACGTGACCGTTTTGACCCTTTTCCTTACTTGTCGAACACATGAGACCCACACACAACGCGATTCACCGAAATCAGTACGGACTGAGACACTGATACGCGCTATCTATCGGACGGTCCGAGGAGACAGGTACCCTTAGAGGTCCGTCCCTATGACCTCACCCAACGATAAAGGAGGAGGTCGCCTAGAAGGGGTGGGTCCCTAACTTGGACGTGGAGGATGTTAGAGGACGTAAAGTCTGCACAAGAAAAGGTGATCACAGCGGGCTCTTCGGGTCAAACCATCCTTACCCTAGGTTTACCCATCGGGGAAACGAAGGAACTTAAAGCTTCGTTTGTGTTCCTAACCACTGGATCCTTTATCATTAAACGGTACAACGACCCCGTGTCTGAACCGTACACATCGCAACGACACTCTCGTGGTGACACCCGTCACACCACTCGGGTCCGTGGTTGACAGGGATGAGGTCCTGACCTACATCGAGTACTTCTATAAGTAGGATAAGACGTGGACATAATAGTACTTGCCTCCCTACTAACCCCGAGTCTGTGCCGGAGGAGTTCACGATTCTCTGGTGACAGTATAGTACCTTTTCCGGGAGGTATCTCTTTCCGTTCTTTTGTCATGGGGACTTCCACTGAAGAGGTTTATTGACGCAGAAGTCGTAGGTTCCGGAACTGTGAAAAATTCAAAATCAAAATCTATTAAGTGTCCACTAAAATTGTCTCATGTGTCTTTCTAGGACCCATAGGAAATGGGTGAAAGGGGGTGACCATTGTAGAACGCAAACTTCGATGTCATGTCGTATAAGGTCCTAGAGGTATATATAAGTTCTATTTCTCGTGAAGACAGAGGTGTTCCTATGAAGAACAAAGTCAAAATATTGGTGTAGGTGAAGGGAGGACGGGGGCTAAGTTGGGAACCCTTGGTGCTTAGACAAAAAGTAACAACAGTTGAAGATAGAATTTTTTTTTTTTTAGGACTAAAAGAGTATTGGTGTTCCCGTCCCTCAGGTTTCAATCCAGCTGGGGCTCCCTGCACCAGAGAGCCAGTCTTCGTGCTGTGGTTTCGGGCGAGCCTTGGCTCTGAGACACCTCCCCCCGCCACTTAAGGGTCTCGAGCCTATAATCGTCTTAAGGGCCAGAGGAGCCGGTTCACTAGGAGTAACGTAAGCGGACAGAACTCAAGACCTCGGGCGTCGCCCTTAACGGAAGGCACTAAACTTAAAGTAAAAGGACGAATAGAGTTATTATGTTAGGCGCAAAGTTTGAGATCACTTTTCTTTTGAGTTCACCGGGGTCCTTCGAGAATAGTGGTGGATCGTGTAACCCTCGGACCCTTCTACCTTGGCTCCTCCTCCCGCCCGCCCCTAACGGAAGTGAAGGGGCCGAAGGCAGCGACGGCTTGCTCTGACACTCGGGGAGCCCACTGATGCGGGCTCCCCTAGGGCAACGATCCCCGCAATGGTTCCTCCCCGGAGCTCCTCCCCGACAGAAGGCCCCCCTCCGGCTGATCATTGGGCCTTCGCCAGCCGTCACGCCGCGACAAATTTCTACCGCCGCCTCCTTGGAGTCGTCGTCTTCGTCCTCGGCGAACCGTCGCTGAGGCTTCCATGGCTGGTCCCCTCTCGGCGGGCTGGACCCGATCGCCCCCGCTACGGCCTACCGGCCAAGGGCTCCTTTGGTCCCGACCCCGCCGACCGCCGCTTCGCTCGCCTCCCAGGGAAGGGGGCAGAGGCGGCGGAGGGGAGGGGGAGTGTTACCTTCCTCGGCGGCGGCGCTGGGGACCGGCCCGCCCGCCGCCGTCTCTTTCGCCCGGCCCGAGGCCGGGCGCTGAGAAGGGACAGCGCGCGAGGACCCCGCCCCGGATCCGGCGAGGCGGGGGGGTGGGGGGCGGGTCGGGGCAGGGGCGACCCGCAGGCCGAGGGCCCAGGGGCCGAGAGGGCGGGGCCTGGACCGTCAGTCCGGGTCCGGATCAGGCCGGGGCAGATCAGGCGGACGAGGTCTCGCCGGGCTCGGGCCCTCCCGAAGCTTAATGCGGCCCGACGCCTCGTGTTTCCTGACCCGCCCGGCGACCCCTACGACGCCCGGCGGGCCCCAACACTCGCCGGCATCCACACACGGGTCCTCCCGTCGCGGGAAGCAAAGGCCATCTCAGAGGAGAGGATCGGAGCGTCGGGGAACGAAGGACAGAGCCGTATCAAAGGAATCTGGGGACTTCTCAACCTGGAGAGTTTTGCCAGGGTGGGAGAAGAAAAGTGGGGACTCAATCTGTGACCCCTGACTCCTCCAGTGATCCCAACCCTCCCTACCGGGTCAACGTCACGTCACAGCCCCCACCCACCTTCGGGTCGACTCCGGGGCCCGACGAGTTCTAGTTTTCCTAACCGGAATTTTCAGCAAATCGTGTGTCGAGGGAGAGATTGGCGTGTGACTTTTTGTCGAAAACCCCTGGATCTGGGAGGGGTGGGGNGGGGGGGCGGGGGGTTCCCTGACCAAATCCTAGCACATGCAATTCTTTCTTGGTCTCGGTCCTAAGTCCAGAGGACCGAGGAGTGGTCACCGACGAACCGTACCCCGGGTGTCCCACCTGGGCGGGTTGAGTCACTACTCATAACTTGATGTGGAGAATTCCATGGTGGAGGAGTCCCGTAGTGTCACTTCCCTCCTTCCACCACGATAGACAGAGACAAGTGTCGACTACTACTCGGAGACGTCACTCCACGGTCCCCTCAATAACACCGTTTCTCGGGTCCGAAACGTTAATCTGTTTGGACCCAAACTGGTGTCCAGAAGGAGCAGCACTGAAGCCCGTCCACTAAAGTGGACAGACGCAAAAACAAGAAACATTTACCCGTGGTGATGCTTATGGGTCCTACCGTCCACCTCCTTACCACACTGACTCATTTCGTTTCGCGAGTAGATCGGCTTCTACCAGACGAAGGAGTAGACAGAAAGGAGTTATCTGGACCGAGTCCCCGGAAGGTCCGACGAGCCTTCACTACAATCTCTCGTCCCCCTCTCCCGAACAAGCTCGACCTTCTCACATGGGACCCCCCGCTAGTGGAACCGGACGAATGAAATAAAAGGTGGCAAATAAATATGAATAAACCGACACGGTCCAGAGTCAATACCGTACACCCTAGATCAAGGGTCTGGTCCCTAGTTTGAGTCACATTCTAGCCGGGGGCCCCCGGTACTACCCGGCGGGGAAGGGAGGGATTCCTTCCCCGGAATCGGTGACCTGGAGGTCCCTTCAGGGACCGGAGGAGGGAAATTTCTACTCTATTGAGTACGGGTCCTTTACCTTCCTGAAACGGTTCTAGGGTGTCAATCCCACCTCGTCCCGTACTGCGTACGAAGGTCTAACGTGTAGACGAGAGGACCGGGCAAGAACAGGAGCCGGGTCGAAGGACCTCACCCCTCTCGGTCCCGGGTGACATTAGGAACCGGAAGAAGGAAAGAGGTCCACAATTGACAGAACGAATGCTACTTCGGTAGTACCGAGTCGTCCTGGCTTAAGTCGTTCTCCACTCACCGACACCGGTCACCGGAATGAAACCCCTATGTAACCAACCTGACTCCGGATGGCAAACAGAAATGACACCTTCGAGGGAGGAGGGGTCCGACTCGACTATGATCTACGGAAACCCCCCCTTACACACCAGGTACACGGCGACCCACTGACCGGGTCGGTGAGAGTCGATCTAGAAGCCCGACTGTCCACACCCAGTGAGGTAAACGGACAGTCTCACATTACCTAAGGGGTGGGGTGTCTAACGACACGTCTTGGGTGACCAGAGCCTCGCCGACCTCGAGAGACAGGATATGTTTCTTATACGACTCCTACTGTTGTAGATAGTTGTCTTCTAGTTCCACCCTCGGACCGGTTCCCCTGTCCTTCTCGGGAGCCCATCCCCGTCCTCGGACCGGTAAAATATGGACACGAACCGACCCGGACCGGAGTCTCCCCACCTACCAACCCCTCGGGAGACCAGTGACCAAGTGTCCAACCGTCTCAGACCTTGGTTTTTCTGAAACTAAGTCTAGGACTGCGACGGTGTACCGTCGACATAGGAGTCGTCGAGGAAGCTACAGAGTCTCGACACCTCTGGAGTCGACACTGTAGCCCCACTACTTTCGTTCCCACGAACACTCCAACGTCCTCTGCTACGGAGCCCCCGGACCACGACCGACACCCCTCGACCACCAGAGTCACAAGTACCACCCCGACCACCCACCCCCGACCGATCGCCCCCTCCCACGGTCGCCTCTGTCAGAACGGGGGACGAAGGCACCTCTCCGTCCGTCGTGACCCCTCTCCCCGGGGACCTAGAAGCACATTCCGGGACGACGGAGAGAATCTTTGACTCCATTCAGGGCATTGGTGAGTGGAGGAAGAGAGACTCGACCCCCAACTTTACACTGGCACACACGTGTGTCGCAGAGGACCCGTGTCGGGTGGCGACGACGACGATTCAGCGAAGTCAGCACAGGCTGAGACACGCTGGGGTATCTACCGTCGGGTGGTCCGAGGTGGCAGGGACCCTAAGAGATCCGTTCTTGTGACCTCAACCAACGGTAAAGGAAGAGGTTACGTACTTTCACTTTTCACTTTCTCTTCAGCGAGTCACCACGGACTGAGAATCGCTGGGGTACCTGACGTCGGATGGTCCAAGGAGGAAGGTACCCTAAAAGGTCCGTTCTCATGACCTAATTCCACGGTCACGGAAGAGACCCCGTGTCGGACTCCCAAATCATTTACGATGAGGAGGGGCGAGCGGGGGTTTTAGTCTCGACGAATCTTAGAAGGTGGACGTTCTAACCGGAAACCCCAATCGGTAAACTCCCCGCTCCGTCCATTGGGTCCACTGACCTCCACCGGTCCAGTCCGCCACTTGTCACCGTGACGTCGGGCCGAGGCGGTCATCGTCCACCACCTCGGAGTACCCCGCTTATCCTCGTAGGCACGGACAGTGAGGTAGTCACGAAGGCTCTGGTCGGTCTTTAGTAAAACAACATTTTAGAGGTCTGAGAACTCTCAACCGTCGACTAACTGTAAATTTCACCCGGTCTGTCGCGTACACGTCCGGTCTCGGGCGACGCACACCGGACACCCGGGGAGACGGGGACGAGTCCCACGAGTGCCAAATGGGACCTCCGGAGACCTCTCTTCTTCCGGGACCGAGACCCCGGGCTGTCTGGACTACACCTCAGGGCCGAAGGGGGGTGACACACTGGAACCCGTCGTGTGACCGGAAGAACCCCGGAGACAACCAGACGGTCGAGACGCACCCCTCTGGACAGAGCACCCCACCCGCACTCCGAACGTCCTCTCCTGCCACCGGTCCACACCTCGGGTCGCGGACCCTCCGCCACCCAGGGAGGAGAAGAGGCACACCACCCGACCACCCCGAGTCCCGACGGACAGTGTGTCCCGGTGGGGCCCTTTCACCTGTCCGGTGCGGAGAACCCAAGAAGAGCTCAGTCAGCCGTCTACCAGTTCACAGTCGACACACGACAGACCTGTCCTCCGGACGGGGCCGTGGGCTGTGGGGTGGCCCCGACCCGGACTCGGGGAGAATCGAGGGACCCTCCTCGGGTTCGCGTCTGTCGTCCCGGGACCGAGGAGACACTTCACCCGGAGACCCCTTGTGCACCCTCCTATTACCCGGACCGTGTCCCATTCACGAGTCTTGTCAAGACCAGCGCCGTCCCCAAACCCGAGAAACATGTGTAAAACAGGATAAAACTGTGAATCCTCGTGTGTGACCCCCGGTCCGTCAAAATCCGAGACCTCTATCACTCCTGGTGTCGACGGTTCAGTGGTACCGCCAAGTCTCACCTTTCTGTCGGCAATTCCGTTGAGTGTGCATACCGTCTCCACCACTCACGACACCTCTTTTCAGTTTTCACTTCGACCGACTCCTCTACCCCCCGCCCCTAAACGTCCAACTGGGTCCCACCACAGACTACTTGACTTTCTCCGGTCACTCGTTCCGCCCCCCCGGTAGGCCCGTCTCGGCCCCCCGCCGGCCGCACCGCCCTCGTCTCACCTACCCTCTGCGGCCCGAACCTCGGCTCTTCCCTAAGCCTCCCTCGGCGCAAATGACCCAAAGACACCAACGACCACGGCACCACCCCTCTCTGACCCGTCACTCACTCCACGCCCGTCCCTCTGACACACCTTCGGAGACGCTACTTTGGCCGGGATCCACCTCGACCTGCCCCGCCGCCGTGTCGGGTGCACTCCTCTCTGCCTGCGTCCGTCTCACCGTCCCAGACGGGACCCACCGACCCCCGTAACTCCCGCCTCAGGCGTGCCGACCCTCCCAACGTCGACTTTCCACCCCTCGACTCCTTTCCGTCCCTTCCGGTCTCCAGTCTTCGGCGGACAATCGACCCGTCAATCTCCGCCACGTCGGGTCCGTCAACTCACCTCCCCCTTCTGCACCCGCCTACTTCTTAATGTAAATTTAGGGTCCTCCAGTCCTCTGTCGACTACGGCCCGACGGGGTCCGGACTTGTCGAACACGACAAGTGCGTCGTCCCTGACACCTACCAGGGACCGCTCTGACAGAAGACCGTCCACTGTGTACCCAGAACTTCCTCCCCACACACCAACCCACCGCCGACACTGGTGATGCCCATCCACTCCTCCCCGTCGCCACTCCCGTACCTCTCCCACCCCCTCCTCGCTTCTTCCCCCAAACGCAGTGGTGTGGACACCACGTCCCCGTGCGACGAGCCGTTGCCAGATCGCCCTCACCCAAACTGGGAACCTGAATCCTCCCGTAGACACTGGAAGTGATCTCTTCTTCGGCCGACCCGAACGCAAGGGTCGTCTTTTCTTTACCTCTGTCACCGTGTCCGTCGAAGTCCTCGTCACGACGGGACGCCCTCTCGTCTCTCCACCCCTCCACCGTCGTTCCCTTAAGTACCCCTCGTCTCGTAAACAAATATCCGCCACCCCGGTCACCCAGACCTCTCTCTTCGACTACTACCCCTCGCCCCCCCGTCTGAAGTCCTTGTCACAGGACTCAGGTTCCCTTGTACCGAGACCCTCGTCGGAGCCTGGAAGGTCCCTACCTCTCACTCCGGGACCCCCCCGTCCCACGGCACCCCTACTGTCGAAGAATCACATTCAGGAGTCCTTCGTGCCAGTAGCCCTTCTACTGACCGACCCCCGAATTGTATACCCCTCTTCCGTACTTTATCCGCAGTCCTCCTTCCCCTCCCACGAGTCCGGGCCCCTCACTCCGGTCCAACGGCCTGTCGTGGTTCCCGGTCTGGGGGCTGAGGACTCCCCTCTAACTTGTCTGTCCTCCTTGAGGTAACTCGACCCCTCCTTTGACCCTTTCTCACTTGGTCATGGACACTCGCCCGTCCCGTCCCCAATCTACCTCCACTCCCCCCGACAAAGGGTGGGGTCCTGACACGTCACCCCCGGGGGTCGCGCCGCGACGCGGCACATGTGAGTGAACAAACGGGACCTAGAGAGTCTCAAACTTTCCGATAAGTGACCTTTTCGACGAAGGCAGTTCCTGGGTAAGTCAACGGACCAAAATACTTTGTTGTCGGGAAATCCGGGTCGTCGTACCGTACGGATCACCGACTACTGGTGAAACCAACCACTGGCTACGTTGGTCACACAGATATTAAGTACAAGGACTCCGAGACCCCGAGGGTCGTCGCCCAACGGTTCACTGGGGGCAATAGTCTCAGTCGTCGGTTCCTACCGTCCTCCGACAACACCACACTGGAGACAACCCCCGTAAAGGACCCGGACGGGACCAAAGGCGGCCTACAACTACCCGTACACCACCCCACCCCCGACGGAGAGGCGTCCTGGAGGTGTTTTTCATGAGTATGTAGGCGTTCTGGTCCGGACTACCTTTGACGAAGATAGCACGAAAGCCTAAGAGGGTGAACCTCCGCAACGACCTACTGTCGTTCCTTAACGTCGCCACTCCTCCGCGCGCCCCCTCCAAGGCACTTCCCGCGCACCCGAGGGAGGAGGGACAACCACCGACCCTCCACGCCAAGGGGAACTCCGGGTCACTACCGGACCCGGGACGACCCGGCCCAGACGGCCGGATCCTCGGGCACCGCGGGAGAAAGGGTGGGCAGGTGTCCAAGTTCCGACACAGACGGTTCTCGTTTCTCCTGGACCACAGGGTCCCGAAGTGACTCAAGTGTTAACTCCTAAAGGTGTTGTGCCACTCCGGTCGACGGGACGGCGCCCCAGCCGGTCCCACCGCCCACCACCGGACCGCCACCGTCCCTACTGGACAGAGGGGACAGAGCGGGACACAGGGGGAGCCCACGTCAAGTACCTGGACTAGCTCGTCCACCTCTTCGCCTGGGGGCACCGGCTGGACGACCGGAGAAAATTGCTGGTCTCGTGGAGCCTGATGGACCACCAGATGGACGCCGACGAGTGGAGCCCGATGGACGTCGCGCTCTCGTTCAAAAAGCTCGTGAAGTAGCTCCCGCCCGCCTGGCAGTTCCTCAAGACGGTCGTCCACGACGGGGAGGGGCGAGGAGTCGGCACCCGGGAAAAGGGAGCTCGGGGCCCCTCCCGGGTCCACCACCCCCGGGGCTCGCGGGGGACTCGGCGCGACACGGCGTCCTCCACCTCGGGTACACGTTCCTCTCGCTGGTGTAGGTGTAGTAGCGCGACCGGGTCCGCGAGTCGCAGAGGTAGGTCCACCTCATGTACCTGGCGCCGCTCCCGCCGTGGTGGTTGGGGGTGCAGAAGGGGCTCCCGAGGCTCGGGTTCCAGATGGACGAGATGGCCGGGCCTGTGATGCTGTAAGAGATGTTTATCCCGGCGGCCGGCGACGGCGTGGCGGGCGGGGAGGCGGTCCGCGATCTGCACATGTCTCCAAAAGAACACCAACATTTACCAGTATGAAGTGAGGGGGTGGGGAAGGGACAGTGTGCTGGAGGGCACAAAATAATTTCCCCTGCGACCACCACTCGGCGCACACACGCACAGGGACGAGCCGACGACGGGTGGACCGACGAGACACAGACCGACGGGGGAAGGGGAGTCCACCCAAGGAAAGCCGGAAAGTGGACAGGTGGGGGTTTGGAGGGGCGGTCCTCGTCAAAACTCCCCAGACCCGGAGAGCCCCTGGGAAGGACCAATACCCCCAAGACGAAGGAAAGGAAGTCCGGCGGTAGGGAAGGGACAAATCGACCGGTCCCGAAAGGGACCCTTGGGTCCTCGTGTCTTCGAAGATCGACGAGGGAGGACCCGGGACGGGGGTGGGACGACAGGACCGGCCTCGGGGGCGGTGGACGGAAGCCAGTCCCGAGACGCACCACCTCAGGACCCACCTCTCCCTGGTGCACCACGACGTCGGACCGAGTCCCGTCCGCCTCCACGCCCCCCCGGGGTCCCGTGGGGTCGGTCACGGTCGGTCCGCCCCCTCCCCGTCAGGGGGTCGGACACGCACCAGGGCAGGGGTCCGGGTCGGAGGCCACCTCGCCCCGCGAGGTCCGGGGGCAGGAGGGCGAGACGAGGGGAGCCGGGGGACGGACACGGACGAAACGTGGGGTAACGACGTGATGGAAGGAAGGACGGAAGTGGAGCAAAGAGTGGGGGCGGGGGAGGGGCCGTGTACAGCCCAGAGTCGGGGGTCCGACACTCGAAGAACCCCCGTCCGGGAGTTATTTACACTACGCGACGACGGGTGGAGACGACAGTTGGAGCACGGAGGGGGACGGACCAAGTGGCTCTCGAGAGCGGTCGGGGACTACGGTTTCGCGACAAGCGTGGACCCGAGGGAGGGAGTGGGGGTCGTCTCGACCCTGTCAGCCTCGACGTCGTCATCAGAAATAATCCGAGGACTGCCCCGCCCCCCACATCCCTTTCTTATCCCACCGGGGCGGTCCGGGGTGACGTCCGAAACCTCTGAATCTCGACCCTCGCACCAGGCCGTCCGGGTCCCCTCAGACGTCCGTTTCTGCTCTCCAGTCTCGTCACCGGGTGCCCGACGGGGCCGGAGGGTCCGACGGAGGGACCGAAGGAAGGGACGCACCCCCACTCGCCCACAATCACCCGTACTCCAATCACCCGTCGGTGTGTTTCCCGGTCCGGGACGAATGGTCAGGACCAGTCCCACCCGTCGTAGTGCGACCTTCCGTCTCCTGTCACTCTCGGACAGGACCCACCTGCCCCGCCCTGTCCCCGACCGCCCCCGCGCCACCCCCGTCCTCCGTGGATGGCTGGCCCTTCATCACCCCCTCCGCAAGAGCCATCTACAAGAGCAGGAAGAGGTCCTTGTGCGTCTACTAGTCGGCCAGGTGGACGTAGTCCCGGACGACTCGGACCCGCCTTCGCCAACCGAGGGGCCGAGGACCCGGGATTGGTGGTGGGAGCGGCGACACCCCAAAGGGGACGGGACAGGAACCCCGTGTGAACTTAGACCCAAATCTCGAGCCCGATGTCTTCCCCGAGCACCACACTACACGTGGGGCGATAGGGGAAGAGCTTCGCGGAACACGGGACCGGCATCTCCTCCTTTTGTCCGGGGCTCACTTTCTTGCGTCTCTCGTTCGCGCTCCGATCTCGGGGCTCACGGGTCGCGAGACGTGTGAGGAACCTCTACTGCCCACCACGACCAGTGTACGCGGGGCGGCGGGTGGAGGCAGGCGAGGGAAGCCGGCCTGGGTCCGGAGTGGAACAGGAACACGACGAGGTCGGTGAGCGCGTTTCGCCAGTCGTGATGGAGCCGGCGGCGGAGCAACCCCATCGGACGTCTGGTCTGGCGCCCGGGGTCACTCAGAGCTCGAGGCGGGGAGCGGCGAGACGGGGCGGGTGAGGCCGGGCGCGTGGCGGGTAGACGCGGGAAGGAGAGTGAGTGGCTTGTGAGGTCACCTCTACGTCCCCTTGCGGATCCTTACTCCCCATCACTCTTCCCTGACCCCTGTCGCAGTGAGAAGCGAGGCGGAGGGCGGTCCGGCGGGGGATGGGGCGGGGCGGCGGGGAGTGGCGGCTCGCCTCGGCCACGAGGTCGTCGTCCAGCTCCGACGAGTCCATCGTCGACGCCTCGAGCCGTCGGACCGACCGCGAGCCGAGAGGCACCCGCTACCCAGGGTGGCACACCTACTGTAGACACCCTCCCCCACTCCAGTCTGGCCGGCCTCGAGGGCCGCCAGAAGCCGAAAGGGAGGACGGCCGGACCCGGGACCACCACCAAATCAGCGATTCAGCACAGGCTGAGACACTGGGGTACCTGACATCGGGCGGTCCGAGGAGACACGTACCCTAAGAGGTCCGTTCTTCTGACCCCACCCAACGGTAAAGGAAGAGGTCCCCTAGAAGGGTTGGGTCCCTAGCTTGGGTCTAGAGGGCGTAACGGCCGCGTAAGAAATGGTCGATTCGGTGGTCCCTTCGGGGACCCGGGACCTCCCCTGTCCTTTGTTCGTGGGAGGACGGGTTTAAGACTAGAAGGGGCCCATCCCTGGGGTGGGTATTAAGTGTGGACGTGTCTGTCCGGTCGGATGCGTCCGGGGGTGGGGTGTAGACAGACCTGGTCCGACTTTGTTACCGGCAACAACGGAGGAATCGATAAGGGGAGTGAACCGGGAACGGCGCGGGTCGGAGACGCGTACGGGAGGCGTGTGGACGAAGGACCCTAGACTCTCCTCCCCGGTCCAGGACCGTGAATTCACGGGGGCCTCCTCCGGAGGTCGTCAAGACAGCCCCCACGTGGGGATTAGGGCTTAATGTGATTAATGCGTTCCGCGGGGCAGACGTGGGGTGCCCCACCCCCACAGCCCCTGAGTGTGAACCGGCCGTCGGCTATCGGTGTCCACTAGAACCGGAACGGCCAGAGCGTCAAGACGTCCCAGGCCGTGAGCAGCCACTCGTCCCCAGGCCGCCGAGCCACCTACGTCGGCAGGTGACGTCCCTTGGCCCGTCACTCACCACCCCGAGGGTCGGTGGGCGACTCAGGCAAAATGTCTCTTCCGGCTCCGGGTGCCTCCCTTCTGAGGTTAGGGACCCGACACGGCCCTGAGTGGGCCGGGGCTCGGAAAGAGGGCGCCGGAGGTCTGCCAGGGAGTGGGGAGGTGGGAGAAGGGCGTGGGGGTCAGGGTGAGAACAAAGTGTCGACCCTTTTGGCTCCGCATCTGCCCCCGGTCTCGCCCGGCGCCGCCCTCGGCCGCGTCTGGGCGGCCGTCCCCAGCGCTGGGCAGGTGGGACGAGAAAGGACCCGCGCGCCGTCCCCGCGTCCGGCCCGACCCCAGAGGGCCCAGTCTCCGCCGCGGCCCTGAGCCCTCCGCCCAGGCTCGCTGTGCTAGGCGTCGGTCTCGGCCTGTTCCCCCTTTTAGGCGGGAGGGCCGGCGCCCCGGACGACGGTCAGCGGTGGAAGCGCCCTCCTCGGACCCTAGGCTTGCGGCTGGAGGCTTCCGCTCCGGGAGAGCCTGGGCGAAATGTTTGAGAACCACCACCAAATCAGCGATTCAGTACTGACTGAGAACGATGGGGTACCTGACACCGGGCGGTCCGAGGAGACAGGTACCCTAAGAGATCCATTCTTCCGACCCTTCACTTTCAGCGAGTCAGCACAGACTGAGAAACGCTGGCGTCCTGACGTGTCGACTCGGTGTCCCCTTCAGGTTCTTATGACCCCACCCATCGGATAAGGAAGAGGTCCCCTAGAAGGACTGGGTCCTTAGGTTGGCCCCAGAGGACGTAACGTCCACCTAAGAAATGGTTGACTCGATAGTCCCTTCTGATGACCTCACCCAACGGTAAATGTTTGAGAATTCTGCCACCGAGTCTCCCATTCCGTAGACGGGCGTTACGCCCTCCGGACCCAAGCTAGGGACCCAACCCTTCTAGGGGACCGCTTCCTTTACTGTTGGGTGAGGCCATGAGAACGGACCTTTTAGGGTACCTGCCTCCTCGGACCATCGGTGGCAGGTATCCCAGCGTTTCTCAGCCTGTGCTGACTCGCTGAAGTGAGTGAGTCAGTGAGTTCTGAGTGAAATGTCTGCGCCTGTGACTTCGGTGGATCTAACTCCGACTAGGGTACCCCCGGAAGGTCGATCCAGAAGGTCGAGGAAGGACGCGGCACGCCCTCCCACCAGGTCCGGCGCGTCCACAGAGGCCCGCACGTGGGTTCGAGCAATTGTTCAGCGGAGCAATCACGTAGGCCGAATTAACCCCGGCCCGGACCCGAACAAATAGGCTCCCGCCGAGATCCCGGAGTGGTCGCTGGGACCCCTGGGCCTAGGTCTATTTGTTCAGCAGCACCCGCGCCGGCCTCCGCACGTTCTCTGCCAAGAAGAGGGACTGGAGGGGGGCGTAACCGACGTCCCGGAACCGTTCGGGAAAGGGGAAAGGGTCTCGCGTGAGACGGAGTAGTCTTTATGACCCCGTCACTGGTGAGGGGCGGGGGTAAGGGGCCCTCTCATAGTGGGTGGAGGCCGTCCAGAGGTCGAGGTCGACGTGGATCCGGACACGGTCCCCGAAGAACCTGTGACTCGAGTTACGAGACGTCGTCCTTCATGATGGTAAAGGGGTAAAGTGTCTGGAGTTTGACTTCCGGATCAACGAAGTAATGTCGGGGTGGGAGTTTTAGACGTGAGTCCTGGTCCCGGCGTCGACTTGGTCCGGGCACCGAAGACACAAGAAAACACGGACACTCCGGTTAATTCGGATTAAGACTCTGAAGTGGGTCTCCACCATGGTCCACTAAAGGGCTCGTAGGATCCTCGACCCCACCCCCGCTCCCCATCTCCTTGACCCCCTAGGGGCCCTCCCTTAGACCCTGACCCAGGGGACGGTGGGGGAGAGTACCCGTCCCGACTCCCGTCGACGTCGGGTACCCTCCCTCGTCTCCCACCCACCACACCGTGTCACCCGCATGTAGCAGATGAACACCACACAGACAAGACCCCCGCCCCCCATGGTGTCTCGGTGGGTCACGGTACGCGTTGTCGCCCCCGACACCTCGACCCGTTGGACCCAAGTTTGAGACGGTCAGTGTCTACACACTAGGTCCCGTCAATTGGAGGGACCTGGAGTTGACGGGGTAGGCATTTTACCTATTATACTGATGGGTGAAGTATCCTTATAACCGTCCTAATTTAATTAAGGACATTACACGAATTCGGTCACGGACCGTACTCACTTCCGCTGAACTCATAACCGACAATGATCCTGTGACTCCGACATACCCGGACATGGGCTGGGCACATGTGGCCCTCACGCCACCCTCCGCCGCAGGTCCCGTATACCCCACTCGTGCCCTTGAGGGCCGGGACGGTGTCACCAGAGTAGGTGAACCGTCGTTCAACGGACGGTAGAGGGTCACGACAGGTGGGACGACCACTGGAACCGGGCGTCACCCCCCGGCACGCCTTCACCTCGAGTCGCTCTAGACAAAGTCCCTGAATTACAAAGGACGTCTTCACCTGTCCGGACGTCGGTCCGGAAACCACGACTGGACCCCCGTACTCCACCCTCCTCCGCCCTCCTTGACCGCGGCTGTCTCGGGAACCTGACCTCAGGGAGGTGGGGGGCGTCGTAGGTCTTGTCCCGACCCGGTATACTGAGGGTACTGTCGCGGGTCGCTCCGCAAGTGGGTCTCGTCTCCACTCCCAGTCCGAGCTCCAAGGGGGGAACGGGTGGTAGGGGGGTTCGGTCTCGGTCGGACCGGGAGAAGACAGGGGGAAGGGGTTGGTGTCCCGTCCCGACACCGAGAGGACAGGGACTCCTCCGGGGGTCGGGGTGACCGGAATCGATGTCCCGTTTCCTGACGGGGAAGAGTGCGGAGGGTGGTACTGGACGGGGAGGGGACCGAGGCTGGGGGTCCGGGACGGGGTCGATAATCCATCCCGATTCGACTCGGGACCTCTGGCCTTCGTCCTCCGAAGACCCCCAGGGTAGGGAAGGAGGGGGGAGGGGTGGACTGATAGTAACCGACAATAATCCTGTCACCCCGTCGACCCGGAACCCGGACGGACCATCCCCCCACAGGGGTCAAGTATGGTTGACTGGGAGTCTTGGGAAGGACCGCGGGAGTCGGTGTAAGGGGGTTTGGAGGATGAACTGGGGCGGGATGAAGTTCTGTCGTCTTTGGGACCCCAGAGACGACGTCTCGGACTCGGGTGTACCCGCTATCCCGGAGGCAACCCCCGGAGAGGTGGTCAGACCCGCCTCGGGCAGGGGACGCTCCTCTGGGACTCCGGGCGCGGCGGAGGGAGGCGTCGGAGGAGGAGTGAGGAGGACAAATTCGCGGGTCTAAAAATAACGACAAGAAGAAGTCAGTGATTCAGCACAGACTGAGAAAGTACTGGGGTACCTGATGCCGGGTGGTCCGAGGAGACAGGGACCCTTAAAGGTCCGTTCTTCTGACCTCACCAACGGTAGAGGAGAAGGTCCCCTAGAAGGGCTGGGTCCCTAGTCTGGACGTAGAGGACGTGACTGTCCGTCTGAGAAATGATGCCTCGGCGGTCCCTTCGGGGTCGAGGGTCTGTGCCGAGGAATTAAAGTCGGAGAATCACTCGTTCCGCGACTCGGCATATGTAGGTGGCAGTGTAAACTAGGAGTGTCGGACCGACACGATAACGAAAAGAACGAAATCGTTTCTTCTGTGTCTCCGCGTCTCTCCCACTCTCTGAACGGGTTCCAGTGTGTCGACCCGTCGAGTTGAAGGAGGTCTCGGTGTCGTCCTGGGCAGGGGTGACAAGGATGAGACTCGACGGGAAGGTGCGACCGACCGACGACACACGGGAGGAGTGAGTTTGTGAAGTCCTTCCACAGGACGGACGTCGATGACAGAGGTGGTCGGGGGTCGTCGGACCGAGGACCGGGGAGGGGTGGAGACGGGTAGGGAGAGGGTTGTCTCCCCGACGAGTCTCCTGGAGACCAACGACCCGCCAGACCCCCGAAAGGGGAACGTCTGGCAAGTCGACGTGGGTGTCCGACTGGCGACCGACAGACGTAGGTCGGGTCGTCCCTCCGAATCCTCTGGACGAGAGAAGTAGGAGGACGGAGGGACTAGGGAAGACGGAGGAAGGGGTAGAGGAGTCTGCGACGACAGGCGTCTGGGGCAGACAGAGAAAAGACAAGGTCGGGACTGAGAGGTGGGTCCAGGTCCATGCAGGGGGTCTCTTCCGGACGGTGGGACGGACCTTCGGGTGGGGTCGGAGGACGGTAACAACGCCGGAGGTGTCGGGACAAGAGTCGGAAGTCCTCGTAGTCGAGTCTGAGTCCCGGAAGGATCGTTCCGGCCCCGGCCGTCCCGTAGGTTTCTCCCGTCCCCGACCTCGGCCCGGAGCCACCTCGGTCGCCACCGCTTCGTCCGTCCGAGGGCACCCCCGGTAAACGGTTCCGCGAATCCTATACAACCGACGATAAATCCCACGACATTATAAGTACTTCCCTTCTAATCTATAAATTTAAATAAGTCGTTATTTACGTAGAGTCACCCCCTCGTAAGGAGTAAGATTTGTTTGTTCGTTCGTCCCCGATTAATTAATAAATGTCCTTGTGTTCCTCCCGACACCGGACCCCCTCTCCTCCCGTCGACACGGGACTCTCTCCTGTCCCCTGGGACCGATCGGGACCCGGACGGGGAGGCAAAGGGGAGAGAAGAGGTGGGCGGAGGTGCAGGACACCCAGACCGGGGGACGAGCGGAGAAAGACCGTAAAGAGAAGGGTCTTTGGAACGGGTGTTCGAACAACCGTCGAAACCCGGTCAGTGAATTGGAGAGGCTCGGAGTCTTTTAAACCCCCCTCCAGACTCCAAACACCGCTCCACCGGTCTCCTCCCCTCCGAGTCCCGGTCCTACTAAATCACTGCGCAGACTCCAGAGTCAATGTCCTATCGTCTACGAGGCTCGCGACGGGACCGGGGGTGGAGAGGGGTCGTCCCTACTCCGAGTGTCCCCGCCTCGACGAGAGTCGTCGACACCCACCACTCCAGAACAGACCCGTCGGGAGGCGGGACGGGACGGGACGGGCCCCGAGGACACCCGGGGGGCACGGAAGGGTCCACGGCTCACGGTCTCGGAGACTCTACTCGAGTGACCCCGACACACCGAGTCCTCGTCTGGGCCGGGGCCCTCTGGGTTCCGGAGGAGGGGGTCGAGAGGGTGGGGCGACGGCCAGTAAAGTGGAGAAACGAGTCGAAGCGGACATGTTCCGTTGTCGTGGAGGGTGACGCAAACCCGACTCCCAAGGCACGCTCTGCCATGGTTTCACAATAGTGGACAGCAGGGTAAAATGTCTGCTCCTCTGGCTCCGTGTCCTGAGGTATCCGTTTTCTACGGAGACAGGGTTTACGAGAACCCCGGGGAAGCGGGTTCCCTGTCCTGTGTGACGATCACCTCTACAGAGGGTCTTTCGGGACCGTCCCTCTCCCGACGTCTCCGTCTCCTCACTCGAACTCCGGACTCCCCGGTCCCCTCCCCACATGGAGAGTTCGGGGCCTTCCGTGGACCCCGACCCGGGAGAGGTAGTGAAGGGTAAATCTACCGAGTGGGACATCTAGGACGGGTGAGACTGGTGCGTCCACATCGGGTAGGGTCGGGGACGTGTTTGCGGGTGGCGGACCCGACTTTCCTCGGTCTTCGGACTCAGAGACGTGGGGTCCGGGGACTGGACGTCTCACGTCCGGGTCGGTATTCAAGACCGGTTCACTGAGTCGGACGCCGGAGCCCGGGGGAAGAGAGGTCAGGAGGGATGAGAGAAGGAGAGACCGGAGGCAAAAGGAGCGTCCAACTCTGAACCCTCGGAGCTGGAGTGCACTAGGGGCAACGGTTTTGACGGAGCCGAAGACGGGTGTGGGAGGGTCAGTGAGTAAGTGAGTTGTCTGCACAGGGTCGGGGCCGAACCCGAGTCGGGTGACAGCCCCCTTCGTCTCGGGTGGGAGCGGTCCGGAGTGGGAGCTCTACGGTTCCACCCACCCATGGGGGCCCTCTTCTGCCTACCTGCTGTCGAGCCTCTACACTAGACTTTAAGTAATACCCCACTCTAGTCGAGGAATTTACCCCTAAACTTTTGTAATCCCGAAGTAATACATGTGTTGTCGTCGTGGAGTAAGTAGTACGTTTTTAGTGAGGGCAATAATTTTTAGGGGCACCGTCGACGTCCGTCCCCGAACCGTCGTAGAACGGGTGTCCCACCCCGCCCCGTGACCGAGGTGGTAAGAGAGACGGGGAGTCCCTCCCACCCGGCTCCCTACCCCCACCCCTTACGTCAAGTCGAGTTCGCTGAACCACGGAGTCAAAAGAGTAGACGTTTTACCTCTACGATTCCCATGCGTACAGGGTCCTACGACACTACCCATGCACTCTCGGACGCCCCTCTCGAGTCGGTCCGGGTCGTAGGTGCGCCCCTCGCGACTATCGTGGAGTCAGGACGAGGAGTTGACCCCGGACATGAACTCCTCTGGCACCGGGGGAGGACGAGTACTTTGGAGAGCACCGAGGGTGCTCAGGTACTTTATTTTAGTAGTTGCGGTTCGTCGCGACCCCGAGGGAGATCGGAGGTGGAATCTACTGTCGGCCGGAGACGAACGACGTTGGAGGGTGGAGACCACGTAACCTGTCTTCCTCCACCCGGGTGGTGCGGTCCACGTTTCCTCCGCTTCGAGAGTGTAGTGGTGGGGGCACTTTGTCGACTTCCTTTCTGAGGTCTCGCCGTTCCCTCGGCCCTCCTCCTCCGAAAGTCCAACCAAAGTCCAACCCTTCCACGGAGGTTCCTCCACCGTAGACTCGTCTCGAGACCCACTATCCGAAACCCCCCTCCCGCCTCCTCCTCCCCAGGTTCGTCTCCCGAGTCGTCCCACTGTCCCTCTCTCCACCCTCCCCACTCGACACGGGGGCTCTCGGTGACGTCACCCTTCCAAGGTGTTTCCCTCCCCACACCAGTTCTACCGGAGACGACACGGACGCCGGTCCTTACGGGAAGGGAAGAGGCGGGTCGTCTCGGGGGACGGGGTCTGTCGAAGACCAATGTGGACGGCTCAAGTGGGTAGTCGGGACCGGACCGTGTCTCGGTACGAGTTCGTACCGACCCTGGACCACCACCGGGTGACCGATTCTGAGGTTCGAGGTTCACGTCCCCCGGGTCCAAGTCAGGGACCAGTCCCTTGATCTCCGGTGTACGATATCGTTTTTTGCCTTCCAGGGGACATGGCGTTGATTCTGGGTCACGTCGACTCATTTATTTGTTAATATTTTTTTCTTTTCTGCCCGACCAGCCTGGGGCGGGTCGGACCGGACCTCTCCCAGACGGGCGACACGGTCCGGGGTCGGTCAGCCTCGTCTCGTCCCTCGTTAGTGCCTAATCGTCACGCCCCACTACCCTCTATCCCGGTCCGGGCCCCACGCGCCCTACCGTTCGCTTCGGTCCGTCTTCGGCTCCGGACTTAGGACTCTCCGGAACAATTAGGAGGGTCCGTACGGTCAGATGTCTGTTTCCTTCCGCTCGCTCACTCGTCCGCGCTTCCTCTCTACCGTGCACGGTCGCCCCTCTCTACCTCTCCTTTGATCTCGCTCTGCAGTTCTCTGTCTGGCTCCCCCTGGCTCTCCCTGAGTCTCTGTCTTCCTGCCATCGTCCACGGGCGCACCTCCTTTCCCACCCGGGACCACGACCCAAGACGGACACGGTGCTGTCGACCCGACTCCCGTGTACGGGGGCCCGTAGTCGTCCGGACGTGACCCGTGGACGAAAAACGACCCTCCGCCTCTCTGTCTGTGAACACGAGTGGGGACTCACGTCCCCCAGACTACCCCCCGACGACGACGACGACGACGACGACGATTCAGCGAAGTCAGCATAGGCTGAAACACGCTGGGGTATCTACCGTCGGGTGGTCCGAGGGGGTAGGGACCCTAAGAGGTCCGTTCTTGTGACCTCACCCAACGGTAAAGGAAGAGGTTACATACTTTCACTTTTCACTTTCCCTTCACTGACTCTCAACCTGTGCTGAGTCACTGAAGTGACTACCCCCCGTCAACTATGAATTAATGTGTTTGCGCTCAGCCTAAAGGTTCTCCCTGTCCCAGACGGCAAAGGGTCACGACCGTCCGGGGAACCACCTGTCTCTCTGTCTCGTCACTCACTCCTCACTCACACACACACACACACACAGAGACACACACAACCCCCTGACGAACAACCTCCCCGACAGGACTGTACCTCTATTGATCCGCCCTTCCACACCACCCTCCCGTCTCCTCGGAGGCTCGGACCCTTGTCGTACACGTTTCCGGGACACGGACCTCTCCCGATACGGTCCTCGGTTCGGTACGACCGAAGAGGGACCACACTCTACGGACTCCGGGTCGTCACGTTCCCTGTGCCTGTGCCTGAACGCCCGACCCGGGCCCTCGTCCCGACACGTCTCGGTAGTCCGCCCTCCCGTCCCACCGACGCGGGAGTGTGCGGACGACCACGACCCCGCGACCGACTGGAGACCTTCATTCCCGGGAACCGTCCCCGACACACACACCTGCTTCGAGGTTGGGCGGGACGCGGGTAGGAACCCGGCCGGGAGCCCCGGGGTCGGTCCGCCTGTGTCTCTACCACGACGTTCACCTCCTTCCGCCGGGACTTAATTAGACAGTGATTTCGAACCGGCACCGTCCGCGTCAGTACTAAATCTACTTATTAACTTTGCGAGGCTATGTAAATAATAGGGAAATCACGCTTTCACCGTCTCTTTCTGCTCCCCATTAACTTTCTCTCGCGTGTCTAGAGGTGCTCTTTCGGCCGAGGAATAGCGGCTCATTTGTAAAGTCAGGATTATTTGTCCTCTCTGCGCGCAGTCCCGGGACAGCTAAGGGCAGGACTAAATCCCGGGCGGAGGGAAGAATGGTATGTTATCGTCTCACCAACAAAAAAAAATTTAAAAATAGCTCGGTCATTTTCCGACAGGTCCTTCCTCCGCCCTCGTCCTCACCCGGTCCGTCGGGGGTGACGTCTGCGACCCAGGAGACGGACCACCCGGGGAGGCAGGGAGACATGGACTACTTGAGGATACGTCGGAACCCCGGGTTCAGTTTACGGGAGAGAGACAACCTTCTGAAGATGGTTTCACTCGGAGAAACTCCCGTCTCAGTTCAGGGCTCAGCCTCCCAGACTGTGTCCACAGGAGGGGACGGACGGGGATGATAGTCTTTCTCGTGGCCCTCGACACCCCCCATCCCCGGGAAGCGACACAACAGTCTTGGTGACTGGAACCGGAGTCCCGGACCACCCCCGGGTTGGAGTCCCACTCCGTCCGGGTCACCGAGTTCGTCGGGGACCCTCAAGGGTGACTCCAAACTCCACGGTCGGTTGGGGGAGGGGTTGTCCGAACGACATTTGTGACGCCCAAGTGACGTGGTTTCGGGACGCCGGCCAGGACCGGGGCGAAATCCACGGGGAAAAGACTCGACTACCGACGGCCTACACCTGGGGCCCCACCCCGATAACCAGGGGTCAAGGATCCACGTGGACGTGTGTCCCCGCGTTGATTGGTGGGGTCTTTCCGACTAGGTCCCCGGACCTTAGGGGACTTGAGACAAGGACCCCTCTCATACAAAAGGACCCCCTTCCTTATTGTGTTTGTGGGCGTCTAACTTTCCCCTCGGTCCGAGGCCCTCGACCGCGTTCCCCTCCAGTCGTTCCCCCCCGACCCCCACCCCCTGGTCACGAACAATTTGCGTACCCACCACCCACCTGTCGATTTCCCCACCACTGCCCTCCCACGTCTCGCCGGACTTGGGAAAGTCCCGACCTGGGCCCTCTTCTCCCGTGGTCCCCTCTGGTCCCAGGCCCGTCAG
Source organism: Capra ibex (assembly GCA_006410555.1). NCBI lineage: Eukaryota > Metazoa > Chordata > Mammalia > Artiodactyla > Bovidae > Capra > Capra ibex. The sequence goes on from SJYO01046087.1 coordinate 373,363, forward strand.
TCTACCCCCGGGGATCCGGGTCCGACGGGGACGGACACGGGAGGGAAGACCGTCCGACCCCCAATTCCGACCTACCTACCTGGTCCCCGTTCCCTCCCGTGTCCACCGTCTACACTCGAGTCTCCTGCAGGACCCCCAGGCCCCGGGCACACGTAAAGGCGGGGTCCGCCCGCGGTCCGGTGGGGGGTCGGGGGTGGAGCGGAGGGGGCTTTGGGTCAGGCCAGGGGCGGTGGAGGCGGAACAGGGTTAGGGTAGTCGTCTCACCGTCGGGTCGCTCGGGACCGCCGCCGAGGTATTTAGAACCGGCCGCAATTTTCCGACCTGAGGCCCGGGTGAAGGAGGGCCCAGGACCGGGTGGGGTAGGTAGAGACGCAGTCAGTCCGACACGACCCCGGCCGAGGTCGGAGGGGAGCGGGAGTCACGACGTCCTTTCGCTCGTGTCCCCTGGGGTGGCCCGGGGCGACGAGTAAGACCGGGCCCGTCGACGGGAAGCCGGAGGGTCTCGCTCCGGGGGTCCGGTGGACACTCGGTGAGAGGGGCGAGACGTCCTTCGGCGTCACAGAGGGTCACAGGAGCACCTGTCCCCAGTCCGTTCGGGAGACCTACTGGGCCTTCCGGTGGGGACTGACAGATGCCAAGCAAGCAAGTGAGTAGTCGGTACGTAACTCGTGACTGACATACGCGGTCTGGTGAAGATTCACCTCGCTCGGAGGACGTCGATGACGAGAGTTACCCCTTTGTCTGTTGTTTGCTTGCCCTGTTCATTCACTGCGCGGTGACGTCCTCTCTCCGCCAGCCTCCCTTTATTTCTGATCTCGCCGCACTCCCCTGGTCCCTCACAGTCCGCCCCGTCCCCAGTCCCGTCGTCGACGTTAAGACTCCAGTCTCGCCGGGAGTTCTCGTCTCCCGGACGCTCCTTTGTGAGGGTCCGCCACTTCCCTTGCCGGCACTGACAGACGCCTCTCGTAGACCCCGTCGCCGTTCTCGGTCACGTTTCCGGACACCAGGTGCACCCGGCCGACGCAAGGTCCTCGAGGTCCCTCCGCCACACCGACCGTACCTCACGTCTCCCGGTCCGTCACACCACCCCTCAGACTACGCACCGACCTCCGGAACACCCGGCACCCTCCTTCACTCCGCTCTCGGAGCCTTCTCAAGACTCGTCTTCTCCCGACTACTGGACTGAATCCAGGGTGTCGAAGACATTAGGAAACAGAAGGATGCACACACACACGATTCAGCGACGTCAAAACAGACTGAGAAACACTGGAGCACCTGGTATCGGACGGTCCGAGGAGACAGGTACCCTAAGAGGTCCGTTCTTGTGACCTCACCTTACCGTACGAGAGGAGGTCCCGTAGAAGGATTGGGTCCCTAGCTTGGACGTAGTGACCGCCCAAGAAATAGTGATCGCGGTGGACCCTTCGAACAGGAGGATTACCTTGCCGATTTTGAGGTCGAGGAGTGTACCAGAGGTTCCGGGGACACAGGAGAGGGCCAGGGGCAACGGAACAGACCCGGGATTGGTAAGGGTAGAAGTCTCAGAGGGAGTGAGGTCCGATGCGGGCACGACAAGGGAGTCGGGTCGTGTGGGAAGGGTGACGCGTAGTGGCGAGTGATAAAGGACGGGTAGGGGGACCAGGGGTGCGGGCCTGTCCACACGGAGTAACTCGGGCGGCGGGTGTACCATGTCTGGTGGGACGGTCCACTTCGGGGGAGTAGGACACTCCGGAGGTCGCATCACCACTGGAGGACGTCCTGCCGACCTCCTCTTCGCCCCCTCCCTCCATTTTGTAGAGGTTGGTGTTTGTCTGGGGGTGGGGGCGGGGCGTAGGGGTAGGACTCAGGACCGGTGAGTGGCTGTCGAGAATTGCGACGAGAATAAATAAGGACTGGAAGATACGGGGAAAATAAAAAAGGGGGAAAATTTTGGACCGGACCTGGGACGGTGACGGCGGCATTTGTGTCGGGGACCCTAAATAGGCTGCCGCGTAATTGGGGACCGGGGACCGAGTGGTTAGTAACCCGGCGGTCGTCTGTCGTCCGTCCGGTCGGGCTTTTCCCGGGTCCCCGACCCCGGCTCCCCGACCGTACCGGCCGGACCCGGTCCGACCGATCCGTGATCCCCATGTCCCTGACAGGGGGGCCGGGAGGGGTGGCCGTGGCCAACTGGACCGGAACGCAGGGACCTCCGACCCGGGCGAGACTGGAGTTGTGGGACGGGTGGACCGGGACGGCGTGGGACCCAGTACCACCCAGAGCCTTGTCACGTGTGTGGGCGGAAGAGCACCCGAATTGCCCACGACCCCAAGAGGGACCGAACTATTCTAGCACAGGACTGTGTGTCGACGGGACGTTCCGACGTCCCGTCTCACCTCTGTGAGTAAAACGAGAGTGTCCACCCGTTTGAACGGGTCCCGTACACCTAGTCCCCCGTCCCGACCCCAAAAGGGTGGTGTGGCCACGATGTTGGGGTGCTGGGTCCGGGTCAGGGAGACTTTGGAGTCCCCCGGAAGGTCAGGGTCAATGTCTGGTCCGCCGGAGACAAGTCCCCCGTCCCTGGATGGGATCAGTGGGTCGGTACGGCCTCGGTCCGGACACCAAGTCCACAGGCCGAAGTGGATGTCTATGACCTCCGGTCCGCTCCGACTACCGCACCCCCTGTCATTTCTTCCCGCCTCACCTCTCTACCCTCCCCACGGACCACCCCTACTCCCCCGTCGGAACCCTTCCGTGCCGTCGGTCGACCCGAGCCTTCCACCCACTCCCCCGACCCTCCTCTCTCCACCTGGGGGTGGGTGGGTCGGGACATGGGGTCGGGTGTCCTTCCCAGATGAGTGGCGGCGGTGGAGGCTCGTCCCTCGACAACCGACGTTCTCTGTCTCTCTGTTTCCACAGTCACCCCTCTCCGACTCCCCTGTCCGCCGATACACCTCCCCACTGGTCCCCGACGGTCGACTCGGACTCACGGTCGGGTCCAGGGCCCGTACCCGAGAGACTTCGTCTCCGTCTATTGGCCCCCCGAGTCTCCCGACCCCGAAGGAGAGGGAGACTCCGAGGACTACCCGGACCTCAAACATCCCACCGGCCCCTCAGCCCCCCGTGGTCCCAGGCCTTCGTCGACGCACGCCCCGGACCGCACTGTCCGTTGGGAACCGGTGTGCGTAGGAAGGAAGGGGTCTCCACGGGTCCCGAGCGGATGGTCGCGTCACGTCTCCCCACCCCGAGTGTCCGACGTTCCCCGGTGTCTGGACACCAGTGTCCCTGCGTCGGCCCCCTTCCCGACGGGCCCCGTACTCGCACACCCCACTCTCGGAACTTGGTCCCACCCCTCGGAGAGCCTGGTCTCGCGGGTGGGCACTCAAGACCCGGGGTGGGACCGAGTCACGTCCTTCCCGGTCCCGGGACCCTGACCTTGGTCGGCCTTCTCTACCCACTGAACTCGGTGGCGCGAGACACTGAGCCAAAGGGACATACACTTTGCCCTCTTGTCCGGTGGAATATCCGAGCCGCACTTCCAGTTCCTTCTTTGTCCCGAGAGGGACGAGACGGTCGGGGGAAGGAGCTGGTCTCGACCTGACTCCCGGCGGGACCGGCAGAGTGGGACGGACCGACCGACGGGTGAGGCCGGAGGGGCGCCTCGTCTCACTTCGACCGTCGGAGGACCGACCTTACAGCCCCGGAGCTTCCAGGCTCGGGGAGGGTCGGGCCCGGGGTCGCAGACTGACGTGTCGACGAACCCACACTTGGTGGCACGAGTCCCGAGCAGTCCCGCTTGGGTCCGCTAAGCCCCGCCCACGCAGGACGTGCGGGTCCACGACGGCCGCCCCCGGCACCTAGAGGACACGGAGCCGGGGGGTCGGGGGCCTCAGGAACCGACACTGTGACGAGGTCGGATGACCGGAAGGTAGGGGTCAGAACAACGTCGGGGAGACCTCCCCCTGAGTGCCTTGTCCCGAGTCCGGTCCTCACCCCGGTAAAGGTCCGGTCGGTCCGGTGTCCGGGGACCCACCTCCGACGATTCACCACGACCCACCGAGACTCACCGACCAGAGGGTCTCGACTGTCGAGAAGCGAACCCCTTATTAATTAAGGTGTCGGGCTTTTGGGTCCCGACGTTCAACGGTGCAATGAACGTTCTAATTATGTTCGTCGATTAATTCTACCTCTCCGTTCCTCGCCGACCCACGAGGGTCTCGTCCCCACCCCCCGGCGGCCTTTTTCCCCCCCGCCACGTCCGCCCGTCTCGTCCGCCCGCTCCGTCGGCCTCAGCCTCTACCTGGGGCCGCCTGTACGTCCGGCGCCCCCGCCCCGAGTGGTTCCGACCCCGACACCCGAAACGGGGCCCTCGCGTCCACCGGTCACCGGCTCGCTCCCGAGAAACGGTCCGTCTGACCAGGGTCCATGATAGTGTCGTTTCGGTGTCCACGACACGCTAGCGAGGGTAAAGTGTCTGTTCTTTTCGTTTCGGGTCTCCAACTCGACGTGTTATCGTCCTAACCTTGACCCAGACAGACTACAGTTTCGGTGTCTCGTCCACCCGGAGTTTCAGGTCTCCCTCCCAGGGGGGTCGGTCGGGACGGTCCTGGTCTCGGACGGAGGAGGTGAATGACCGTCTCGTGTGTCATCCGGGGACCCTACGTCAGACCTGGGCGGGGGTGGGGTCGTCCAACCGGCGTCTCTACTTCCAAACCTACAGACCTGGCCAGACGGGGCCTCGGACTCCCCCTCCGGCTCCGTAGAGTCCACCCGCACCCAGGTCGGGGGGGTGGGGGCTAGGGAGTCCCGTCAGGACCGCCGACGGCCTTCGACGGGAGGTACCGGGAAGGGGCGGAGGGGGGTAGTGGAGAGAGAGAATTAATTGTGGCCGGCGTTTACTCGACCGAATACGAACACCTCCCGACCTACGGTTTACCTAACCGTTACTCGGCGTTTCCCCACCCGCCCCTCCCCAGTGGCTGGACGCAAAGGCTTCCGGGGAAGTTTTTCTCTACGGTAGTAAGTGGACGGGGCTCGGGTTTTAGGGTGGCGTACACCGGGACGGACTCGCTCCCCCGACCCCACTTAACCGGACTACCGGTGGTCCGGCCCCTGTGGGTCCCCGACTCCGCCTCGACCCCCTTCCCCGTGCCATCGGTCCACCGCAGTGGACGGTGTCCTCCCTCTCGTGTCCACGTCGAGTCGTGACTCCCGAGTCTGAGTTCGACGTGTCTCCTGCCGGGGTCAAGTCGTCCGTGGGGTCCTCCGATGAGGTGTCTCAGGGGTAGGGGGTCGGGTGACACGGGGCGTCGGGGTAACCGCAACCGCCCCCCCTGAGCCCCTCCCCGTCATTGGGTCCCTAGATTTGGGACGGGGACGGGAGAGAGGGGGCCCGGGGAGAGGGGTCCCCGGACCTACAGGCCAGTACGTTACAGGTTCCGTGAATCTCGACCCCCCTACTGGACCTCCGAACCCACCCTGTACCCCTTACCCCTCGTCCCGGTTTCCATGGTGTCCGCCAGGGGACCCACACGACGGGTCGGAGGGTGGGTTTCGCCCCGTCAAGGTCCGGAAGGACGACGGACCGGTTCCGACCGGGCGGGCGGAGTGGACCTGCGACCCGACCTCAGAGGTCGCGGAGGGGAAAGACGACGTGGTGACGGGGGTACGAGGCGAGTCAAACCAAACTCCGAGATTTAGTTTCGACCAGTAATCGGGTGAAAAGACTACTCCTTTGACTCCGAGAACCGTACGGTCCGACCTAGCCCCCTTTCCCGGAATTCGGTCCTACCGACCAACAGTCGCGGGCAAAATAATTGGGGACTTGCGAGGGAGACAAACTTTCCCAGAAGGACGACTCGGCCCTCCACCCGCTCCCTCCACTCGTGTCGCGACCGAAAGGCCGGGTTCGGTCTCAGATGCCGGGTCGGTACGGGTCTCCCGGCCTTGGACGGGTCGATTCGTCCCGGTGACTCGAACGCTCACCGACTCACTCCCTCATCCCGGGTCCGGACCGGGACTCGAAACAGCCCCCCGGACTTCAAAGAAGTCAGAAACCCCCGCACCCCCGCACGCGAGGAACCGGTCTCACACACTCCACGGACCGGGTCGCGGACCGTAGACTCAGACGGACAACCGTGGGGAGACGCCCCACTCCACCAGGTCGGGCCGGCGCCGGGGGCGGGCCTCTGCACGGCCACGGTGCGAGTCGACCTGTGTTAATTGACCGAGGCTCGGAGTCACGACTCGGACCCTGGAACCCCGCCCTTACTCCAGGTGGGGCCAGTGACGGTTTGGGAGACAGGGGACGGCCGGCGGGCCCACACGGTCCCACACGACCCCACGGAACGAGGACGGACGGCGGGAAGGGACGGGGGTGAGACGACGAGTTTTTACGTCAGGGGATTGGGGTGAGGGGGACGGGCGGGACCCGGTAGACCCCCCGCCGGGGAGGGAGTTGGGGGTCCCGGACGACAGGACACACCCGTCTCGGCGAGGGGTCAAACACGGGTCAAGTCCCCGACCGTACACCGGTGACGGACCACTTTCCCTCTCCTCCCGGCCTGTGCTTCCCGAACCAGTGACAATGGCGCCCCCTGAGACGCCACGAGGGGAGGGGCAGTGAGAGACGTGTCTTGTAAAATTAACCCACGGTCGACACACGGTCCCCGGTGGCTCCCACGGGTTCAACCCGCCCCTCCTCACACATTTGTAGGGTCACTCCCTCCTTCTTCCCCGTCCCTCCCCCCCACACGAAGTGTCCCCTCCGCCGTCGTGTGGGACCTCCCTTCCTCCCGTGCGTCCCTCCACTCGGACCCGTAGAGGACCAGGCTACCCGTCGACGTCCCCCGGGCACGACCCCTTCCCCTCCCACCCGAAACGGACCGAGAGGTGTCCGGGTCCCTCCTAGTTTCCCCGGTCTTCCACCACCTTGTCCCGTCGTCGTCCTGTCCCTACCCCCCTCCCCCTTCCACCCCTCCCTCCTCCCCCCTGCCCCTTCCCCCTCCCACCCCTGTCCTCCCCCCCTTCTACCCTCTCCCCTCCGTCTCGCCCCTCCCCTCTCACCCCTTCCCTTCCACCCCCTCCCGTCCCCCTCCCCGGGTTCCTGTGGAGGGGGAGAAGACCAACAAGGGGTGGTGACGGGAACGATGGGTGGGGGAGGACGGGACACTCCCTCGTGGAGTCGTCTCTTTTCATCGGGGGTGAAACTCTCGAGTCCTCTCCTCGTCATCCGTACACGGACCCTGAGTATTAAGAAAATCCCTGGGACTTTTCCATTAAAGGGAATTTTACTCTTCTTTTCCCTGAAGGGACCACCCGGTCACCGATTCTGAGACACAAGGGTCACGTTCCTGGGGTCCAAGCAGCCCCATCACTCTGGGGGACACGTACTTGATTCGGGCACTGGGCGTTGACGACTCGGGAGTCCGAGACCTCGTTGCTCTCGCGCTACACGGTCTTGCTTCTGGGTCACGTCGGTCTTTTTTTCTTAGTCTTCCTTCTTCACTCGAAAATCCAACTTCTTTTACAATATATATTGCAATATATGTATCCTTTATATATGATAGTTTACAATTATTTTAACACAAATACGGTTGTTTCAGTATGTTAGTTGAAAATTATAAAAATATCGCCTTCTCGGGGGTCACCGTCTCCCGGACCCGGGCCCCGGTCCATTTTAGACATGAGTGCACCCGAGTAAACTAGGACTGGGAGACACCTCCTATGTTAATGATTGGGTAAAATGTCTACTCGTTCGACCCGGTGCCTCTTCCTAGAAGAGTGATACGTTTGGACTTGTTGAGGACCCATTTCCATGGTGTCGAAGGACCCATTTCCAGGTTTTCTAGGGAAAACGAGAGTCCTGTTTTTTGACCGACGAGGGTGTGGGGTGGGGTCCGGGTACTGTGGAATGGAAAGAGGAGAGACGGGGGAAGTTTGTAAGGGGTAAAGGAGGTCGGGGTCCTGGAAGCGTCTCCGACAAGGGAGACGGACCTCCTCTGGGAGGGGTTCTCGGTCCTCTCGTGGGTCGAGGGGCCCAGACCTCGACCAGAGACCGACGTGGGAGGGGTGGGAGGGCACCCGGTACTTAGTGACGGAGGTCGTAGGAGTGGAGGGTCCATTCGCAGACGGAGGGGTGGGAGCGAGGCACACAGACTAGGTGTCAAACAGGGTCACGACTCGTGTGTCTGATCATGTGTCGTCCGCGGGTGATTGTTAAACGACTTGGTTAGACTGGCACTGGACTGTCAGTGAGTCGGTCCGACGTACCCCAGGGCGAGAGTAGGTACCCCGGGACGTCTTCTCGGGTGGGCCCCCCGGGATCGTCCGTCCTGCCCCCTCCCCCGGCACGTCCGCCGTCCCGACCAAGTTCCCGTCTCCGTCCTCCGGCACATCCTCGACGGGTCGGCTCCCTCCTCCCCGTGACATCCCCCGACCCGGCGGTGTCTCCTCTGAGCCACTGGGTTCCTTTCGCGACTCGTCCAATGACCCGGTCCCTCTTCGGCCCACTCGCCCGTGTCGCCACTGAAACATCGGTCGCGTCGGGGAGACCCACAAAGGGTCTCCGACACTGACGGTACACGGGAGCAGGACCGGAGGTCCCGGCCGAGTCCCTCTCCGGACGAGGGGCTTTAGTGGGTCGGAGAGACGGACCGGACGAAACGAGGTGGGAGGAGTATTCCGGTCCAGAGTCGATAGATAGCGAACTGTTTCAGTGTACGTCGGACCTGTGCACGGTCCGAGACTCTGGGTCTGCCGACCGTGTCTCGAGTAGTGGATTGTCAGCTCTTTGTCGTTTTATTTGAGTTTACTCTTAATGGTAATCGTAGTAACGGGCTTCAACGCTTCTCCCATCTCTTCCCTCCTCTCGCACCGTCTGTCGACACCTCCCCGAGTAGATCCTCCTTAGCTCCTGGACGACTTTTCCCCCGGTAAACACTTCTCGTACCCGGGGCCGTCTCCGACCAGACACGTTTCCGGGACTCCGTCTCCGGACGGACCTTCCAACCTCCGTTCGGTCCTCCGGCGACACCGACTTCGTCTCACTCAATTCCCTCTCATCCCCTCTTCCAGTCTCCCGGGCCCCCGATGGAGCGAAAGGTCCACTGGGGGAGGGTCTAGAAGAGGAACCAAGAGAGGGTTTTGTTGGGACAGGTAGGACACCATGGACGGGGCGGAGGGGGACGGGCTCGGGGTGGCGAGTCGGCACGGGGCCTGAGATCGTGTCGTGGACCATGGACACTCCACTGTTGACTGACGGACGGACCGGGGGCTGTCACCTTACCACCGGGGTCGGAGCACCCCTCCTTCCCAATCCACCAGACCCCTAAGACAAGGGTCCTTTAGTTGTGGTAACGGAGGGGCGTCCCGACGCCACCCGTTGGACAAATTTTGTGCAAAATCTAATCTTTGCGGGGTGTCTACCTTATTTTACACTTTACACGACTTAAAAACTTCTATCTTGTTCTCCGAAGTTTCCGTAGAGTTCGACACGCTCGTCAACGACACGAACTGTTCGAGGGAGGGGGTCCGGTTCCAGTGCCAGGACACTGACCCCGACGGACCACCTTTCACTCTCCGAATGACCTGTAAGGGGTCCGAACTCCCCGGGGAGGACCCCCTGTGCTCCGAGTGTGAAGAGTCGTGGTCCGAAAGTATGCCTGAAGACGACTAGTAGAATTATCCGTACATGCACACATATGTGTGGGGAAGGACGGGACAAATGTCTACCCCTTTGGCTCCGGGTGTCTCCGTTTCAGGTTTGGGTATTAGGTGAAACCCCCTCCGTTGTAGGAACGCGAAACGTTCCGGGTCAGGACATTGGGGTCGGCACTATAACCCGGTTAACAAGGTGAGGGACCCCTCAAAGGAGGACACAACCCCCCATCTCTCCAGTCAATTCACTTCCAGAGACCCCGTACCTACTATTCCAAAGTTTTCGGACATTTTGGCAGTGTCGTAGTGTCTCGAAGCACCACTGTGACCCACGTCCTCACTCCAGGGGCGAGAGGGGTCAGTCGGTCCTCCTTCCTCCTCTGGAATTATTATTGTTCCAGGGACCACCAGGTCACCAATTCTTAGACGGACGGTTACGTCTCTTGTGACCAAGGTAGGGACCAGGACCATCTAGGGTGCACGGAACCCCGTTGATTCGGGAGCACGGATCTTGGGAACGAGATGTTGTTCTCTTCGGGCGTGTGGCGTTGACGTCTCGTGGGGGCTAGTGACGTTCCTCTCTTTCAGGCGTGTGACGTTGACGTCTCGTGAGGGCTAGTGGTGTTGTTCTCTTTCGGGCTCACGTCGTTACTTCTGGGTCGCGACGGTTCTTCCTTGTTTATCTATGTTAAATTTTATTGTTGTCATTACTAGTGTCGTCGAAGACGAGTAGTTCCGAACAAGTGGTCGGAGGATCCCTCTCCACACCCCTGACCGACCTGCGTGTCGAGGTAAAATGTCTGACCCTCTGACTCCGAGTCCATTCACAGACCAGACTCCGGTGAGTGACTCCCACCACCTCTATCTTAAGGTTAGGGTAACGAGACTGAGACCTCGGACCGGGAGAGTCCTACGACGAGTCGGTCTAAGCCGAACGAACGGAGGTCCTAGTTCGGAGAGTGAGGGACAAGAGACTTGTCTCGGGACTCTAAGGGATTTAGACAACCCTTAAAAGTCGACACGACCCAGAAGTAACGACACACTCGAAAAGAGAGTAACCTCTCTCGTCGACCCGGGGTGAAGACTTTAGAGGGGGAGTCGAAGGAGGAAGGGCGACCGGGACCCGGTCCGAGAGTAAGGAGACGATAGAACTTGGAGTCTACCCGGAGGTGCAAGTGGGTACGGGTCGCGTTTAGACGTCCGGCGAGGGACCAGATGGGGCCCGTGGGGTCGGGGTACGGAAAGGGATGCTTTCGGTGGGGCAGTCGGTGACTCCGAGTCTCGTCCACTGGACCGACACCAAGGACGACACCAAGATCCGGGGAGGAGTAGGGGAGGACGGACCTGAGACGGGGACTTTTGGATCGCAGGGTCGGTCCCCGGGGGTTCGGTCTAGGGTTCGGGAACCTGGGGTGGGTGGGAGTTGTGGGTGAGAGGATAGATGGGTCTGTGCAAGGTGAATAACTGTAAAACACAACGTTCTTTAAGTACAAGTAACGGGGGTTAACCTATTATATGGTTTTTTCGTTTTCTTTTCCCTCAGTGGGTAATCGAGTAGTGTGTCTAAGCCGATCGGGGACAAGTGTAAAAGGACCTCCTTTAAAATCTGCAATTTGTTTTTATTTTTTATGAATTATTGTGTAAATAGCTCGTTTAAGAAACACGATCCGCGACCCGGTTGGTAAAGGTCACCTAAGAAAGTAAAATGGGAAGGGAGGGACCTCTCGGATTACTCACCCATGATAATAAAAAGAGTGAATTGTCTACTCCTTTATCTACAAGTCTCTCCAATTGTACTAAGCACGTTCCTTCGGTCCGAAACTTAGTCCGTCTGACTAAAGATTCCGTCACGACTCAGCCGTCGCGACACCCCGGGACCGACGTCGGACCCGGAGGGACGGGGGTCCTCGGTCCCCAGGGTCGCAGGGTGGTAATCGTATTGGTGCTCGTCGGGACTTTGGGTTAATGTTCTCTACTGAACCCGGGGTCGGTCGGCCCGCCGCGTTAGAGGTCGACACGTCCTTGTCCCCGACCCCGGGTCCCCTCGGGGCGCCTCAGCCCTCCCTGACCTGTTACTCCCCTTATACAAGACCCCCTCCCCGGACTCTCCGGCGAACAGGTGACGCGGCCCCGCGGCTCCCACCCAGGACTTCCGTCGGGTGACGGGGATTCCCTCCCAGTGTCGAAGGAGACGGGGGTCGAACGACCCACCAGAGTTCGTCGGCGAACGGGAGAGACTCGAAGTGAAAAGAAGACCTTTTTCCTCTTCTTTTCAACCCCGAAGGGACTACCGAGTCTACCTTTTCTTAGACGGACGTTACGTCCTCTGGGCCGAACCTAGGGACCGAGTCGTTCTAGGGGACCTCTACCCTTGCCGATGGGTGAGGTCATAAGAACGGACCTCTTAGGGTACCTGTCTCCTCGGACTCTTGGCCCCCGATTAACTCGTCTTTTGATTGGTGCCTAACCCTCCTCCTTTCTGACGACCAAGACTTGTGGGCCCGTCCAGCCACCAACGTGACGGTTAAAGGGGTACTCCAGGCCGGTGGCAGAGGAGGGTGGCCCTGGCGAGGCCACGACCGGGACAGGTCGTCTGCCACGGGGAGGTAGGACAGGCCGTTGTCCGCGAGGAAAAGATGACTACTTTCGTCGTGCACACGTGCGCACGTGTGTGTATGTGTGTGTGTGTGTGTGTGTGTGTGTGTGTGCCAGGGATCTGGGGTTGTCGGGTTGTTTATATTACAGTATCTTTACTTCGGGTGGGAGGGAGGGGCCGTCTTCTTGGGTGGTGAGACTTAAACCGTACACAAAAGAAACATTGTAGAAGGGACATCGAGTCTACCGTCTCTTAGACGAACGTTACGTCCTCTGGGCCCAAGCTAGGGACCCAGTCCTTCTAGGGAGACCCCTTCCCTTACCGTTGGGTGAGGTCATAAGAACGGACCTCTTAGGGTACCTGTCTCCTCGGACCACCCGATGTCAAACACCCCAGCGTTTCTCAGCCTCTGCTGACCCTCTGATGGTAATGATGATATGATGAAAGAAAGATTGTTGCATTTTTTCAATAACAAATATAAACCGACACGACCCAGAAGGGACGACGCGGGTGAAAGAGATCGAAACCTCACACCCCCGACGAGAAGTCGACGCCGCGCGGTCGAGGAGCGACGTCCCGAAGAGAACCAAGCCTTGTGTTCGAGATCCACGTCGGGAACCCGACCCGAGGTCTCGCGTCCGAGTCATCAACACCAGTGGCCGAATCAACGAGGGGTACTCCAGAAGGGTCTGGTCCCTACCTTGGTCGTAAAGGATACAACCATCCGTCTGAGAAATGGTGACTCGGTGGTCTCTTCGGGAGGTACGTAAAAAGAAATCTCAAAATGAGACATGTAGGGAGTTGTCCGATAATGGGTCCAGGAGTACAGAATCTTTCGCCTCGAGGACCCTACCCGACGATGGGAAGTGTCGCTCCGAACCCACCGAGGAGGCCGTCCGGGCCCGACGAGACCAGAGAGACGAAGGTGACCCCACATTATAAGGTCCGACCCTGTCAGGGTGCGAATAGGTGGACAGGAGGGTGGCTGGTAGTTTTCACGAGTGAAAGAGAGAACGTTTGGGTCGGTTTCTTCGTAGAACGTGTGCCGGTACTCGGGTCCAGGTCTTAAATAAAGGACATACGGACCCTTGCCCTGACGACCCAACACCATATACTTGTGCAAAATTGAGCTGATCAATGACGGTTTAACAAGAGGTTTCGTTAACAAGTCTACTAGCAAAATTTTATATTTAATCTAGTACAGTGAAGGGACGAACTTTGAGAGTTTATCGAACGATAATTTGAATCTTATTTTAGATATAAGGCGAGGTGTTTACGTACCGACGTCGGGTACGAGGTAAGAGGGACCAGAGGACCTGAAGAAAGAGAAGGAGCCTATCTAGACCGAGAGAGGACGGAGTCCTGGAAACGTGCATGACGGGGCGTAGACGGACCGTGTGAGAGACAGATCGAAAAAGGTTTGACCGAGGACGAGTAGAAGGTCCAGAAGCCACTTTTGCAACGGAGAAGACTTTCCGGAGGGGGACTTCACGGAGGTCGGGACAAGGAGAATAGTGGGAACCAAGGAGTCCTTCTGTGCCGTACCAAGACCTCACTAGGGTAGGAGAGTAAATAAACGACCAAGTAATGGTCGCACCACCGAATCTACCATTTCGTGGACGGACGTTACGCTCTCTGGGCCCAAGTTAGGGGCCCAACCCTTCTAGGGGACCTCTTCCTTTACCGTTGGGTGAGGTCATGAGAACGGATCTTTTAAGGTACCTACCTCCTCGGACCACCCGATGTCAGGTACCCCAGCGTTTCTCAGTCTGTGCTGACTCGTTGAAGTGAATGGTCGTACCGTCGGACATTCTCCCGGACCAGACGGATCCAATAAGGACGCAGGACCTCCGGTCGTACCGACTGTGGCTTCTAGACGAGAGGCACAGTAAGTAAGTAAGTTGTCCACAACTACGTCGGGGTAGACCAACCTTACAGGTCTCCTCTCAGTACGACTCAACTCCCGTCTCCCCGTCGGTCCTGGTACCTCGGAACTTGGAAGAGGGTACCGGCACCCCTCGGTTCCTCCCACGATCTCACTCCCTCGTAGTCCCAGTCCGACGACGACGACGATTCAGCGATATCAGCACAGGCTGAGACACGCTGGGGTATCTGCCGTCGGGTGGTCCGAGGGGGCAGGGACCCTAAGAGGTCCGTTCTTGTGACCTCACCCAACGGTAAAGGAAGAGGTTACGTACTTTCACTTTTCGGTTTCACTTCAACGAGTCAGCACAGGCTGAGAAACGCTGGGGTACCTGACGTCGGGTGGTCCGAGGAGGCGGGTACCCTAAAAAGTTCGTTCTCATGACGTCACCCCACGGTAACGGAAGAAGCAGTCCCAGTCCGATCGTGAAATCCTTCGTCGAGGTCCCGGAGGGACCACCGAGTCCCCATCTTTTAGGTGAACGTTTTCGTCCTCTGTGCCCAGCTAGGGACCAGACCTCTCTAGGGTGTACGGCACCTCGTGATTCGCGCGCGCGGTGTTGACGCCTCGGGTGCTCGCCGTCGATGACCGCGGGTTCGCGGGCTCTCGGACACGAGGTGGTTCTCGTCGGTGATGTCGCTCTTCGGGCGGCGACGGTGACGTCCGACCCGGGACGAGCGGTACTCTCTTCCCGGACTCGCCGTTCCTTCCGGGTCGTATCGGTATTTCTTTATTTATTTATTTTGCCCCGCCCCTTTCGCCGAACAGTCTCGACTCCCCATTGGATGACTTCCCTCCCCTGGACCTCCACCTCCGACCCCCCTGCCACCACCGACTCCTGCCCGACTACCTCCCGGTCCTACTCTCCACTACGGTTTGGGTGTCCCTGGTTGATCCCGTACTCTAAGCGAGGTTTACGCCGTGTTGGGTCAGCTACCTTCCTCGTGGGACCACACTCCCTTGCCGCCCCAAGACCGGAGACGCTACGGGCCGGGGGTGGAAGGTGGTGGCGTCCTTCGACCCTCCCTCGAGAGGGGCCCTACGACTCTTCGCCCATCTCCAGGTCTTCGTGCACGACCCTCGGGCCGTTCCGGGGGAGCTCGATCAGGTCGGGAAGACACATATCTGCCCCTTCGACTCCGGGATTATCTTTCCGCGATCTTCTAGCGTACCGACTTAGAGTCGGAGTGACAACGAAAACCTTATACTCCACACCATGACTCTAGTTTGTCTGTAGGAAGAAGGGCTATTTCTGACTCCTTTCCGCCGTTCGGGCACACTCCACGTCCCTTGGATTCAGTCTGTGGTCCTTTCTGGACGTATCTTTGAGGTGGGTGGTCTGGGTCGGAAGAGACCGACGGAGGAGGGCCGTCAGGACAGTCCCCGAGAGTCGCGTGTTCCGACCCCTCCACCGAGTAAGTTCCAGTGAGCCGGTCCTGCTCCAGTGAGAGCAAGGACGTACGGGTCAACGAAGTCATCTCAGACCGGGAAACGCGGGGTGCCTGACATCGGGGTGGTCCGAGGAGACAGGTACCCTAAAAGGTCCGTTCTGATGACCTCACCCAACGGTACGGGAGGAGGTCCTCCCCCTAGGTCCCCTAGAAGGGTTGGGTCCCTAGCTTGAACACAGGGGACGCCGAGGACGTAACGAGAAATGGTGACTCGGTGACCTGTTCTCCAGTGAGTGGATTCACGAGGAAACAGCCCTCCCGGTCTCCACCCCGACTCTTCGAGGTCAAGGGAGGACAGGGTCCGGGGCCCCAGGTCTTCGAGTCCCACAGGAGAGGGACTCCCAGAGTGCCGCCGGAAGACCGGGGAGGGTACAACACAGGACACCCCTGGTCTGTCCTGGGGTCGGACCAAGGCCGGGTCGCCGAAGTCCACCGGGACCCGACCCGCGGGGACGAGGGTCCGGAGGGTCGACCTCGGCGTGAGGACCGTCGGTAACCATACGCTCCGCCACGAAATCGGGGAGGCTCCGGGTCGGAAAGGCGAGCGAGAAATTCCTAGGGAGGAGTAGATCACCAACGACCCGTTGGGGTAGGGGGTGGCAGTGGCCCTGGGAGGGGGAGGAGGACACGGGGGAGGAGAGACCCAGGAGGGTCACGGGGTAGCGTCTCCTAATGAATCGAGTCTTAGACGGTCCGGACCGACGGGGACACGACCCGTCTAACCCCACGGAACTCACTGGGGTGGGTTGGGGCCGGGACCTGGTGTCGAGACGAGGTGGTCCTGAGCCCGACCCCTGGGGCCGAGTCCTGTGGGGTGGACGTATATGGGTGCCGAGGTGGGGGTCGGAGTTACCGAAGTCGACGGGGTCCCATAACCTCGAACAACCCCCTTGTCTTTCCTGGGTTCCCCTTTCCGGGTCCTTAACTCAGGGGACCCCTCCACCGGATGAGTCCCGTGACCCGGAGTTCTCGGGGACCCACCACCACCTCTGGCTCCGTCATTTGACCCCGTCCGCACCCCCGCCCTCCTCCACCCCGCCTAAAGCTCGGGACTTCCAGACGCCCCCCAACTCTTCTCCGCCTCTCCAACAGACACCTCCACCCCGAGATCGTCCAGAGACTCGGAGGTCAGAACTTTGGAGCTTAAAAGGTGGGGGGTGGTAGAAGGTGGGACGGGAGGTGAAGAGGGCGGAACCCGTCAGCCCCCTGGGACGAAGGACCGAGGGGCTGTAAGACCCATACACGGGAGAGAAAAGGAGGGAGGTTGAAGGAAGGACTAGTCCGGACATGAAGCTCGGAGAGGAGATAGAGGGTCCAGGGTGTCGGGAGACGGGTGGTCGACGACGAGGGGCGGGAGACCCGGAGCCGTGCCCGACTGGGGAGGTGAGTCCGACAGGAGAATTCTGTGTCGAGTGCAGAGGGAAGGACTTGGACTGAACCCTACACACATTGTCCACGTACTATCGGTCTCAGCTCTTTACGAACTCAACAGTAGTCCTCGTGACGAAAACGACCCTTGTTCCCGAGTCCTCACTCCCCCCATCCCTACTCGTTCTCCGTCGGGGCCCACGGACCTCCTCCACCCCTTTACCCCACCACTACTACAGTAAACACCCCCCTGCTCCTCCCTGTCCTCCCGGGTAGTCTCTGTCCTCGGAGTCAGGTCGGTCCCGGTCCCTCGCACCCGACCGTCCCTTGGGGCCCGGGCCCCCACCATGCCAGGACGGAGACGGTAAACCGCAGAAAGAGGGGTGGGTGGTCCCCGAACTCACCATCGACAGTCAGGCCTAGAGGTAGGAAGTGGGGGGTAGTGGGGGTGGGTATGTGTGCGAGGTCCTGTGGTGGACGGTATGAGGGTTTTCACACACCGAGGGGAGACTCGGGGACCCCGGTAGTAGAGCCCCGTAAAACTCCTTAGTGTCGACCGAAGCCCGTCGAGCCAGAGCCCACGGACGTCCCGACAAAGTCGTCGTGGACTGAAGAGGGGCCCACGGACCGCGACGTCGTCCACGACCCCTGTGCGTCCCTGGTGCTCTCCGGGTCGTACACGGGAGTTCCCCGAGTGTCAGATGACCCTCCCTGTCTGTGATTGTTTTGTGTGGTGTTTGTACCCGAGGTAGTCCGGACTCAGAGTGGTTTCGAAGTGCATATTGACCCCTTCTTTAGCGTGACGGCCGGTGCGGGGCTAGAGTCTCTACACCTTCAAACCAGGACCTCTACTCTTTGTCCCAGTGTGTTTAGTGTGTTTTGCCCCGAAAGACCCACCGAGCCTACCACCAGTTCTTAGGCGGACGGTCTCGTCCCCTGTGCTCAAGGTAGAGACCAGGTCCTTCTAGGGTGTACGGGGCCTCGTTGATTGGGGCTCGCGGTGGTGACTCGGACACGAGATCAGACCTCGGCGTGGACGACTCGGGCGCACGGGATCTCGGACGGAGACGTTGTCCTCTTCGGTGTGTCACTCTTCGGGCGTGTGTTCCTCCTCGTCAAGGGCGAGTGGAGGCGATCTCTTTCGGGCGGACGTCGTTTCTGCTGGGTCCTGTCGGTATTTATGTATGGATTTTAATATTTTTTTATATATCTGACTCGATGCGTGAAGGTTCCCCTTCTGTTCCCCCTTCTCTCTCGTTCACTGGAGTAACCCTTTTTACCCAAGGCCTTCCGGAGAGTTTCCTGCCCTACCAGTTCGGGACCCGACTCCCCAGTCCTCCTCGACTGAACCAGGTCTCTCCACCCTCTCCCGTCCCACCGCCCTGGGCTAAGTCACGACACGCGTTCTCACGTGGGTCACCGTCTCTCGTCGGCCTCGCCCACCCGAGGGTCGGGCCGGTGTCCGACGGGACCGGTGGGAAGGGCTGCCGGGGGTCGTGGACAGGAGCCCTCAACGACCGAAACAGGCTGGATTGAAACGGGGACGACACGGGCGAGGGACCTCGTGGAAGAGACCCTGAAGGAGGACTCGACCCCGGAACAACGGGGACTTTAAGACGGGACCCCGGGTTGGGGGCGGGCAGGACCCGGGGTCGGGAGACACGACACACCCTACGGCTCCAAATCACGCGTCTCCGCCTTGTCTTCCCTGCCGCACCACCCCGATCCTCGACCTAGTCTCTTCAACGAGGCTGAAAGACAACTCTTGACCACACGGGTCGGTCCATACGTGGCGGTCGGATGGGCGTCCGAGGTACGGGCACTAAGTACCTTTACATTGGCCTACGTGGACCCACAGTGGTCCTCTGGTGTCAGGCCCTACCGGTCCACACACCACCTCCGAGCGGGGGTGCGGGGTAGTGCACGGGGGTCTCCGTCCCGTGGGACCCCAGAGCCTCCTGTCACTAGAGGTTCTGGTTCTTGGGTGTCCACCCCGGTGGCCCTCCGAGAGACCGAGGTCCACTCCTCGACCTCCAGATGGGAGGGACCTCCGCTACAGATTCGACCCCAGACCCCCAGTCCGATTCGGAGACTGAAAACCCGTCGACCGGGTTCCAGTACGGGAGACTTGTTATCAAGTCGGAAAAATCCCCACGACTGCGGACTGGTGAGGGAGTCCCCCGAAGCAACGACCTGTGGGTCGTGGCTCGGACTCCTGCTCCTCAGGGACCACTACGGGTGACTGGTAGGTCGCCCCGTCTGGGATGGGAAGAGTACCCAGTCCATCGAAGGACGACGGGGGTCGGGTCGGGTCTCGTTCGGAACCGTCCCGGCTCTCGCCGTGTTGGAGCGGACAGTTGCTCAATCGTGTTACTCGACAACGGCGTGAAGTGTCATATGTTTCGTGGAAGGAGAGCCCCGGAGCAGTCTGACAGTGCCGTCGGAGCCCTCCCCGCACCACTGGGGCAACTCTATTCCCTGTCCCTCCGACCACCTCCCGGTCCCAGTCGTCGCCCATTCACCACCACCCCACTCGTCTCAGGTGTAGACTCTTGAGGGCTCTCCCGTCCGTCCACCGCCCTCCGTCCCGGTCGCACTGGGGCCGACGGGCCGTCATCCTGGGTGACGTGGACCCACGGTCTGTGACGGACCCAATGACAGCGGGACCCCGGACCCCTCGGCCCCGAAACCACTCGGGTTCCGACTTTGACAGGGACACACTAGGCTCGACGGAGTACGTCTGTCGTAGAGACACTCACGGACCGAGCTTCTGGTCGAGTCAGGAGGACCCGGCCCCAGGGTCGTCGGGTACGGGGAACCCCTCGGGACGTCGTGGGTCCCCGAGTTGAGTCGTCCACACACGACTTACTTGCTCACTAGAAAGACTTGGAGTGCCGGTTGTCGCGGAGACAACATGGGTGTGAGAGACCGTGGGACGGGGAAGGCTCTGTTTCCGGTCTGAGAGGTCTGAACAGGTTCCGGGACATACCTGTGGACCGGACCTACTGTAGTCAGTGGAGTAGAAGGTGGTACCCGGGGGAACTGGCACTGGGGAGTTGAGGTTGGTTCTTACGGTCTGGCGGTTTGGGGTCCGAGAAAGTACGGGACTGTTGTTCGACTTTACTCGAAGACCCCAGACGGGTCTTGTAAGGAGGACTGGGAGGTTCTGGTCGAGTTCCCGGTGGAGGGGACCTTTCGACAGGGACTGCAACGTCAACTAAACCGGGGACACAGGACCCCAGTGCACCACTGTTGTAAACAAAGTCCTTCTAGGACGATTCGGCATTGATAACTCCACAGATGGGGCGACGACCTAAAGGTCGAAACGGTCCCGCCTCAGATCGTCCCGGACTAAGGGAAACCAAGACCCATGGGTTTTTGTCGGCCGTGTCACCTGAAGGTGCAAGGGACTTGATATACAGTGATGACCCTTGTAGTCGAACTACCTGACAGTACGTCGGTAATGGCATAATACCCCTGAAGGGACCCCCAGGTCACCGATTCTGAGGGTAACGTCCCCCAGACCCCAAGGTGGGGACCAGTCCCTTGATCTAGGGTGTGCGGTGTTGATTTTCCATGACGTACAGCGTTCATTTTCGAGGGGGTGTGACCTCACTTCTCCTTTCTAGGGTGCACGACGTTGATTCTGGGCCGCGCCGGTTTATTCATTTATAAATTTTTTCCTTTTTTTCTCGATATAGGTATGGTAGGTGAGGTGAGACTCCGAGACTCACGGACGAGACACAGTCGGGACACGAACCGTACCCCCACCCTCCCTGTCTTTCCCCAGGGAGAAAGTTCCCTAAGTCAAATCTCCTCCTCCCTCTGTGTCTGTATTAAGAACTCGTTGGACAATTCACGGTGCTGTCTCCCTTCTGTCTCGGGGTCCCGGGGGTGCAGGTAGACCCCCAGACCCCTCCGCCTTGCCTTTGGTATCGAGACATTTTTAATGTCGGCTGTCACACACCTGTTCGGACCTTCCCTTGCCTCCTTGCCTTTGGTACCGAAACATTTTTAATGTCGGCTGTCACGCACCTGTTCGGACCTTCCCTTGTCGCCGACTGACTCCGACTACCTCCTTGGCTCCGACAACTGCGGTGTCCCACCACCGCAACACCCGAGAAAAAGAAAGGAAATAACAACCCTATTACGACAAACCTGTTATTTATTTTTAACCCTCCTTTCTTTATCGACAAACCACTTAACTCATATTTCGTCTCCTTCCCTCTTCCCCTCTATCCCCTATTTATCCCTCCCTTTCCTTTCTCCCGGGGCCCGTCTCCCTAGGTCTCTCTCCCCGACCGAGACCCGACCCCCCACCGCTCTGCCCACCCGTTCGTGTCCTGTACCCCCTCTGTCCACGGTCGTAGGGACTGCCGTTGGACGAGGGTCCCTCTTCGGTCCCTCCACAGGGTCCCTCCGCCGACCGGTCCGTGGCTTCCTGTCGTTTCGTGTCCCATCCGACGCGAGGACCTTCCCAGATTGTGGGCGGACGTCGACCCTGTCACCCACCTTCCCCGGCCCTACCTGGACCGCCTTCCCCAGGGTCGGTCTGACCCCTAAGACCCGTACCTGACCGTTCGACACCCCGGGTGCACCTCCACCACCCCGAGGTCCTTCTCCAATTCCTGAACGAGTCTTGTCGGGAGGTCCTCCTTCCCAACGTCTTGGTCTACTGACTCGAACCACTGTTCCAGACCGGTCCCCTCCGTGCCTGTCTGCCTCCCCCAGGAGGAATCACAGGGTCTCTTCCGGTTCTTGTGTCCCTGAAAGGTCCGAGTCTCCTCCCCCCAGACCAGGTGGGGGTGGGAGTGTGATCTGGGGTGTGTTGTCCACGTCTGTGAAGGATTCAGGGAGCACACACGGTCCGTGGCGGGACCCGTGGAAGGATGAAGAGGTTGGAAGGACAATTGGGAACCTCCATCCGACAAGTGCGAGGGTCAAAATGTTGTCCCCTGTGACTCTAAACCTCTCCAATTCATTGACTGAGTTCCAGTGTCAGTCGACCCCTCCCCGTTCCGACCCGACCCCCGGGACGGGCGAGTCCGTCGAACCGTCTCGTTTCTCTCCCTTCGTTCGCTCCCCCTTCCCCGCGGTCCGTCCCTCCTTCCCCAATGGAACCGTGCGTGTCATCTACTGCCCATCGACAAACACTTACTTACTTACCTACCAACCAACCTTCCTACTTACTTACTCACGTCTCTCCTCCCCACATTCCCCTCCGCGTGCACTCGCTCTTGGGCTAAGAGAGAGGGGCGGGGGGGTGGGGGGCGCGACCTCCGACCGAGACCCTCGGAGGGAGGAGTCGGAGGGGGGGAGGTGACCCCTGGCTGTGGGGTTGGAGGGGTAGGTAAAATCGGCTCCCGTCCTCCTCCCCCTGCGCCTCCGGCTCAGAGGGCCCAACCCGGGCTCAGGGGCGCGCCGCCGCGTCGGAGGGCGAGGTCCAGGGCGGCCGGTCACGCGTCGCGCCGCGGGGGCGGGGGCAGCGGAGGAGGGGCGGGAGGGGAGGGCGGGGCGAGGCGCGGACGTGCGTGCCGGGGGCGGCGGCGGCGGCGGCGTGTCGGACCAAGGGGCGCGGGACGAGCGGCGGCGGCGGCGGAGGCGAGCGCGTTCGTGGCGACGATCGGGAGCGGGCCGGCTCGCGTGGGTGGGGCCGGCGGCCCGCGTGGGGGTGGGGCGGGGCGCGTGCGGGGGGCGCCGAGGCGGCCCGCGGCCTCGGCCCGTCTACGCGGCGGCGCGCGGGGGGCGGGACCCGGCCGGTGGCGCGGGGCGGCGCGCGGCCCCCGAGGAAAGGGCCCGCGGGGACCCGCGGGAGGCCGAGGTCAAAGGCGGGCGAGGAACCTTATTGGGGACTCCGAGGTCGGCAGCGGCGTTTCAAAGGGCTCCTCTGGGCGGAGGGGCCGGCGACGCGTCCATTCTTACCTACAGGCCCCGCCCCCGGCCCCAGGCGCGCACGGCCTGCCCCACGGCCCCGGTCGCCCCGCCCCTCCCGCTCACGTCCCTCCGCGACGTCCTAGGGCGACGGGCCGAAACGGGCCGGCGCCCCTGGCACGTCGGAAACCCTAAACCCCTCCCCCAGGGGGGGTGGGGCTCAGCTGTCGACTCCTGGGTACCGCGACCGAGGCGGCGCCCCTCCGCGCCCCTCGCGCCGGCCTCCGAGGTGAGATTGTCGTCTCCGACCTTTCCCGCCCCCGAGTCGCCCTCGGGGCTGGGCTCGGGAGCGACGCGGGGGTTCCTCTGCCGGGACGGGCGCTCCCAGGAATCGACTCGGCCTGCCACGGCCGAGAGGCTCGGCTTCCCGAACCCCGCGCGTTTCTCTCCGTCAAACGGCCGGGGCCGCGGAGCGAGGCCAGGGGTGGTCGGAGCACTCAGTGCCGACCTCGCTCCAAAATAAAAATTTTGCTGAACTTCCCCCCGAATTCGTCGGAGGTTGAAGGGAGGGGCTCGCGCGCCACCTGACAGTCGGAACGAGCCCCGTCCCCTGGTCCCGCCACGTGGACCGCCGACCTTCCTACCCTGGAGGCCCGACCTCCGGCCCCCGCCGGCCACGGGGGTGGGGGTTCGGTCGCCGGCCCCCGGGCGGAGAGGAGGGCCCCTGACCTCCGAGTCCCGACCTTCCAACCCCTCACAACAACGGGTCGATGTCACTCGCGACCGACTAGTCTCGAGGGGCTCCTCCTCTTTCAACACCATACCAACTGTAGTCCCTCGACGGGGTCCGAAGGGCCGCGGGGCCTCCCGAGACTCCGAGAGACCCCGCACACACCGAAGTTTGTGTCGGGTCGACCCGACACGCTCCGGGAACACCGAGTTCGGTCTCGCGACTACACTTATTTACTTCGGACCCGACCCCCGTCTCCACTCCCGTCGACCCAGGATGGGACGGGATGAGACCGGGGACGTAGGAGTCCCTGTTGTCCCTGGTCAGAGAGGCTAAAGGGAGGAGTCCACTCGAATCCTCGACCCCTCGTCCGACGGACACACCCGCGTGTCTCGGCCATCTTACGTCCTACGGTGACCGTCTCCTTCCACCCGACCCCGTACAGGGAGAGACGAGTCGTCGGTACCCGTTCCACCGGTGCGAGTCCCCGAGGCCCGAGGCTAAAGACCTCACTTTCGGTTGTCGTACAGAAGGACGGTCGGGGTCCTCCTCTCCGCGTTTGTAGTGGACAGTCGACCTCGGCTGAGGCACCCGCTGACACGTCCCGAAGGAGCCTCCAAATTTACCTTTACCAGACTCGACGGTCGGTCCCAGGGACGGGTCCTCTCCCATGATTCGTCCGTCTCTCCTCCGGGACCATCCCCACTCCCCGTCTTCCTTCGACAGTGTAGGACCGACTCCCCAGTCGACGCCCGACTCTCGTCCTCTCTCCTCCCGTCTCACACACACCCCCCCACCCCACCCCCCTCCCCCAATACACACACGGGGACTGAGGCACTAGAGTGTCCGTCGACCCCGACCTGTCAAGACATTTTTCAGAGGGGCCGGTACTCAAATTCCGTCCGCATGGGGCCCCGCCGACCTCGGACGTCCTCAAGGGGATTTGGGACCGGACGCCCGGAAGCGAGAAGGTGAATGACCGACTTTCAGGGACGAAGAGACTTGGAGTGAAACGGAACGACCCACATGAGTCGGGACTCCGACTCGAACCCCCTCGTCCCTGTCCTACGTAATGTAGCATCCCACTCCACCTGTCTACAGAACGAGCTCCCAACTTCCCCAGGGGTTCCCGAGGCCCGTGGACGTCTCCGGAACCTACCGGTTTCCCCAGTCTAAGGGGTTTCCGCCGCCCGACTACCATCTGTCACAGTCGCACACACAGGGGGTGGGGGCGGCCGTGGAGGAGGAGAAGTCGAGGACCCTCCAAGGGAGTCGACCCAAGATTCCTCCGCTACCCTCGACGGTGGGGTAACGTAGTGGACGACGGTCCCAAGACGCACGTCCAGTGACCGGACGCTCTGAGGCGAGACACGTCTGATTCCCGACCACCGACTCGGGTAGTGGGTCCCCACCGGGACCCGGACGGGGAGACCGCTGGGCACAGGAACGGACGTGTCCCCCTATGTCGCCGAGGGGGTGGGACCCTCTTACCCACCCGTGGGACTCACACCCTGCCGTCCCGCACACACATGGGCGAAGGGATAGTCGACTCTCTACCTACCCGCGAGGTCCCCCTGGAGTGTGTCGTCCACAGTCCCCTGTCTCTCCGTCCGGGTCTTGGCCGACTGACGGGCGGCTCCGGGTCGCGTCGCCGTCCACAGTTCTTCGCCGACGGGACCACAGACCCCTCCCCCTACTCCGGGGACTCCGGCCGACCCGTGTCGGTGGAGACGGGTCAGTCCACCCTGTTCCCGTCGCCCGTCCCTCCGTCACGACCCTTCCCCGTCCGCCGAGTCCTCACGGTCCCTCACCCACTTCCGGGACGCGGCTCTCCCCCTACCGGGGTGGTGCACGGGAGACCGTTGACCCCTGGACGACCGGCGGTCGAGGGGTCGGTCGGTCCGACGGGGCCTCAGTCCCGACTCGTTGCCGGAACAGAGTCTCCACCCCGGACAGACCCCGATAACGCCCCCAAGCCGCCCCGGGTGAGAAGACGAGGGTCCCAGGAGCCCCTCCCAACACCAAGGACCCCTCCCCAGAGGCGGACCGGACGACTGGAGTCCGTTCACTGACATAGAGTGACCCGGGGCTATAGGAGTACACATTTCACCCTGTTCTCGTCATGGGAGGTATCCCCTTGGGGAGCACTCTGCTACGTAGACTTCGCAAATCGTCTCAAATGCGGATCGCCCCACCACGCGGGACCCCAGGGGTGGGGACCGAGTGTGACCCGACTCCCGAAAGTCGAAGAAGTCCGGAACCTCCTCGTCCTTCCTGACGGGGCCCAGGGGGGTGGGGTCGGTCGTTTCAGGTAAGACCCACCCTAGAGTAGAGTCACCCGACCCCCGACCGTCGCGGTCACGGTCACCCTCGTAGGTCCTCGATTCCCCACTCCGACTCCCCAAAAACAGAGGCTCGGGAGCACCCTACCCCGTATAACCGACACTCCCAAGCCTGGTCCTCCCCACACCCCCACACACCCGTACCGACTCCAGGGTTTACGGACGTCACCTCCCAACGGGGTCCCACGAGTGGTGGGTCTCCCCGGAGTTCCCGAGACCTTCCCACCCCGACCGTACCCGGAACCCGGACGAACGACGGAAACTACACACCCAAACCCCCAAGGGGAGGGGTCGTGGACCCAACAAGAGGGGCTCTGTTTCAAGTCCGGGCGAGGCCGAACATGGTCCGTACTCCGTCGACATAAGACAGGAGACGGGGCTCCGTCAGTGGGGTTCTTCCGGTCCTCTCTCCCCCCGTCTGCCGGTCTCCTTTTCTGTCCACTTGCCTGGCACACTGGGGTCCCACGAGGACGGTACGGCACGCTGGGGTCAGTCGGACCGTGGGGCGTTGTAGTCGACCTCGTCTCTCCCGGCACAGACACGTCCGGACAGACGGACTCGCCGCCCACCTACAGACAAATGGTGGCGGGCGGACGCCGGGGGTCTCGGGTCGGCGAGGGACCCCAGTCGCCGAGACGCCTACTACAGTCGTAAACCCCCGGAGCGGAGCGGAGCACCTTCGACAAACTACCTAGGTCACGTCGGGACCCCAAACTCAGAGGGTGCCACCGGAACGTGTACGCCGGAGGAGGGGTCGTTTCCACCCCTACACTCCTACCGCCCCTGGACCCCCTACCCGTATCTGTGACGACACCGCCACCCCCCCGACCGAGTGTACCCTGGGGACCGAGAGGACAGAAAGAGAGGGAAGGAGGAAGGGAGGCAAGGACGGGTAAGTAGGCAAGTAAGTAAGGCACGACTCGTGGTCAACACCGGTCCGTGGCCCGACCCGAGGCCCCCCCACCCCCCTCCGAACCCCTCTCCCTTTGGTTTCGACGATGTTCAGAACGGGAGTCCCTCGATGTCGACCCTTACCCCCAGTCTGACTCTAGCCTACGAAGGAGAGGGTGGAGTCTCGGAACCCGCACGACTTCCGTCGGGACTCTCCACCCCCACCGGCCCCTCGGACGACCCCGGACCCTACTCACCTCGCCCACGAAGTCGGTTCCCCCACTCCCACCTTGTCCTCAACCACTCTTCCCCGTCCTCCTTCCCTGGACCTCCTGTCTCGGGCGTCTTCCCCGGCACACACGTCCACGCTCCTCGGACGCCCGCCCCTCGCCGGAGACCCAGACAACCCTCGGACCCAGGACAGAGGGACTCAGGACGACTGGCCAGGTAGAGGTAGAGAGTCCTGAGGACCCGGTCGGAACTTTTGTTGACCGACGGATCAGGAGGACCCGGTCCTCGGGGACCTTCCCACCCGAAGGACCCGCGTCCCACCAGGGGACAAGGGTTCTCTCGACACACAGGTGGAAACCCCCGTCAGAGACTACCCGGTCCTCCCCTTAAAGACCCGAACAAAGACTACCCCCACCGCCTGGGGCCACATCTGACTCCTGACGATCGCTACTTCCCACAGGGGAGGGGACCGAGCCTTG
This sequence comes from Capra ibex, assembly GCA_006410555.1. Taxonomy (NCBI): domain Eukaryota; kingdom Metazoa; phylum Chordata; class Mammalia; order Artiodactyla; family Bovidae; genus Capra; species Capra ibex. Next base: position 400,882 of record SJYO01046087.1, read on the forward strand.
TAGGGAGTCTCCCCCCGACCCCTTCTTCCCTCGTATCCGCCCCGAAGGACCTCCGAGGTCCAGGGTCGACATACGCCGAGTCGATTGGTGATCCCCTGTGACGGAGGGTCCGTCTCGTGGCCTGGGTCCGAAGGCCTCCCGCCTGACCGGGCCACACGTCCGAGACACATGTCCCAACCCCGCCCCCGCCCCCAAGCGATCGTCCCTCCGTCGCCGACTCGGAAACCCCCTGCCGAAACATGAATTAATTTTGACCCTAATTTTCACCCCACTGCCTCTGCGACCAGGACCGGCGAGGATAGACGTGCCGAGAACTCTTCGTCGAGACACCGTCGAAGTAAAACGAGGGCAAGGGAGGGAGACGGACTTAATTAGCAACCGTGGTCTAATGTTGTCGAAATCGTTTGACATTTTTTTTTTTTTTTTTTTTGTGTTTTGCCTCTCTCGCGCGCTCGCTCCTTTCCCCCTGACTCAAGCCCGCCTCTCCTGTCCGCAGCCGTAAATAGATGTCTTCGTTTAGCGAGAGCAGCCGGGCAGTGGGGAGGTCGGAGGTGGAGGTCGCTGCGGACGGACCCTTCCCGACGCCCTTGTTCAGGGCTGTTTGCGACGACCCGCGACCGCGGTCCTACCCGAAGAGGACCCCCGCCCGACGGTTCCCGACGGACGACCTTGTCTCTCCTCTCGACTCAAAAGTCCCCTGGGACCCCCACGACCGCGTGTCCGGCGAGACCCACCCCTTACGGGTCGACCCGACCACGACCCACCACCCGCGACCCCTGGTCCCTAACCCTACCTCCGGGACACACCGACCCTACGGATGCCCACCCCCAATACAGACAGACAGAACGAGTGACCACGTAGGGGTCAGGACCGTCCCCCCGCGCCGTGTGTCATCCACACGTCACACCACGTCCACCTACTTACGCACTCACTTTCTACTTCGACACCGACTTTACGGAACCCTCGACCACACCACTGTCGCCTTCCAGGTTGGACGGTCGACCTGGAGGACCCCTACTTTAGGCGGCCTGACTCGACGGAGAGCTCCCCGAATGGGGGGACCCAGGACCCAGTTCCTACAAGGGCGTTCGGGAGCTTCCTCGACGGGGGACCGAAAGGACCCTACTCGACCTAAATTTTGTGCGAGACGACACCAGTCTGACCTCCCCGGACCAAGACCGAGTCCCTTAGACCGAGGACCGTCCGGGTGACCCGAGGATCCGACCCGACCCGACAGGGACGGGACTCATCCCCCGAATCCAAGTCACCCCCATCCCTCCGAGTCTCTCCGACGGGTCCCGTCCGGTCCGGGTCTCGGATGGTGCCTACTCAATACGTCTCAGGGTCAGTACCGTCTCAGTCCGGTCCTGTCCTCTTTCCTGTAGGTGTGTGTGAGTGTGAGGACGTGTGTTCCGAGTGTGGGCAGGGAGAATTGGACACCGGACTCGGTCCGACTCGGCCCTAGAGCCTTACTTGGGATGTCGGTGGGGGTGGGGTGGGTTCTGGGGGGACGGATCTTTTCGGAACTCACCGACGGTGGGTCGGGCGGGTCCCGGAGGAGGACACGTCGAGGACAAGGAGAACGGGTACATCTGTCTCGCCGGACACGAAAGGGACCCGGGACCCTCAGTACATACCTACACTCTCAACCTGGCATTTCTTCCGACTCACGGCTTCTTAACTACGAAAGCTTGACAACGTGACCTCTTCTGAGAACTCTCAGAGAACCTGATGTTCCTCTAGTTTGGTCAACTAGGATTTCCTTTAGTTGGGACTTATGAGTAACCTTCCTGACTACAACTTCGACTTCAAGCTTATGAAACCGATGGACTACGTTTCTCGACTGAGATCCTTTCTGGGACTACGACCCTTTCTAACTCTCGTCCTTCTCTTCCCTTGTTGTCTCCTACTCTGCCAACCTACCGTAGTGACTGAGTTACCTGTACTCAAACTCGTTCGAGGCCCTCTACCGCTTCCTGTCCCTTGGGACCCCACGACGTCAGGTGCCCCAGTGTTTCTTACCCTGTTCTGAATCACTGACTTGTCGTCGCTGTCGAGAGACGCCTCCCCCACCTACGTTTTCTCTCTTCGACCCCACTGTCGGGGAGGTGTTCGGGAGGGGTCGACTCCTCCGGATCTCTGACAGTCGGAACGTCAGACTGGAGACTGGGGTCCTCCCTCGGCTCGTGTGTCCGACCGTACCGTGAGCCACCCCGGTGGACGACCGGGGGACCCGTCCCGACCGGTCACTTGTCTCTCTGCCAAGGATCGTCTCTCTCCCACCGTTACCAGAGCCTTCGGCAAGGGGAGGAATACCTCTGACATGGGCGATCTCTGACGGGTGGACAGAGTCCCTCCGTCTGGTGTGTGTAAGGGGATGAGGGGTTGGGGGTCGGTCTCGGATCCGGAGAGACATACGGAGTCAAAGGGGTGATGACAACTAGTTCCCCAACCTGGTGATCCAGGGTTTCCTGGGTTCTCGTAGTACCGCGACCCTGAGACTCGGGACTCTGTGGAGATCTGAACCGACAACTCCCCCGACCCGCCACGGTGTGGGGACGAGACGGACCGAGTAAAAGAAGGGTGACACGGATCCCTCCGACTCCGTGTCTCACCTCTTTACGGAACAGGTTCCGGTCCACCTTCAGTCCTAGGTGGTCCTCCGTCGGCCTGACATCTCACTTTCACGGGACCGAGACCTCCGACCACTGGACCCAAGGTTAGGATGGACAATGAATAGCCGACCCACGGGGACCTGTGGAGTGAAGGGAAGAGGCACGGAGTCAGAGGTGTGGACACTTTACCCGGTTGTCTCGCGTGAAGGGGTCCAGTCACACTTCTATGTCCCATTGTCACAGGTTTTACCCGAGACATCCTTGGTCGTCAATGACGTGAAGTCGTTATCCAGTCCAGGACGGTCGAAGTCCCGACCCTACGACCGGGACGACCCCCTAGACCTTCAACCCCCCGACGTGATGGATCGGAGAACGGGTAGAACCGACCATCCGAGTGCCCCGTCTCCAACCGGAGACTGCAGACGTCGGGTCCACTCATCGTCCACCTATCTACCCCCCTTTCCTCCCGTGGGTCTGGTGAGTCGACACTACTCCCCGTCCAACCTTACACCCATGGAGATCCCCTGACCCCTCTTGACTCGGGGGTTCAAGAGGCCCTTCGTCATCCCAACTCCCCACCATCCTCACTCTCCCCAGTCCCGGGTCAACACTTTTCCGTCTCGCACCCCGACATTACAGTGGCAGACGGGTCCACTCAGGGGACCATACCCCAGTCCACCCAAGGGGAACCAATAAATGAAGGACCCGTGGAGGACACACGGTCCGGAGCCCACCTCCGGTCCGTGTCCTTGGCCATTGATCTAGGGAGGGCCCTCCCGTCGTCGTTCGGGTAGTGTCGACGGAAATGACTCACGAATGACAAATGCGGCGTACGGCGCTTCGGGATCCGGTCCTGAGGAACTCCGCAGTGGTGGCTCCGTGTCTGTTTCACTGACCTGGTTTAGAGTGTCGGTCCTGTCCCGGAGAATGGGGAATCGGGGTCGTGTATACCCTCTACCACCAGGATCTCCAGCGTCGGGTGTCTGACGTGAACGATGGGTCGGCCGCCATAATTGACCAAACAGGGGGTTGTGCGGAGACTCCACCCGATAATAATAGGACTAGAATGGGGCCTTCTGACTCTGTGTCGACTTCACTCAGTGGGTTCCAGTGTGGTTCCTTCCCGTTGGCAGCTCCGTGGCAACCGGGAATGTCTACGGGAGTCTACCCTTCGACTCCGTCCCTCCAAGTAGAAGGGACGGGGGGAGAGATGGACCGGGGAGAATCCGACACAGGAGACCCGAGTCTCGGGGGAGATCCGGCGGCGGGAGAGGACGTAAGTAGACGGGAGGGACTCCGGGGTGGTACAGGTCGGCGTCAGACGGGGAATCGGGATCACCCCACACTCCTGGTCCCCTCCGACCGCCTCCATGGTCCTCGGGACGCCCCCCCTCCCGGTCCGCCCCGGGAGGACCGGTCCAACCGGAGGGCCCCGCGCCCCAGCCGGACTAGCGACCGTCACCTGGGCGCCTCACCGCCGTGCACGGCGGGGGAGGAGGCCGAAGAGACCTCGGTCTGCGACGGGCACTGCAGTCACCCGTCGGGCGCCCCGGAGCGACGGGCGGCCCGGCCCTCCTCGACCGCCGCGCCCCCCGCGCCCGTGCCCGCCGGACGCCAGTACCTTGTTAGAGGTAATCCCGGGGCTCGCACACCGACGTCGAGGACCTTAGGATAATTTTCGAAAAAGTAACAAGGGTCGCTATACGAGGCGAGGCGGCCCTGGACCCGTACAACTATTAAATAAACACCTTCCCTTTCCCCGCTTCTCACGTCCTCTCTCCTCCTTTACAGTAATAAATGAGTCGGCCGAAAGACGTCGCTCCGGGAAAAGCACCCCGTCGACCTCCTCCCCGCGGGGTGAGAGGTTGAGTCCTCCACCCCCCTCTGACCGGACCGCTCCTGCCCTGGACAACCTGGTCCACGCCGGCCTGGACCGACTGGGCCACCGGATCTGACCCTCTCCACGTCCGGAACAAAGACCCCGGGACTGTCTGTCTCCCCCGTGAGCCCTGTCGCAGCAAGTCGAGGTCTGAATCACACCTGACCCCACGCCGACTTGTGGAAGACGGGACTAAAACCGTACTCACCCACGGTACCGGTGGACCGACCCAGGACTCCTGCATCTCAGGTCTCTGCCGAGGTCCCCAGAGGGCCCTCTCCTCCCCCTCGGCCGACGACCCTCCCCACTGACCCCCGGGGTGTGGGGACGTCGGTAGTTGACACACTAAGGGGTTCAGGGACGTGGGGACCTGTGGGGTTCTGTCCTTCGCCGGAACCGGAGATATCCCCCTACCCTCCCCTAAGTTGGTGCACCTTTGTCGTCGTCACTGACCCAGGAGTGAGATCCGGGTCTCGAGGGGCCCGTGCAGACTACACCAGGAGTCTCGTAGAGACACGGCGCCTCACAGGTGACAGAATAATGTGCACTCCTTTGACTCCGTGCCTCCCAGCTCTGGTGTCTCGAGGACCCTCCGTCTCCACCCTAGACTTGTGACCGCCAATGACGAGGACCAGCCCCGGGGTGTCTCTGGGTCCAGGGGGAACCAGGGGTCCAAGGGGAGAAGGTTCCACTCCCACGGGGTCTCCTCCCTTGTCCCCAGGGGAGGGCGACTGCGGAAGTTCACAACTTGAATTACCAGGGGTCCCGGTGGCACCCCGAGTCTGTAGGAAAGGACGGAGTGTCTGTACCTCTGTCTCCGAGTCTCTCCGTCACAGCAAGCATGGTTCAGTCCCGTCTCGCCCTAAACTTGGGTCCGAGACGTTGGGGGCCCGTCCTGCGTCCCGGCGGGTGTCCCCGCGTAGTCCCATCGGGACCCGTCACGACCGAAACCCTGACCCTGGGTGTTTCCCAGTCCGAGGCCTACCGAGACGAACCGGGGTTCGGGGGAAGAGTGTGTGACGACTGGTCGACCGAGATTTGCGAGGGGTAGGGACGGGAGACCGTCTCTGTGGGGGTCTGTCAACTCTTAAGTGTGAGTTAGGTCAGTGAGTGACCGAAACTCTAGTAGGCACCGAGGGACACAGGACTTTGTAACTGGTTTCGGGTCGTAAAGTCTGGAAGGGTCGGATGGTCGGACACCCTCCCAGGAGGTCTGGGAGGGGGTGCTCCGGACACCTGCTGCGTTGAGTGTGAAGTCGACAAGGAACCCAGGTCTTCCGGTGGGAGTTAGGGGTGAAACCCACTGACCGGTGGAGGACGCCTTTCGGCGGGGACTGACCGACGTCCTTGGTCGGGAAGGACGGAGGGTAG